>JAPPVO010000059.1:25559667-25902654 GCA_030407325.1 Camellia japonica | reverse complement strand
AGCCCGAAACTCGGTAAAATGAAACCCGATGCATGGAATCTCTCCGAATGTGACACTAGGCATATGGAATGGCCTACGGCTATGCTAAACATACAAATTTGGACATGTAGTGAAAAATCAGCAAGGAAGCCCAAATATACATTTTTACAGTACAAAACATGGCCAATCGGCAATCACAAGTAGGGCAAAAATGGCATACAAAAATGGCTCCGCAAGGGAGGCAATGAAGCAAGTGGTACATGCAATGCCCAAACAGAAAAATACCCTTCTACAACACTGAAGAGGGACCAAAAATATGAACATTTACAGTTTATGAAAGCCTCCAAATCAATATTAAACCATGCTAAAAATGCCATGCAAGAAGTAGGCCAACAAGAGGCTATAACATGAGATATACAAAGCATTCACCAAACAGCCAAAGACCCTTAATGAGATATGTCTAGGGGGTCAAAATATCACCATATTTAGCTCTGATCATGGCTTAAAAACAGAAGCAAGGTAGGCTAACAAAGCATGCAAAAATGGGGGCCAAAGAGGGGTATAATGGTAAGTGCTACATGGAGGCCCCCAACAGTGTTGAGACCTTCTACAATGTTGTAGATGGGCTCAAAATAAGCCAACTTACCGTTTATATCATTCCTCAAAACAGACTACACATAGGCTAGAAATACCATGCAAAATAATGGCATACAAGAGGGTATTGAAGCAAGTACCAAATGGGGGTCTCAAACAGTGTTGAACCTTAAACAAACATGAAGAATGGCTCAAAAAAATGACCCTTTCAGTTAGGGTCGGAGCCCAAAACAGTAAGCAAATAGGCTAGAAAGATGTGGAAAAAATGAGCTACAAAAGAGGGAAAATGGTCTTACCCTTGAAGCCCACTTCTTGCTGCCTTTTGGACCAAGGAATGATGTCTCTAAGCCTCTGAAAAACCTCTCCTAACTGCTGGAATGGAGGTTGGATTGGTTGTGCTATGGGTTGTAGAGTAAAGGGGGTAGGAACTTGGAGTTTTAGAGAGTTAAAGTGTAGAGAGGGAGAGCTTCAATACAAGAGGCTCAAAGTAGTTTTTCTAACCCTTTCTTTTGAGCTGGGAGGCCAGCTATATGGACAAGAATGGGGGAGAAATGGAGAGAAAAAAGTGGAGGGAAATGGCATCAATTTTCCCTCCAAAAAAAGCTCCCTCCGGATGCAGTTTTTGGAGAGAAAACAATGCACAGCTGTAATGTACTCAGTGTAAGGAAGCTGGCCGGCTAGGTATCAAGCTACAGGTGGCCGGCCGGCCACCCCCTATGGCCGCCGGGCAAGGGGCAAAATGGTCCAAAAGAATTTCTGGCCGGCCACCACAAAAGGTTCCTCTCATGTGTCCTCAACAAGACCCTGTGGTTAGAAATTGGCAACTGTAAAACAGGAGAGACAACAAGCCACTTTTAGGAGGGTTCAAAAGGTTCAACAATAATACTGGCCGGCCATAGACTTTTAGGGTCCTCCCATGTGTGTACAACACAAATATGTGGTTTCGGGGTGAAGATAGTGGCCCTGGGTGTCAACATTGGCTCGGAAGCGAGAAAACGAGCGTGGGAGAGGCGCCGGAGGAACATAACTGGTTTGCTGAGACAATTGCTGGCCTCCCACCCTTCAGTGACCTTCCTGGTGATAAAACAGAGGTACCTGCCAAAAATGAACGAAAACCGATGCAAAACGAATGCTCGGGGGCCAAAACACGCAGTTCGGGGTCCCGAAAATAGGCTGTTGGGCACCGGGAGTGGTGTTCGACCACAAAGTTGGTCTCTCGGACCACAGTGTCCCTCAAAAGGAAGGAAATAAGGTATGTGCCAAAAATCGGAGCAAACGGAGGTGTTTAAGCGGTCCCGAACCGAGGCACACGGCCTGACGGCTCCGAAAACGGGGAACCGGGCTCCGAAATGGGCAAAATGGCCTACGCACCACGAAATGTAGCCCACGGCCACTGAGAGATAGTCTACGAGACCTCTCCCTCCTTTGAAGAGAACAGAGAAAACCGAGTCTGGTTCGCAAACGAGGTAAGGCACAGAAAAGCCCAGAAGTCCGGAGCAGGGCTCACGGCCGAGACTCTAGAACCTCTAACGAGCACAAATGCAACATCACCGAGTGCTCAATTGGTGACGTCTGAGTCTTAAGGTCAGTCAAAAATAGGGTGTCTACAGCTTCCATTTGCTGAATTCTGGATTGGATATTGGATTGTTCTATGCATTCACAATTGTAGGATGAGGACAATCAACTAATCCATCAAAATATCCCAAGAATTCCGTAGCTCGAAACAGATTTTGCACTTAACTTTTCCAAATTAGGTAATTTGATGAGTCAAGTTTTACTGTGACTAAAGAATTAAGATTTGAAAGAAGAAGAGAAAGATTTGGATGAAGAATAGTAGATGTTGGCATTGAAGATAACGCAATTGTTGAATGTTTGTTAGAGCTCTATATGCTCTGATACCATAATGAAAGACTGAATCTTCATTGAAAATTCTAACTATTACATTTGCTTATTATATATACACATATCAGTAACTAATGTAACTAATTGTATATCTAACAAACTAACTAATCATCTAACAAACTAACTGTACAAGTGAATTACTTAGATGTGACACAGCACATGGTTTGTGATACACCTTCATTTAAGTCTGCATTTGTTCAGCTTTCTTGGACTTTCTTGGATTGCAACTTGACTTGCTCTTGCTCTTGCTCTATTTTGGCTGTTGCAGTAGCTGCAGCCTTTGACTGAGGTTAATTCAGTGTTAAGTCTTTATCAATTAAAACCAAAAGAAATGTAATTGAAATTATTGGATTAATAATAGAAACATCATATTAATGATTGTTAAATATCACTTCACTTCACATTTAACAATAAAATTGTATATTTTTCTTAATTGTAATTTTTAAATTATAAACATAAATATTAATTTAAAAAGCTATAAACATAAAAATTAACTTATAAATTTCATGTATACCATAAGATAAAATATTAAATTACTTCAACATATTAATAATCATTTTTTTTTAATTTATAAAATCCCGTGCATAGCATATGTTACCACTAGTATTTTTATATTTAAAAGTGAACATACATTTAAAAATACAAAAAAAAGCATACAAAGTTTAACTATTTGTGAATATAGTTAAATTTAACTGTCTAACATCAAAACACATGAAAAAAAATTATACATTCTATATGAAAATATGTAGTTAAAAAATGTATATTTTTTTAAACATTATTAACATATAGCATAGTATGTTAACAAGGTCTTTTTTTTACTTATAATAAATTGATTTTATATTTGTTGGTAGTTCTGAAATATAGAAAAACATATTTTACGTGTCACGATGTTTTCAATTACAAATATCACTGTCAAACTTTATCCATCAACATTTAATAATTTTTGCATAAGTGAGCAACATTTATGAGTTAGTTGGGAGTGGCAGCTGAGGGGGGGCAGGGTAATTAACATATACGACCAATTTACTTCATTTTTGGGCAATAAGTATCGATCTACTTTATTGGAATTTTATGAGCAATTTATTTTTTTGCCCATATTTTTTGGTGAAGCGTTTAAGCTTTTTCGGAATTTTATAATTTTCTTATCTTTGTAATAAATACATCAGCAATGTTAGGTATCATGAAAAGTCTTTCATGAAAATGATCATGAAAGATTTATGACCTCTGGATTACACTTAGAATAAAGCACCATACATTAATTAAGGTAATCTAAGGGTTACAAACATTTCATGATCATTTTCATGATAAAATTTTCATGATCCCTAACATTTCTCTAAATAGATTGGTTATGTATAAAAATAAAAATAAAAGCTCTTAGTCACTTCTTTTTTTTTTTAATTTTTTATTTTATAGTAGCTCACTTATATGAAGTGCTTAAAGTCCGGATAAAGGTTGGGATTAAAATAGCTATATAGGATAAAATATGTTATTTTAACCAAATATAATAAAATGTCACATCAAACTCATAATCATTTTATTTTTTTATCACAAAAATCAAAAAAACTAAAAACTCTATACCAAACATGACTTTTTAACTCCAAATTAAAATAGTCAAAAAATCAATCCACGTCCCAAACCAATCCTAAATTGCGAGCATTATAGGCAGGAGATATTAGAGTTTTTTAAACACTTTGTATAGTTTGGGAGCTTCTATATGCATACACCATATCCTCTCTTCCCACACACTTAATGAGAAAGTGTGTTGAAAAGTTGTGTGCGAAGGATATGTATAGAGAGAGAATGGTGTGTGTAAATAGATGCTCCCGTATAGGTTTATTACACAGTCGAGTTCCAATACCATAATTTCCTTTTTGACTAGTGGCTTATTATTGGTAGAGTACCCACTAAGTAAAGCGTTTAAACAAAATGTAAAATATATTTTTTTTTTAAAAAGAAAAAAAAGGATTTGATCATTATAATAAAATAAATTTTTTAAATTTTGATTTTATCAATTTAAATATTAAACTTTTAATTTGGTTTCAAACTAAACTATTTGCTTATTTTTATTAAGTAAAATTGATTAAAAAAAAATGGATATTTTAGTCATAAACTCAACGAGAAATGCTATTTTAGACATTTTATGTATATCCACATTGAGTTTAATAACTAAAATACTCTTTTTTTTGTTGATTTTACACAGTAAAAATAGACTAATATTTTAAATTGTAAACAAATCAAAAGATTAGAGTTTAAATTGACAAAATTAAAAATTCAGATTTTATTTTGTTAGAAGGTTCAAACCCTAGAATTTTTTTTGTTGTTGTAATTGTCCCTACATTGTTTATGTATTTTTATTAGGCAAAATGCCTGTTAAACATGTTTTTTTTTAACACAATAATGCCACAATAACTATATATGTGTACCATAAAATATCTACTATTTTATGTGCCACTCACTGCAGGAAAAATGGATTTAGGCGGCATTTTTTTAACGACGTTTTTTAAACGTCACTTTTATTCATATTTAACGACATTTTATAAAAACGTCGCATATTCTCTTAATAAAACGACACCGTTTTGGAATAGGAGGCGTTTTAAAACGCCTCCAAACACGTTGTGCGTCACGCGCCTATTTTTTAATCTCAGAATACTTGTTGTACGGGGAGCAAATATTTCGGCTGACCCGTACTCCTTTCTTCCGAGCTCCGTCTCCGTCCGATCACCTGAAAGCACGACGGCGGTGAGCTGCCCGGCGGTGTGTGGCCGGAAAAACCCTCCGACGATCAAGTTAGCACACACCTTGGGATAGAGAGAGAAGAAGGAGAGCTTGAGTGTAAAGAATTTCTTACAAAGTGTTCGTCCGTCGCATGGGGAGCTCAGACATGCTATATACCCTCTGCGCCCCATATCCACTCCCAGTCATCTCCTGACACGTGGCTCTGCCATCCCATCTGTCAGCGTAAACCTTGCAACATCACCTAATCTCAACTGCTAGCCTTCTCTGCTGAAGCTCGGCAGCCGAGCTGCTCTATCCACGGCCGGGCTGCGCTTTACCCAAACACTTCACTAGCTTCGCTCAGGGAACCGGGCTAGGTAACACCTCGGCATAGCCGAGCCTGAGAAGCCTCGTGAACGCCCGCAGCCGGCCTTCCTGCCGAGCAAACGGGTATCTCGGCTGGTCATTCAACTCAACTGTGGTTGTCCTTTTTGCCGAGCAGGCAAGCACCTCGGTTGATGACGCCTTTCGGGGCGCGATCCAACCTGACCGGCTGCGCCTATGCCATACACATAGCTCGGTCTAACCGAGCGTCGCCTTAACCGAGCAACTTATAAACGGACTGGGCGGCGCATACTTAGCCCAACACCTGCCCAGCCCAGGACCTAGTAGCCCAATTCTGGGTGGACCGTGGATCATTCCGGTTCCATGATCCAATTGGCTACCAATCTTCTCGGCCGTTATCTCGGCCCAATTTCAGATCATAAACCACCCTCTCAATTGCCCCTTAATTCCGTCCGCAAAAGCGTGACTGGGATTATTCACCTCGACCGAGATTATACCTCCTCGGTTGCCAGAATGCGAAATGGTGACCGGGCTAGTTAGACATTCCTGTTTCAAATGTATCCCGGTTCACTCCTCGACTCCAGTCCGTCTCTTCGTTTTGCTCGGCTGACGCCTCACCTGCCCCACGTCTCTTCAACTCTGATGCCGCCATTAATGATGACAGGTGGCGCCCTCCCATTCGTCCTCGAGCGGCCAACCGCCGTCGAATGAAATTCAAATTTTTGGCGGCCTGAAGGTGTGTCTATATACATGCCCCTCACTTTTCGTTTCTTCCTTACTGATCCTCTGCCATTCGAAGCTTTCCAGAGCCTTGCCCACCTCTCACCGTTGCTGATCTCGAGCTCGAAGGAGAAGAACTCCCTTCCTCAGCCTGGTAAGTCCTTCAACTCCCCCTTTATGGTCATTTTCCTTGATATTTCACACATTAGGGTAGGAAAACGTAGCTTTTAGGGCTTGGGCATCAAAAATCACCCAAAAACTTCACACATTCGTGGTGTTCTTCATTTTCCCTGAAGAACACTGAAGAACTGGAGCGGACCGAGCTCCTGGTCTAAATCTGATCCAAAAAACCCTTAGAACCGAGCAAATAACATGTTTATCTCCAACCCAGCAAAAATCGAGATAGCAAAAGGTCTTGGTCGCTCAACCGGGCTAATGTCTGGTCCGCTTGGGCGACCAAGCTTTTTGATAAGCTTAGACAACCGAGGTGGTTTGGCACTTTTATGACCGAGCTAAAGTCAAGCTCACTTTGCGCGGCCGCGCTCACACTCACACTTGCCATCCTTTTTTTGCAGAGTCCAAGGGGACCTTTGACCACATCTGAGGCTCTCAAGACCGAGCTACATCCAATTAGCACAGTGCCAAACCCCTCAGCCGAGATACACCAGCTCGGTCTCATGGGGAAATTCCGCTTCCTAATAGATACACCAGCCGCGCTAGACGCGTTTAGAGAGGAGTACGGCATCCCGGCCGACGTCCATCTAGAGCGGGCCGAGAAGACAACACCCTGGGGCAGACTTGACCAATGCCCCTTCACCGTGCTGTCAATAGTAGAAGGAGGCCTCCGCTTCCCGGTCAATCCCTCATGACGAGTTCCTGCGCCGGACCGGGCTGGCGCCGACCCAAGTATCCACCAACACTTACCGAATAATAAACGGCGTGCACGAAATAAACAACCGGCTAGGCATAAGTCTAGGTTTAGCCGAGATCCTTCGCCAATACACACTAGGCCACACCGGGATGATCTCGCCTATTACCTTAAAATTAGACCGGGCAAGAGAAAATCGTGACCGGCACTCCAGATAAGGATCTTCACGACGACGATTTTTTCTGGGTGTCAGGCAATTACGAGACAGCCGCGGTACCGGGCTGGATGATAAGCAAGAACTTTGGCAGATCATGTAAGCCGCGTAAAATAGCTCGGTTGATTTACTTCATGTTTCTGTACTTCATGTTTCTGTACTTACTTCGTTTTTTCTTGTTTCTATTGCAGCAATCCAAGCCCTTCAAGCCAACTATCAATTCCCCAGCGTAGAGGCAATCAGGACCGCGCTCCGCTACCGCCACCGAGATTGCAACCAATTGCTCGGCTACACACCTACATACAGATACTCCGCTCCCCGCCGGTAGTAAGTCACAGATTTTCTTCGCGCTCCATCACCTCCACCAGATCCAACCCTACCAGACGTTCCACTCATCCGTCTCACGAGGAGCAGGAGATGGCAAAAAGAAGCAGGATCAAGAACTTGCTCACCGCCACGTCGGCCGAAATACCGAGCGTTGCAATCCGCTCGCCAGCCACCGGGCAAACAGGCGATGCCGTGGTCGCTCTGGCCTCTCCAGCAGCCGGGCAATCTAGCAAGCAACCAACTCCACGCCGGGCTGGAAAAAGAGCTCGCGGACCCATCCGCCGAGCTGGTGGCGGAGCTCACTACCGAGCAACCAACTGAAACAGCCAACCCAATACCTGCCTGGCGCCCACATTTGAAACACCGGGGTCAGGACATACCGGCCACTGCTTCGATCAAGGCTGACAAGGAGCACCTACTCGCCTTCGATCTCTCCAAGGCACTCCTACTACCGAGTGACGTGGTCGGCAGCGACTACGTCCCTGATACTCGGTTGGTAAAATCTTCTGTGAAATCCATGGCAAGGGTAAGTCAATTTTCCTTTGAAATTTCCACAAGTGTTTGTCCGGTTCCTCGTCTAACGAACTTTGCTTCTTGCAGGCCATTCAAAAACAACACTTGGTTTTGGAGCGCATCCACAGGCTGCGGCAGAAGGCCAATGACACAGCCAGCCAGGTGCAGAGCCTCCAAACCGAGCTCGGCCGGGCTAAAACTTCACTAGAGAATGCCAATACAGACAACAACAGACTGGTCGGTCAGCTGGAAGCGGCCGAGAAAAAACGCGATGAGCTCCAGGCCGAGCTAGACGCGCTCAAGGAGTCGCGGAAAAAAGACTGCCAGGATGCTAACGATGCCGGCTTCAACGAAGCCGAGGAAAATTACAAGAAGCAAGTCTTCGCCACGCAAGATATTTACTTCAAGGCAGGATGGAAGGCTGCCTGTCAACAGCTCGGCCAAGGCCCTGATACAGATGTGTTTGCCACTCCACCGGCTGCCTTCCTACCGACATACCTCATTCCTTATGCCAATGACGTCTTCAGTGCATTGCAAGCCGAGGCCGAGGAAGGACTTGAAGAAGAGGGTGAGGGTGAGGAAGATGCTGATGGAGAGGACCAAACCGTACAGGAACAGCCCGGGCAGACTGAGACCGGAGCCCAGGGCCAGACCACCACGGTTAACCTGGAGACTGATGAGGAGTTCCCTGATCTCTCCCCCCTAGCTTAGGTTTCTTTTCTTGTTGTATGTTTGCCTTCCGCATTTCTGATGTAACCGGGCTCTGTCCCCACCTTTTGTAATGACTTCCTATCAATGAAAAACTTGATATTTTTGCTAAGTGTTTGCACGGTTGTCTTCAATTCCATTTTCAGCAAGACATCTCGGCATAAATCATGAATTTGAGCACTGTGTCAACCGGAATATATAACACAGTTGAAGTAACTTCATAAACCGGAATACCATCTCGGTTGGTAATAAAAAGTTTGACAAACACCAACTCTTCAAGTCGGAACAATCCATCTCGGCAAGAAATATCTAAGTTGAACAAAACATCAACTTTTCTAGAAAAACATCTCGGCAAGAAATATCTAAGTTGACAAAACACCAACTTCTAGCCGGAGCAAAACATCTCGGCAGAAATATCTAAGTTGAACAAAACATCAACTCTTCAAGCCGGAGCAAAACATCTCGGCAAGAAATATCTAAGTTGAACAAAACATCAACTTGGCTAGCCGGAGCAAAACATCTCGGCAATAAATATGTAGTTGAACAAAACATCAACTCTTCAAGCCGGAGCAAAACATCTCGGCAAGAAATATCTAAGTTGAACAAAACATCAACTTTTCTAGCCGGAGCAAAACATCTCGGCTGGAAATATCTAAGTTGAACAAAACACCAACTTTTCTAGCCGGAGCAAAACATCTCGGCAAGAAATATCTAAGTTGAACAAAACATCAACTTTCTAGCCGGAGCAAAACATCTCGGCAAGAAATATCTAAGTTGAACAAAACATCAACTTCAACCGGAGAAACATCTTTGGATCTAAGTTGAACAAACATCAACTCTTCAACCGGAGCAAAACATCTCGGTTTTTAATTAAAAAAGTCAAGAACTAAAGCAAAATCACTTCTATATATTGCAAAAAGAATTACATTCTGAAGTGCAAGCCAAAAAATTCCTTTGCACAAGAAAAGAAAGCAAAAGCTTAGAAATAATACAATTTGAGGTTGGCCGCATTCCATGGCCGGGGTATTGCTCTTCCCTCCAGATCCTCTAAGTGGTAAGCCCCCTTGCCCGCCAGACCGGTGATCTTGTATGGTCCTTCCCAATTTGCCCCTAGTTTGCCTTCACCTGGTACCAGGGTGTTGCCCACAACTTTCCTCAAAACCCAATCACCAACTTTGAACGGTCTGGGGTGCACCGTCTTGTTGTACTTCTTTGAGAGCTCTTGTTGGTAGGCGGCCACATGGATGAGGGCCTTCTCCCGACGCTCTTCCACTAGGTCCAGCTCCAAGGCAATAGCCTCGGCATTCAGTTCGGGCTCAAAACTCTCGCTTCTTAGGGTGGGCATGCCAACTTCCAAAGGTATGACCGCCTCCATGCCATAAGCCAAAGCAAATGGAGTGTTCCGCGGTGTTCGGTATGCCCAAAGGACGCTGGGTAATTCCTCAGCCCATTTTCCCTTTGCCTTCTCCAGCCGTTTCTTCAACCCATCCAGTATAGTTTGTTCGATGCCTCGGCTTGACCATTGGACTGCGGGTAAGCCGGAGTGGAGTTGTAGAATTCAATCTTCAAATCTTCACAAAAGCCTCTGAATAGGCGACCGTCAAACTGGGTGCCGTTGTCAGAGATCAAGATCTTGGGACGCCAAATCGCGTGACCACGTTCTGCCAGACAAACCGCTTCACGTCTTTTCTTTGATTGTTGCCAAGGGCTCAGCTTCAACCCATTTCGTGAAGTAATCTGTGGCCGCAATGAAGAATTTCCGGTTGCCCGGTGCTGTTGGCATGGCCCCACTATATCTAGTCCCCACATGGCGAAGGGCCAAGGACTGGTGAGGGGAAGAAGTTCCCTGGCTGGCTGATGGATCTGATGGGCGAATTTCTGGCATTTTTCGCATTTACGAACGTACTTTTGTGCGTCGGCCTGCATGCATGGCCACCAGTATCCCTGCGAAATAGCTCGGTAGGCCAAGGATCTGCCCCCTATGTGGCTGCCACAAATGCCTTCGTGAATTTCGTACAAGAAGGCCTCCACACTGCTCGGGTGCACACACTTTAGATAAGGACCAGTGAAGGACTTTTTATACAACGCACCAGATGGAGAGAGCCAAAACCGCTCTGACTTCACCCGGACTTGTGTGCTTCCTTCTTGTCAGTTGGAAGAGTCCGGTCTCTAAGGAACAAGATTAAGGGGTCCATCCAGGAAGGACCTAGCGCGGCGCAGAGTACATCCGTCTGCCCGGCATCTTCAATGCTCGGCCGTGGAAGATAGTCAATTAACAGGGGGTTTGGAGACGTACTATCTACCATCGAAGCGAGGCCGGCCAGCTCATCAGCTCGGCTGTTTTCTTCACGGCCAATTTGTTGGACCCTGATTGCCTGAAACTGCTTGATGTGTTCCCTGACCAGAGCTTGTACTTCGCCATTCTGTCATCTTTTGCCGCGTAAGTCCCAGAGACTTGGTTAACCACAAGCTGGGAATCACTGTACACCATTAGCTCGGCAGCCTTCATCTGAATAGCGCTTTGAGCCCGGCAGAAGGGCCTCGTACTCAGCCTCGTTGTTAGATGCTGGGAAGCCAAGGGTGATGGAATGTTCAATGGTGAGGCCATCTGGGGAGATAAGAACGATACCTAGCCCGGCACCGTGACGGTTGGACGCTCCATCAAAAAAAGCTTCCACATTTCCCCCACAAAAAGCTTCCAACAGTCTGATGGGTCCTGAGAGTTGCGAAGGGTGATAAAATCACGGTTGCTCGGCTGACCGGGTTCACGTTCTGAGTTCATTGGTTCCACTTCAGCCCCCCTTGGTGATTCGGCACCGGACTCAGCGAGTTGATCCATAATGCCCAAGTCCGTAGGCGAATCACCAGGTTGCGGTATTGTGCGGGCCGCAGGCTCTGTGCTGGGTGGAACCGTTTCGTCCCCCCGTGGTGATGCGATTCCGGACGGAGCAGGTTGGTCGGCGGGAACCGACTCCGTCATTGCATCACCAGTCGGTGGTGTGGTACAAACTAAGGGTGCTTCGGCGGAGCACGCAAATTCCGCGTCGCAAGTTCCACAAGGTTGTATCTCAATCGGGGTTGCATTCATCTCCTCATCGGCCGCGGCAATGTCGACCGGGCACACCGGATGGGTTCTAGGTGAGAACTCGACAACAAAATCGGCCAAAGTTTGGGCCTTTATGGCTGTGCGTGGCTGAAACTTCACATCAAACTAGCCCAACTCGACCGCCCACTTGAGAACTCGGCTAGAAAAGTCCGCCCGTTCGAACAAGGCCTTAAGCGGAAACTCGGTCAGTACGATGATGGTATGGGCGTGGAAGTAGTGCGCTAACTTCCTTGAAGCCATCATCAATGCCAACGCGAGCTTTTCCAAAGGCAAGTACCTAGTTGCTGGCAGCAAGGTTTACTGACATAAAGATGGGAGGTGCTTTGATTCCTTCTGCCCGGACTAGCACCGCACTGACTGCGTGCTGTGGACAGCAAGGTAAGGTAGAGTTCTTCACCCGGCTTAGGTGTAACCAACAGTGGTGCGCGAAGACAGATATTCCTTGAGCTCGGCCAAAGCTTGGTCACACTCTTCGTCCCATGAAAACTTGGACTTCAATGCCTAAAAGAAAGGGCGACAGCGATCTGATGACCGCTTATAAATCGGTTAAGCGCGGCCATTCCGGCCAGATGCTGTACGTCTTAGCTGAGCTGGGCTGCCTCAACTCCTGCACGGCTTTGATCTGACTAGGGTCCGCTTCGATGCCTCGGTTCGTGACTAGGAATCCCAAAATTTGCCGGACCCCACGCCAAAGGCACATTTCGACACATTCAAGCGCAGCTTGTGCTTCTTTAGGATAGCAAACATCTGCGGCTAGGTCGGACAAATGGTCTGCCTCATGTCGGCTTTTTTACCACCATATCATCGATGTAGCCTCCATTGTCCGGCCAAGCATAGGAGCAAACATTTTGGTCACCATCCTCTGAAAGGTTGCCCCGGCGTTCTTCATCCAAAAGGCATGACTCGGTAGCAGAAAGTCCTCTTGGAGTCGTGAAAGAAGTGATTTCTCGATCAGGCCATGCATGGCGATCTGATGGTAGCCGCGGTAGGCGTCCAGGAAACTAAGCCTGCTATGTCCAGCCGTCAAGTCCACAAGCTGGTCAATTGCCGGCAAGGGAAGCTATCCTTCGGACAAGCTCGGTTGACTGTCTTGTAGTCGACACAAACTCGCCACTTTCCATCTTCTTGGGCACCACTACCTGTTCGAAATCCACCGAGGGTAGTGCACTTCCTGAATTGCTCGTGCCTCAAACAGGTTCTTCACCTCTTCTGCAACTACCTCGGCGTGATGCAGCGCCGATCTCCTCGTTCGCTGAATGACCGGCTTTGCGCCGGGGAAGACGTTGAGGTGATGGCAAATAAACTAGGATCGAGGCTGGCATTGTCGTAAGGCGACCATGCGAAAACTTCGATATTGGCCATCAAAACTCAACCATTTCGGTCCTCTCCTGGCGGTAAGGCTGGAACCGAGCAGGAAGAACTTATCTGGTTGCTCATGTCGATTCGCACCTCAACCAAGTCTCCACAGCTTTGTCTTCTGCCTTGGTGCCCACATCCTCCAGAATTCCTCGGTCTTCCGGTCCTTCTATCATTTGCACGAAGCCTTTGGCAGCCCGGCTTCCGTTCACCACCACGAAGCACTGTTTGGACATGACCTGATCCCCCCAGATTTCCTCGATTGCCCCATAGCCGAAGGGAATCTCATCACCTGGTGGTAGGTCGATGCTACAAGCTTGCATGGCGTGAAGCCATCCCCTTCCAAGGATGAGTTGTAAGTCGAAGGCACATGTAACACCCAAACTCCACCTGCTTGACGACGGATTCGCTTTGACCGGCAAGATAATCTCCCCAAGGGCCACTCTGGCTGTGAGTTGAAACCAACAAGTGGCGAAGTTGTCGGAGCCAAGTCTGTCTCTCGGAGCTTGAGTTGCTTGAACGTGTCATAATACATGATTTCGACCGAGCTTCCCTGATCGATCAAGATCCGTTTGACATCAAATTCCTTGACGCGAAGTGTCACTACTAGGGCATCGTTGTGCGGCGTCTGGATACGCTCTAGATCCTTGAAGTGAAACTTATCACATCTTTCTCTTCGGTCTTCCCCCTCTTGACGGCGGGCTGTACCGACAAAACTTCCCTCATATGCTCTGCTTTCTTGATCATACCCGGAGTTTCGCAAACGCGCTCCGGTTCCACTATGCCGTGGATGACATTAATAACTCCTTGTGGCGGCGCATCTCGGTCATCCTGTCCCCTGGGATCAACCGGAGCCTGAATTGGTTCACGCCGCCATCAATGTAAAGGTCTAGGTGCCCGGCTGCAACCAGCTCTTCCAAGTGTTGCCTCAAAGGCAGGCAATCTTCAGTCCGGTGACCTCTCTCCGGTGGAATGTTGCAACGATACCGCGGATTGTAGCCCTTCTGTCCATCGCCCAACTTAGCAGGGCCGGACATACTCCTCGTCTCGGATCTCACTAAGTATGCGATAGATTGGAATCTTGAAGACCGTGGTGATGCCAGTCCTTGCCTTCAACCTTCTGTTGGCCTCCGCCACGTCATCTTGGTTGTAATCATCCCGGTCGTTCCGACGTCCCCTACCCCGATTTTTACGATTCGAACCACGGTCTGACTCTTCTGCCCTGTCACTGGAGCGGCTGGACTCCTGCCCAACTGCGTGCACTTTGCCCGCTGCCTTCTTGTCTGTAGTTGTCGGAGTTGTCTTTACACGATAGACGCCGACGCATCATCCTCAACCCGGATGTTTCATTTGATGCGCTGCATGAGCTGGCCCATGGACGTCGGCTGATGCATGGTAAGCGAGTCCCGCAGTCTATGTCCGACCGGAGACCACGCTTGTACTGAGTGATTGCTAGGTTAACCGGCAATCCAAGATCTCATTGAAGGTCTCCCAATTATCTAGAGTTGTATGCCTTCAGCGTGTCGCTTGGCTCCATCTTGACACTCAGTAGGTGATCCACTTCCTTGGGTGTCTTGGTGTTGGTTTTGAAGCGCGTCACAAGGCTTCGGCCAACTGATGCCACCTCTCTATGCTCCCCTTCGGCAGCCTTTCGAACCACTTCAAACCCAATTCGCCCAAACTTGACGGAAAGATGAGGCACATAAGAGCGTCATTCCGCCTATGACCGGCCATGACCTGTCGTAGTGGCTTACGTGCATGTAGGGATCCGTCTTTCCGTCATACAATGTGAACTTCGCTGGTGGAAGCCTGACGGTAGAGGTGTTCTCTATTTCCAGGGAGAAAGGGGTGGCAGCACAACCTTGCCAAGTCGGAATCCACCAGGAACGGTGCGGCTTGGCGGGCGGGCATTCCGACCTCCTCACTGGCGTGAACCCCATAGGATAACCGCTGGAACGCCGGTATCCGTTGAGCCTCCCGCCGGCGAGCCCGCTCCTTTAAAACTGCCCGCAAGTCTTCTGTGCAAGCGGAATAGGAGTACCTCGACGTCGTCGCCGGACGTGAGGGTTGGTAAGTACTATCTTGCGCGCTGGACTTCTCCGCATGCACGCCGGAATCGCCAACCTTGTAACTTCTGGTAATAGAAATGGACGGAGTTTGCCGCTGGCTCTGGCTGCCTGAACGGCGGGGTTGGGTGCGCTCACTGTGGTCACCCACTCCAGCTACACCCTTTCCTTTGACATGCCGCTTTAGCTCTTCCATCTCCGCTGCCATTCATCGGATGACGGCGTCCTGGTCCTTCAGCTTGTTTTCCAGGCGCCTGGCGTGTGAGTCTCTCGGTCGCCGATGTCCGTCTGGACTCCGTGAATGACCATGACTCCTCCCGCGCTTATCCCGCGCGTCTCCCGACTGTCCTCCTGGGTATGTTTCCAAGTTTCCCATCGGAGAGACGGTGGGAGGTCCCTCTCTGCGTCTGCCCGAATCCGGAGTGATTCCGTCGATGGTGGACACCTGAATCTCCTCGTTGTTCGCCATCGAAGGCGGTCAGATGAGCTTTGGAAGACAAGGTTTTATCTGCAAGTCTCCCACAGACGGCGCCAATTGTACGGGGAGCAAATATTCCGGCGGACCCGTACTCCTTTCTTCCGAGCTCCGTCTCAGTCCGATCACCTGAAAGCACGACGGCGGTGAGCTGCCCGGCGGTGTGTGGCCGGAAAAACCCTCCGACGATCAAGTTAGCACACACCTTGGGATAGAGAGAGAAGGAGGAGAGCTTGAGTGTAAAGAATTTCTTACAAGAATGTTCGTCCCCATCTGTATGGGGGGCGCAGACATGCTTATATACCCTCTGCGCCCCATATCCACTCCCAGTCATCTCCTGACACGTGGCTCTGCTATCCCATCTGCCAGCGTAAACCTTGCTAAACATCACCTAATCTCAACTGCTAGCCTTCTCTGCTGAAGCTCGGCAGCCGAGCTGCTCTATCCACGGCCGGGCTGCGCTTTACCCTAACACTTCACTAGCTTCGTTCAGGGAACCGGGCTAGGTAACACCTCGGCATAGCCGAGCCTGAGAAGCCTCGTGAACGCCCGCAGCCGGCCTTCCTGCCGAGCAAACGGGTATCTTGGCTGGTCATTCAACTCAACTGTGGTTGTCCTTTTTGCCGAGCAGGCAGGCACCTCGGTTGATGACGCCTTTCGGGGCGCGATCCAACCTGACCGGCTGCGCCTATGCCATACACATAGCTCGTCTAACCGAGCGTCGCCTTAACCGAGCAACTTATAAACGGACTGGGCGGCGCATATTAGCCCAACACCTGCCAGCCCAGGACCTAGTGGCCCAATTCTGGGTGGACCGTGGATCATTCCGGTTCCATGATCCAATTGGCTACCAATCTTCTCAGCCGTTATCTCGGCCCAATTTCAGATCATAAACCACCCTCTCAAAACCAATACCTATAATAAGACTGAATATGAAAATATTGTTGAATTATTGGATTATTGGAGAAAATTATATAAAGACCCAGATTTAGGTATTGATGAAAGAAATAGGTTACTAGATTAAATAAGAGAAACTTCTCTAGAACATGAAATCCTTTTACAACACTTTAATTATGATATTAATATGTCAACTAATGATGATGATAGTCAATCATCCTCATCTGAAGAAACATTAGATAAAGATATTTCACCAGAAATAAATAAGAGAAAAAGAAAGGCAAAAGAGCCAATTGATCCCGAATTATTTGGCACATGGAGAGATAGAGAAAATTTTGACTTTATTCAAACAAATGAAGTTAAAAATGATACTAACACTAGAAGTACCCCCAATCCTATACCGGAGCCAATAATATCTAGAAAAGATAATAATCATAAGTATCTAATAGCTCAAAATGGTACTTATTTAGACTTGTCTCATGTTTCATGTAAGGATCAGCCACAAGCAATTGATGATTAGGCACAATCGTTGTCCATCATTATTACCAATTATAAAAATAGTTGGTCAAAAGAAAAATTCCTTGATTATATTGCAACAACTCTCCAGGGAGATGTGTTGTAATGGTTACGACAGTGGGAAAAATCTGAAATTAGAAAAAGCCAAAAAACGGCTTTGTTGGCAAATTTTCTCACACTTGATACAATATCAGATGAGTTTGCAAAAATCATAAAAGAAAATTTATGTGACTTTGCAGGAGATACTAATTTGCAAGCCGATGCAAATTATATTTTGACAAAATTAGAGTTATGTAATATTTGTCTTTTTGACGATTATGTTCAAACTTTTAAAAAATATTATTATCTTATTGATCCGCTAGCAAATCAACCCTAACTAGATCAATTTTTCCATAAACTCCTTAATCCATGGGATGAGTTATGTATTTAAACATATCCTAATTTTCTCAAAAAAATGGGAAAGGAATAATATGATAATCTTGGTTTTCGAATTAATTATGTTCTAAGACTAATAGTAGATCGGTGTCTAGAAGCAAAGGCAAAAAAACAAATAAAAAAAATAAAATTTTCAATTCACAATATGGTCAAAAATATTGTGATAAAATTTTGAAAGAAAATTGAAAAATTGGTTATAATGCATTTCCTAAACGAAAAAGATTTTTCAAAAAACGCAAAAAATATAAATGAAAACATGGAAAAAAAAAAAAACTGTTTCAAAAAAGAAAAGTATATTCGAAAAAAGAAACCAACAAGTGTTTTAAAAAAGAAAACTTGTAAATGTTATATTTGTAATAAAGAAGGTCACTATGCACCCGAATGCCCAAAAAGGGGAAAAAAGTGCAAAGAAAATGATCAAAGTTTTTAAAGAACAAGATTTTGAAATAATAAATGGCGAAAAAATTTCTGATGAATAAGAAATCTTATACGAAATTTCTAGTGATGAAGAAAGTTCAGATGAAGAACTAATCTTCATGATGACTAATATTAATAGTCAAGAAATATCTCAAGAAGTAGATAGTATATCTCCAGAAGAATTACAAGCAATTCAACTTGGAGATGTAATCGGAGAAGAAAAAACTTTTACCGAAGAAGAATTAACAAAATTCGAAAAAATGCAAGAAGTTGCTGTTCCAGAAATTTATAAACTTTCAAAATTTAACTTTTTTTCAGCAAGAGTGTTTGAACAATACAGTGGTAACACTCAAGCAAAATGGTCAAAAGAAGGAAATATTGATATTCCTTTTTTTGATAAGAAAAAGGTTGCAAGATGGAAAAAGAAATATCCTGAAATTCAATATATTGATATTGGATTAATTCAAGTAACCATAACAGCCTTATTTCGCCAGGGGATAGATACTCCTATTTTGGCAGTAATTTTTGATAAAAGATTTTCCGATCTAATGAAAGCAATCATTGGAGGAATTCAATCTAATTTGGCTAATGGAGTGGTTTGGTTTAATGTTAGACCAAATTTCTTTATTTCCATAAATGATCCTAATCTTGAAGACACAACTAGAATAAAAATTAAAATACAAGGATTAGGAATGAAATCTAATTCACATGATTTGGTTATTCGTTGGAAAACAATTTATGAATTGACCAAATTTCCTGAAACAAAAATAAGATCAAACGATAATAAAATCGTTGAAATCTTTGAACCAAGACCATTTGACACAGTAATCCAACCGCGTCTAATGAATTGGAGTGGTTTAGAAGTCCCTCGACGATGGCTAATCCATGACCTAGTGGAATAAAGAGAATCTTTTAAAACAAAAAATCATGTACAATTACAAATGCAAGAATCAGGAAAAAATTTATATATTGAAGATACAGTTCCAAAAATTAAAAGATCAACTTCTGTATTTGAAAAAGAGTTTCCTAACAAATCATTTTTAAATTTAAGCATGGGGGAATCGAGTAATAATTCTAATCAAGAATCTATTACTTCAACAAATGTTCAGATTCCTATTTTTCTAGGAACAAGAAGACAATGTGAACATATTAAATCCACATATATGTATCATTTTCAAACAAAAAATGATGATATTAATTTTTCTCCTAGCCAAGGAAAAAGAAGATACACATATGTATTGGAAACATTTAATTTTGCAGGTTATAAACCCTATAGCCTAAGTGTTCTCATAGACACAGGAGCTACAATCAGTTCATGTAAATGAAATGCCATACCAAAAGAAAAATGGTCATTAATGAAATATCCAATTTTGGTTACTGGAATTGATGGCAACCATAATTCCATACAATTCAAGGCTAAAAATATAGTTATTTGGTTAAATGATAGCAAGTTTATTATACAAAAATTCTATATTTTCCTTATATGCATGGGGATTTCCTTTTAGGAAATAATTTTATCTATAAATACCTTCCAATGCACATACAGGAAAAAACCATTTCATTAAGCATAAACAATGTCTTAATTTATATTTCCTTGTTAGAACAACATAAATATATTTGTGATAAAGAGTTTGCGCCCGTTTCGCGTGGTGATTTAACTCCCACCATCAAAACTATTGATAAATCATATTAGATTTATAAAATCTTGGAAGAAAATTTTAGTGAAAATCCATTAAAACTATGGCAACTTAGTTCACGTTATTGTAGTTTGAAATTAAAAGACCCTAATGTTATTATTAGAGTTTGACCAATGATCTATACTAAACAAGATATAGATGAATTTGATATTCAACTTTAGGAAATTTTAAAAAAAAAGTTAATCGAAGACTAGAAACCTTTACTCTAGTCTAGGCTTTATGGTAAGAAACCATGCTGAAATTAAAAGAGGAAAAGCCTGAATGGTAGTTAACTATAAACGGCTAAATGAAAATTTAGAATTTGATGAATATTTTATTTCATGAAAAATGTTTTGATTAACTTAACCAAAGGATCAAAAATATTTAGCAAATTTAATTATAAGAGTGGATTTTGGCAAATTCAATTGACTGAAGAGTCAAAAAAATTGACAGCTTTCAGTACACCTAGAGGACATTACCACTGGAATGTTATGCCTTTTGGGTTAAAATAGCACCACAGGTATTTCAACGGTGGATGGATACAATTTTTAAAGATCTTAAAGATTGTTGTGTAGTTTATATTGATGACATAACTTATCTTCTCTAAAATTCGGGAGGAGCATAAGAAACATTTAAAATTATTTTGTGAAAAATTTCAAAAACATGGAATTATTTTCTCACAAAAAAAGATTGAACTAAAAAAAGAATCAATTGAATTTTTGGGGATAATTTTAGACCAGAAAAGTTTAAAATTACAAGAACATATTTTGTCCAAAGTATGGATTTTCCTGATACTCTTGAAAATATAATACAATTACAGAATTTATTAGGTATTTTAAATTATGGACGAAATTTTATCAAAAATCTTTCAAAAATAGAAATTCCTTGGTTAACCAAATTAAGGAAAAATGTTATTTTTAAATGGACGGCAGAAGATGTTGCTTTAATTAAACAAATTAAAGAAAATGTTAAAACTTTACCAGATGTTTATCTTCCTAAAACAGGTGATAAATTAATTTTAGAAACAGATGTCTCAGAAGCATGCTGGAGATGTGTTCTTAAAGCAATACCATGTAATTTATTGCATGATAAAGAGATACCTTTATCAGAAAATGGGATTAGACCGAGAAAAAATCCAATACCCATAAAATTACAAAAAGAAGAATTAATTTGTGGATATAATTCTGGAACATTTAAGCCAAATGAATAGAAATATATTATTTTTGAAAAAGAATTACTTGCAATAAAATTGTCAATAAATATTTTTCATATTTATTTAGCCCCAGAAAATTTTATTGTACGCACTGATAATAAGACAGTAAGAGATTTCTTGATCAATAAAAAACCTATTGAGTAAGGAAGAAGATTAGCCTGGTATAATAAAATTTCTAAATATACTTTTGAGGTAGAATATATTAAAGGTACTAATAATTTTCTTGCAGATTTTCTTAGTAGGAATTGTTTCAAAAAAAATTAAATTACTAAACGAGTAATTTTAATTTTTGCAGAAGACCTCTAGACCAAGGAAACAATGGATAAGGATAAACAACCCACTCAAGAGATTGGGTGACAATTGCTAAAAAAGTAATTCCCAGACAAGAAAAAGTTTATGTTGTGTTTTCAGAAAGACAACCTGAAATTTACACAGAATGGAATGATTGCAAAACGCAAGTTTGGAAATTTTCAGGAGCAAGCTATAAATCTTATGATAGCATGACCACAGCTAAAAAAGCTTTTTACAGTGCACCAGCTATGCCTGTTTATCAAAATAATTTTTGTCAAATGAGAACTAATCCAATTCTAACTAATATTCAGACATCTAAACCAGATAAATCTGAAATAAAAGATTTTTTCAACCCTAGTATATCTAGAGAAATTTATACAGAACTCAATGTAGTTTGGAAAACTCACATTGTAGACAACAAAGTGAAATTTCGAAAACACATGGGAATTCTAGCCAACAAATTAGCTGAGCAAACATCTAAATTAAAAGATTTGCAAAATCTTTGTTTCAATATCCTTAAACAAATGAACTGGAATGAAGATTTTAATTTCGAAAAAATAAACAATTTTTTTCAGTTATCAGACCTCATATCAGATGAGTTTTTTGATCTCGTTTTTGAACAAATAAAAAGAATTTGTTTTTTTGAAAAAGTAAGAACTTTGCTCCCAAAAGAAATTTTTCTGTTAATCAAAAATCGAGTTGAGGATCATCGTGATAAGATTAGACAAATCTTAGAACGATCTTATGATAAGTTAAATTTTAAAGATGGAATTTCCAAAATAATCATCATGACAAATCATGACATATGGCATTTTGAAGATATAGATTGGGGAATAACTAATCAAGTTATTTTTCAAATTTTAGATCCAATCCAATCCAATGGATAGAATATCCAATGATCATCAAAGCAATGCTCTCATGGGTAGTAAAAGGATTCCGATGAGTAAATATTTTACTTTCTGGATCTCCAGTATTATTGGTTGGCGAGAACGAGAACATTTTTTTTCAACCATACCAGATTTGGTACCTCAAAGAAACCGAAGATTTTGAATTTGAAGATGATTATTTGGATGAAGATCGCCGGAAAGAGCGATTGGAAAATATTCAAAAACTTTCTTTGACAGAATATTAGATAGACAGTCTAATATCTGTTTCACAGATAGCGTCCAATATCCATGGCTCAGCAAAATTGCCATTAATGGTCACAGATGGTAGAATACTATTTGTAACCCATTTTCTATAACATATCAAAGGTCTCATACACAAATTAATGAAGCTCTTGACATTTTATTAAATCTCAAAAAGAGAAATAATTTGGATCTTCCGTTGGAACTAACCATGACTGTAGATGATGTAGAACATTTTCGGAATGAGCAATACAGCCAGGATCTTGATTCGCCTCTATTAAAGACTGATGAAGAATATCACAATCTTATCAACGAGATGGAAGCATAGTGGACTCCACTATCATATGTAGCTGTCTCATAATCGATTCCAACCTTATCCAGGATACGTGGAGCAACCTGTATTATTAGGTAGAAAGTAGTCAGACAAATCCCTTCAGTCGACGCTACATGATAGAAAAGATCAGCAAAATCTTATCTGTTTCAGTTTATCCCTCTGAAAACCGGGGAGGGTAGACAGTGTATATAATTGTAGAAACTGTAGAGATTATCAGAATATGGCAAATAATTGTAGTTTTGCGACTTTTTTGTCTTTATTTCTCCTTGTATTTATTTTTATGAAGACATTTTGTAAAAGCCTATACATAAGCTTGTAGACTTTGCAAAGTTTTGGCCGTATTGGTGTGGTGCTTGTCAACAAAGTAGATATGTAATAATGTTAGGATGACTTTTGGATTTTGTTTGTATATACAACATGTAGTCTATAAATTGGCTTTCTAGCTAACATAATAAACAATGTAAATTCCCTTCATCTTCGTTGCCTAAACTTCTTCTTTCCTTATTCTTGTTTTTGCTCCATCATAACTCGTTGGAGCACCTAGCTCTGATACCATAAAGAAGAAAAGAAACTAAATATTATCTCAATTCATTCCATACTGAACATACATCCATTACCTCTTATATACACACAAGTGCTATATATCTAAACTATATCTATCTGTCTAACCAACTCATTAACTAACTAACTATTACAATAACTGTTTACAAGTATATATTATCTACACCTCTTCTTCACCTTTGTTACTATGTTCTATTAGTTTGATTTGATTTGTTTTAGTATGAATCTCATCAATTAGAACCCTACCCCAAAAAATATACATATATCGAACCTACATCAGTAAAATTATTTACCATTCATTATGTATTCATAATATTGTTTCTCTTGATGAGTGGGGTCTCCCTTTTCAACTCCGTGATTTACCTGGTCATACCATCCAGTATAGTTATTATGATTATATGCATGCTTGGTTCAAAACTCTCTTACATCAAAATGAGTCATATACTCACTTTTGGTTTCTCTAATTTGATCACAAATTCAAGTCAACAATTCCTACATGGTTTCTCAGATGGTAGTCTCAACATGGTGCCATTTCTGAGATTATCCCATCTGCATTAATGGAACAAATTCACTATTTCTCTTCTGTTTATAAACTTAGCCAGCATCAAAGTCAATTTCCTTTATTACTCATCTTTATGTCCAAATACAAAGTCTCTTGGATATTCAAATGGCAATATTCTATTTATGAAAATATAGTCACCAGACTCCATTTTGTTAAATGGTGGGATACATTTAAATCTCATTGGATTATTGAACAAGTCCAACAAGAATTTCCAGTCAATTCTCATGCTCCAACTCCAGCCATGGTCAAAGCTCAGCAGAACCTAACTGCTTCAGTTACACAAGGTAGCCCAATTCTAACAGTCAGACTTGGAAGCCCAACAACCAGCTTTTCCAAGCCCAAGTCATCCAAAAAGTCAGCTCAGTCAAAGCCCAAAGCAAAGCTTAAATCATCTAGTGATGAATTAATCCAGATGGCTAAACTATTGACCTTTTCTAGGTAAAATGTGGTTTGGCTTACGCCTTATTCACTGCATCCATTGCATCCATCGCATTGTATTTGTTTTGTTGCATTTAGCATTTAGATCACGATCTTTCCTCAGCAGATCATTCCTCACTTATATCATCCCACCCAATTACTTATATTCTTTTTGCGAAACACATAGTTCTGCATGTGCACACGCCTATTCTACTAAGAGAATTGTGGTTTGAGGGTTCCGGCACCTTTTCTGTGTTAAACGTGGTTTGATGTTGCATCTCCATCCCTTTATGATATTTGTGTGGTTTTGCACTGCTCGTGGTTTGATTATATTATTGCATTGCATTTTATATCATTTTAACTAGAACACAACGAGGCAATGAGGCCGTTTGGGTGGTTGTTGATAGGTTGACTAAGTCTACACATTTCATTCCGATGTGCACCAGCGACTTAGTTGAATGCTTGGCAGAGTTGTACATTAGAGAGATAGTTCGACTTCATGGAGTCCCTGTGACTATTGTGTCGGATAGGGATCCTTGTTTTACTGCCTGGTTATGGCAAAGCTTTCAAGAGGCGTTGGGAACTAAGTTGACTCTTAGCATTGCTTATCACCCTTAAACCAATGGACAGTCGGAACGTACCATTCAGATTTTGGAGGACATGTTTAGAACTTGTGTCCTTGATTTTAAGGGGCCTTGGGAAAGGCACTTACCATTGATTGAGTTTACTTACAACAATAGTTACTAAGCCAGTATTGGGATGGCACCATTGGAGGCCTTGTATGGCCGACCTTGTAGATCACCGGTTTGTTAGAGAGACAACCGAGAAAGTTGTTCTCATTCGAAAGAGGTTAGTTACGGCCCAAAGCCGACAAAAGAGTTATGCCGATAAGAGGAGACGACCTTTATCTTTTGAAGTTGGTGACCATGTGTTTCTAAAAATCTCACCAAGGCAGGGTTTGATGGGATTTGGTAAGAGTGGCAAATTATCTCCAAGGTTCATTGGGCCTTTTGAGATCTTAGAGCGAATTGGGGAAGTGGCATACCGGTTAGCTTTCTGCCACAACTTTCGGGAGTTCACAACGTGTTTCATGTAGCTATGCTTTGGAAGTATGAACCCGACCCTTCTCATGTGCTTGATTGGGTTGACTTGGAGGTAGATGAGGATGCCTCTTACGAAGAACGACCAGTTCAAATATTAGATATCTGGGAGCAAGTGCTATGGGGAAAAACTATACTGTTGGTAAAGGTGTAACGCCCGAAATAATTTAACAAAACCCAACCACATCTATAAATATTCATTCAATATAGACAATAATTCTTCCATCATTACATGATTAAATAGCAAGATATGACAAAGGTTTCACATGCGATTTATACATTCATTAGTGAGTAAACCTATGAATCTATAGCATGTGAAGCGTATAGTCTCAAAATAAATAAAATGCCCTTACGGGCTACAACTTCCGAGGCTTAAGCCCGGTTACACAAAAGCGGTCTCTCGGACCTATACAAAATAGCCCTTGGCTTTACAAAAATTTTACAACAAAACAGAGTATTACTCTTCACAACATTCCCACACCTTCAATTCGGCGGGATCACCACATCCTTACCTGTACCAAATCCCATTAGAGTGAGCACAAAGCCCAGTAAAGAATTCCTTAACAAAGTATATGCATTTATGTAAGATGACCAATATTACATGCAATGCTTTTTCAAAAATAAGCTCATGCCATGCTTTCTAAAAAATTCTCATGCTTTTAATAACGTTGTGCAAATCTCATCAATGTCAAACTTCCAATCTAAACACAAGGGGCGGTAAATACGACATTAGTAATCCCTAGGTTGGTGTCTGCAAGTAGGCTCTACAAGTACTACCAAACTATCATTTTTACCGGTATTAATCGGAAGGCTCGACACCTATTCGCGTGGCTTTCTGGTCTTTCACCATGGACACTCAGGCCAACTTATCAAATTCAACTACACCCCCTAACCGGACTTACCACGTATTTACCCCATAATACATTTTCATAATTCCCATTCACAATATTCTTTTCTCAAATGAATGTTTTCAACTCAATCAAGATGCCCAAAGGTAATAAATGATTAATGAGGATATGATGCGATAAGTAACACCTCATGCTTAACCAATATTATCAACACAACAATAATTTCTCATCATGCTCAATTCTCATCAGTCTAGTCATTCTAACACATCACCATAACAATTACATTCCCCATTTTCTTTCACATTCTAAATATTTCCAAAGTAAGGTTAAATGTTAGAACAATAATATCCTTTCCCCACAATACTCATATATCATGGAACACAAACAATATACAATTTATAATCACAAGTGTATGGGTAGATGACCAATGAAAATTTAAATGAGGTCTTCAACTTCTATACATCTAGAATTTATCACACACAATCAACATCATGCAATTCTCACTCATCCTTTAATTCATTCCAAGAAAATCCCTTGATTTTCCCCATCTTCCCCAAAATCCCCAAATTTCTAGGTTTTCACCAAAAACCCTAACATTTTCCATTTCTTTTGTAAAAACACCTTACGCACTTCAATCTCTACCCATGTTGTCCAAAATTTCAAGAAAATCTTTAAAAGAATACAAAAATAGAGTTTTGTTCTCCAAAATCATCAATTTCTTGAGCCATCAAACCCATTTTCGAAATAGCAAGAGGAGCTCACCAAAACAACTCAAAACTCACATAAATACATATATAACTCAAAGGAAACCCTACCTCAAAGTCTTGATGAAGAAGAGAGTGGAAACCCTAACTTCAAGGAGGAGAAAGCTTGATCTCAACCACACCAAGTGAAGCTCTAGCTTGAGCTTCAAGATTTAAGGAGTTAATGATAACCTAAACCCAATGGATAGCAAGAGAATCAAGGTGTTTAAGTGTTTTGTTTGGGGTTTCTAGAGAGAAGGAGGAGAGAAAATGGTTTTAGAATGAGAGAGTGAAGCCCTAAAAGTGAGATACAACTCGGCCTAAAAGATACAAAAATGCAGATTTTCGGACCCAGGCCGACCGCACGTGCAGTGCCCTTCCCCGCACGTGCGAGCGTACCCTCCCGTACATGAGGCTATCCCTCCGCACATGCGGCACCTCCCTGCACCTCACTCACGCACGTGCATTTATTCCAGCATTTTCAAAGGTGTTGTGGAGACACCATGGGATTGAAGAAGCGACGTGGGAACAGGAGGTGGAAGTTCGCTCTAAGTATCCGGATTTGCTTGAAAATGCTTAAGTTGTTTTTCCTTGTAATATTCCCTACTGTTTGAGCGAAATGTGTTAAAATTGGTTGAGAGTTAATATTGTGATTTTAAAATGAAATAGTGTGGTTTTGATCGCTAGAAACCCCCTTTGTTTGGGTAGTTTGATTTGAAATTTCGGGGACAAAATTCTTTAAGGGGGGAGGTTGTAGCGATCTCGATTTTGACCCGGTCAACTTACGGGGGTGTAGCAAAATGCATTCGAAATTGCTTACGGGAAAGTGTATTCACGCTCGATTTTCTCTCTTTGATTCCTCCAAATCTGTTGGGAGCTAGACCGAAGTTCTTCATCAAAGTCGTGTAACTTCTCGAGGGCTTCATTGTGTGTGGTGGAGATCGAGTTTCGACACCGTAAATTTTGGGGTTTCATCTCATTTCTTCTTCAAAACTTGAGGTAGGGATTTTCTTAAAGTTATATATATATTTTTGCAAAGATATGATTTTCGAAATCATCTTCGATAGCTTTGAAATTTATTGTTTATTCAAGAAGTTGAGCGATTTTGAAAGTGCGTTTGTCTCTTGTTCTTTTAAGTGATCTTATGGGTTTGATCTTCGTTGATTGAAGAAAAGATGATTTTGGAAAGTTTTGTTTCAAAAGATTTGAGTTATATAGTTTTGGTGAGAAAACCTAGAATTCGGGAATTTTTTTTAAAGGGACTGAAAATCCATGAATGATATTGTTATATTTATTGTGTGTGTCAAAATAAATGGATGTTTGAAAATTTTCTTATTTATATTTATATAAATGATGAATTTCAGGGAATATGGGTTTAGCGAAGTTGCTTGTCCGCTCGAGTGGCCATTTATGCACTCGAGCGGAGAATGTTTAGTTTCAGAAGTTTAACCTGTTTACAAAAGTACTGGGTTAGTGTATTTGATGCTCGAGCGGGATATTCCACGCTCTAGTGGACCATGTTATATCAGTTCGTGAATCTGATATTTCAGATCACTTTTTCAGTTCTCTCTTTCTTTAAAACTCTCCAGAATTCCAGATCGGGAGCTTCTCTCTCTAGAAGTCATCTTCTCTCTTTGATTTCTCCAAATCTATTGGGATTTAGACCTAAGTTTTTCATCAAAGTTGGTTATCATCTCAAGGGCTTCGTTGTGTGCGGTGAAGATCGAGTTTCAACACCGTTAATTTTGGGGTTTCATCATTCTCTTCTTCAAAACTTGCGGTAGGGATTTTCTTAAGTTATTATATATTTTTTGCAAGATCTATATGGTTTTCGAAATTATCCTTCGATAGCTTTGAAAATTGATTGTTGATTCAAGAAGTTGAGCGATTTTGAAAGTGGGTTTGTCTCTTGTTCTTTTAAAATGATCTTATGGGTTTTGATCTTCGTTGATTGAAGAAAAGATGATTTTATAAAGTTTTCTTTCAAAAGATTTGAGTTGTATAGTTTTGGTGAGAAAACCTGGAATTTGGAGATTTTTTTAAAAGAGACTGAAAATCCATGAATGATATTGTTATATTTATTTTGTGTGTCAAAATAAATGGATATTTGGAAAATTTTTTATTTATATTTATATAAATGATGAATTTCAGGGAATATGAGAATTGTTGTTCATTTTAGAAATTATTGTTCAAAATGTTGAAATAGTCTTGAAATGACTAATTGTTGAGAATACTTGAGAAGATGGAATTGTGTTATTCCTTGGATGATGAATTGGAATAAAAGTATTTATATTCATCTTGTGTTATTGGCATATCAATTCATTTGATTACATTAAACTTTGAAAGTTGATTTGGAAACTTGCATTGAGAAAAGAATGTTGAGAAACAAGTTTCTATGAATTGGTTTTGGGGTAAATACAGTAGTAAGTCTTGACAGGTGGTGTAGATAAAATTGAATAGGTGTCGAGCCTTCCAGTTAATACTAGTAAAAATGACAAATTATAGGTGTCGAGCCTTCCAATTAATGCTGGTAAAAATGACAAATTGGTAGTACTTGTATAGTCTACTTACAAACATCGACCTAGGGATTACCAGAGTCATATTTACCGCCCTTGAAATAAATTGTTAACTTTTGAACAATTGAAATTGCATGATATCATTGAGCATGATGGTTTTCAAAAGATGAAAATTTGATTTATCTTCAAAAAAGGGCATAGCATGGTATGTGCATTTCATCTCTTGAGACTTGTATAAAATGTATATACTTTGTTAAGAAGTTCCTACTGGGCTTTATACTTACCCTACCGGATTTTTGTGCAGGAAAAGATGTGGTGATCCCACCTAACTAGGGAAGTGGAAGTATGTGTGTTGGGAGCACAATGCTCTCATTTGCTGTGACTCTGTGTATAAGCCAAGGGTTGTGTTTGTATGGGTTTGAATAACCGTTTTGTGTAACTAGAATCAAGCCTTGAAAACTTGTAAACCCTTGGGGGTATTTATTTGTTTGTTTACTTATTGTTGGATTAATGTATTGTTGCATGAAGAACTATTGTATCATGTAATGTAAGTTTGGAGATTTATATTCGGTTTTCCTTGAAAGAGCCATGATTGTTATCTTATCATTTGGGCTAGAAATTTGGGGCGTTACAATGAGAATTGTTGTTCATTTTGGAAATTATTGTGCAAAACGTTGAAATAGTCTTGAAATGAATAATTGTTGAGGATACTTGAGAAGATGGAATTGTGTTATTCCTTGGATGATGAATTGGAATAAAAGTATTTATATTCATCTTGTGTTATTGGCATATCAATTCATTTGATTACATTAAACTTTGAAAGTTGATTTAAAAACTTGCATTGAGAAAGGAATGTTGAGAAACAATTTTCCATGAATTGGTTTTGGGGTAAATACGATGGTAAGTCTTGACAGGTGGTGTAGATGAAATTGAATAGGTGTCGAGCCTTCTAGGTAACACTGGTAAAAATGACAGATTATAGGTGCCGAGCCTTCCAGTCAATGCTGGTAAAAATGACAAATTGGTAGTACTTGTATAGTTTACTTGCAGACACCAACCTAGGGATTACCAGAGTCGTATTTATCGCTCTTGAAATGAATTGTTAAGTTTTGAAGAATTGAAATTGCATGACATCATTGAGCATGATGGTTTTTCAAAGATGAAGATGTGATTTTGTTTCAAAAGGGCATAGCATGGCATGTACATTTCATCTCTTGAGACTTGTATAAAATGTATATACTTTGTTAAAGATTTCCACCCTACGGCATTTTTGTGCAGGAAAAGATGTGGTGATGTCGCCTAACTAAAGGCGAGGAAATGTGTGTTGAGAGTACGAGACTCTCATTTTCCTGTGACTTTGTGTGTAAGCCAAGAGCTATATGTGTGTGGGTTTGAATGACCGTTTTGTGTAACCAGGCTCAAGCCTTGGAAACTTGTAAACCCTTGGGGATATTTATTTTTTTATTTAGTTGTTGTTAGATTAATGTATTGTTGTATGAAGAACTATTGTACCATGTAATGTAAGTTTGGAGATTTATATTCGGTTTTCCTTGAAAGAACCATGATTGTTGCATTATCATTTGGGTTAGAAATTTGGGGCGTTACATACTAAAACCAGAAAATAAATTATAGCACAAAATAATTTTATTTTCCTTATTACTAAAACTAGAAAAATAAAATGCCACAATAATTTTTTGTAACACAAATTAATATTCTGCAATTGTTAATGACACCAGTATATTACTACTAGTTGTCAAAGAAAATAAACAGTATATTACTACTATTTATTTTTTTCAACTAGAATATTGCTTTATGAAAACACAGAAAATTAAATGTAATGAAGACACCAAAAAACAATAATCTGTCTTAAGATTGTTAGACAATCTTCACTGTATTTAATGAAATAAATTCTGTTTATTTACTAAACAACAAATGGAATACAAAAGAAATAAAGGAATGGAGAGAGATTGTTTGATTACAAAAATCAAACCAATAAATGAAAATATATTTTTATTTTGTTACAAAAATAAAATCAAAATTTGATTTAAATAAATAATAATAAAACAGAAAATAAATTAACAACTTACTTGATTAATTTCTTGAATAAATTTTCTGATCAAGTTCAGTGTTTGATACTGTGTCTTTAAGACAGATTCATCCTCTCCACGGTGCTTTCAGAATGTGGACGTCTATCTCCTAGGATAAAATGATCAATTAACGAAAAATTTCAGCACTACAAATTTTTCGTACAACGAACGCACTTAGTGTATACACTCTTTCTCACAGAAAAATAATGGAATTAATGCAGCAAAATGCAGAGATGAATTGCAGCAGAGAAGAATGAAAATTAGAAGTGAAAAAACCAAATGAGGGATTGCCTATTTATATAGGTGAAGTGGTGGCTGCTAGTTTTGAATTAAACAAGTACAGTACCTGTTCAATTTAAATTAAATAGATACAAATCTGTAGGCACTGTTTGGTTTGAATTTCAAACAGTTAAAAAACCTGTTTTGGGTGGATTTGAATTTGAACAAATTCGGTTTGGACAGATACGAAACTGTACAGAAATTCTGAAGAGGTGCAAACCAAAATTTGAATTTTATTTCTAACCAGAATTTGAAAAAAAAAACGGATAGATTTTATTTCTAAATAAATAAAATAAAATTCAAATGTTTTTGGCCCAAAAAGATAAGTATTGGACCGGACAAGGCCAACCCAGTCCGACCGAACGGACAGCGGCCGCGCGCGCGGGCGTGTTTATTTTGGGTTCAATGGGTCTAGCCCACTTTGCCCATAACCTCCCTCTCTACAAAACTTGGGTGCCCCTTGGGGCTACCCCAAGTTCCAACTCTAAGCCTTATGAACCCACTCAAAGTTTCCTACCAAATTAGTGTAGGACAAGCCTTTATTCAAACTTTTAGGAAATTTCACCAAAAACACCATTTCCATGGAGCTCTCTTTGGCTTCAATTTCCCAGTCACCTGATAATGGTTTTAAGCAACCAAATATACCACGTGAATCACAACGCGGCATAGAACGTGTTACCACTTAGACCCGCCAACTTTGGTGCATGGTCCCACCTAAAAATTAGACCAAAGTTTAGGAAAAATTATGTATTCCCAGAATTTCCAAAACCATTTCTAACAAAATCATCGGCGTCGTGTGATCCAACCTGAATTGTGCATTGTAGAGAAGTTTCAGAAGGTAATCCTTTCATGTTTGCCACTTTGCTGACTATGTCGGGGATCGAGTTACCCAGTAAGCTTGCGGGGGTCTAGGGGGCAGCCCCCTTGGCAGGTCCGAGGCAGCACCTAGGTGGGGTTGAGGGGCAGCGCCCCCGAAACAAAAAGCAAAATTACGGTCAAAGTTGTTTGTCCTCTCAAGCGGCCATTCCTCTGCTCGAGCGAAGATTGCGACCTTTCAGAAGTTTCACTTGCCTACAAAAGTACTGGGAATTGTATTTTTTTGCTTGAGCGGCCATTCTTGCGCTTGAGCGGAGATCGCGGAACAGTTTTCTATAAAAGGTGCGGTTTAGTCAGTTTTTAGGGTTACGGCTTCCAGATCTTCTTCTTGGGTGTTAGGGTTTATATCTGGAGCTTCTTTACTAGTTTCTTTGATGTTTGTTTGAGTTTAAATCTGGTTTGAAAAGCATACATCAAAAGATTGTTTGTTTCGCTCAATACAAAAGAGAGAGTTGTTCTTCGGTGTGTTCCGTGAAATTCGGGCCTGAAGCTTTGATGGATTCCAGAGTGACTCATCATCATGATTCGACATCGGCGTTGTGGATTCAACGTTGGGCAAGGCAATTCTGAGGTGAATACGGGGCTGGAAGAGACACGTAGGGGTTGGTTCGATTCGGGCATGGATTTACTAGATAATTGAGAGTACACTTGTGTAATTCCTTTATGTCTTCTTAGTGGATTGTTTTGTGGCTTTTGCCCGTGTTTTTTATCACAATTGGAGGCGCTTCAATTGTGATTTTTTCATGTTAAATCGTTGTGTTGATTTGTTTTTGATTGTTTGATTGAGATTGCTATTTACTCGTTAAAATTAATACATAATCACAAATCAATATCTAGGGGATTTCTAGATTTTTCATTATTAGAATAGAAGATGGACGTATGTACATGTAATTTTCCCAATTTTCTTGTTATCGAAAAAATTAATTTTCAAAATTTTAAACAAATACTTCGAGAAAATAATGACTTTTAAAAGTATACTTAAAAATGTGAAAATCTGCTAGTTGTGACAAATAATACTTCAACGAAAAAATCTTCTTTTGATTTTTCATTCAAGTACTTGGTGGAAATGAAGATGAAGACTGACTTAAACACATGAATAGCCTTGGGAATTTGAAACCTGCACCTGAAATGAAGATGACCGTTGCAAGTAGAGCAGTACTTCCAAAGGAAAATTCTTCTTTTCATTTTCATTTAAGGCATGATATTAAAAAAGAATAAAAAAATTATAATGTGTCTAACTGTATAATTAGTTTCTATGTTCGTAACAAGCAAATATTAGATATAAATGATACCATGAGATCATATATTTAATTTTGTGATGAAAAACACGACATATTTGGATAAGTGGAGAGATAAGATTGGTCCACTTAATCTCAATATATGATATTTTTTGCGTGGAAACAATACTTTTTTGTTCAACCCCTCTTTACGGGATTCAAACATGTCAAGACATATTTTTGACAGTATTAATCATGTTAATCAAACAAGGCCATTATGTACAATGCTCTTCAATTCTGACAATTCATGCCAATTCTGTAGCATGGTATGGTCTAAATCAACTTTAATTTGCCATGCTATTTTTTTGTGCAACCTTTTATTTATTTATTTATTTAAATTAACTTTTTGGTAAAGCAGTCTTGATTTGTGCATAATAACATTCACATGTATTTGTGCATTGCATACATATTCATCTTCATAAATATAAATTTGAAGCAGATGTGATTAGAATAGAAGATGTACGTATGTACAAGTAATTTTCTCAATTTTCTTGTCATTGAAAAATTAATTTTCAAAATTTTTGACAAATACTTCGAAAAATGATGACTTTTAAAAGTAAACTTAAAAATATGAAAGTCTGCTAGCTGTGACAAATAATACTTCAACGAGATTTTTCATTCAAGTACTTGGAGAAAATGAAGATGAAGACTTTCTTAAACACATGAATATACTTACGAATTTGAATCCTGCACCTCAAATGAAGATGACCATTGCAAGCAGAGCAGTACTTCCAAGGAAAATTCTTCTTTTCATTTTATTCCAGGCATGATATTAAAAAAGAAAATATATAATCTGTATGAAGGAATAAGATTTTTTTTAGTTATAATTGATTTTTTTATATTATTTGTCTAACTCTATAATTAGTTTTTATGTACGTGACAAGTAAATATTAGATATAACGTGATATCACGTGATCGTATAAATCTCATTTTGTGATTAAAAACACAACATATTTGGATAAGTGGAGATACAAGATTGATCCACTTAATTAATCCCCATTTATGATATTTTTTGCATGGAAACAAATTTTTTTGTTCACCCCTCCTTACTTACAGGACTTAAACATATCAAGGCACGTTTTTTGTGAAAATAACATTACAATGTATAATTAATCTTATATTAAACAGATTATTTGTGTCAATTTGGTATTAAGCAAGTCCAACACTAATCTAAATCATTTATTATTTGTGTTGACGCCATAATTAAATTTGGATTGGAAAAAATTATCTATTATAATTGCTAATTCAAAGTATACTTTTCATAGTATTAATATGCCGGGTGGAAATTTGCAATCTTTGTAATGAAGTTCGACAATTGTCGGGCATGTGTGTGGTATGTATTTATCAGGATTGTGATATTTTTTATTTTAAAATTGTAATGAAAGATATTTATTACATTATTCAATTATTTCATTTATATTATTGAAGGATTTCATTTTCATTATGGTACAAGCATAGTATTATTATTCAATTACGGTCAATTATTCCAATTAGGAATCTCAAAACTTCTTCTACATAAACATTTTACATAGGGTAGGGAAATAATATATAATATGAGAAATATATATAAAACTTAGAAACAATAGAGGAAAATATATATATATATATATATATGGAATTTGGATAGAAATTTAGAAAGGAAAAAGAAAAAGTGAGGTAACATCGGAATAAAATATAATTACCTTTCACACATTTTTCACACACACTCTTAATTTTCCTGTCCAAACTCTTACCCAAATTCATGAACCAAATACAACGCTACTGTCACCATCCATTTAACTTTTTATGAACCCAATTTTTTTTAGGGTGATTTATAGCTAAGTCCCATTTTAGGAAATAATGGTACATTAAGTCCTACTTTAAAAACTTTTTACCAATAAGTCCCATCATAAGTTTAAATGACGAAATTACCCTTACCAAATCAAAAACACAAAACATAAATCGCAGATTCACGATTTCATTCTCACAGTTCATCCCACCATTTCTCACCCTCGCAGATTTCATTCTCACCTTCATCAATTTCACGTCACATTTCATCTTACCTCATCAATCTCGTCTTAGATTTCAGAAGAACAAACTAGATCATCAAATATTCTGAGATCCAAACAACCAAAAATGGTGAAAACAAGTAAGATTCAAGTATCTTAAACCCTAGTTTTTGCGAAATCTTTCATTTTTGAAACTTTTTTTTTTTTTTGATTTCCATTTCAGTTTGAATGTTGAGTTCGAAACTCTTGTTTTCGAAACTTTTGTTTTTGTTTTTGTTTTTGTTTGTGAATCTCATAACATTCACTGTAATGGCACCAAAATCATGTTCTCATTCTTTCAGTTTAGGTTTCATTGTTTATTTTAGTACGATTGTTGTGAATGTTCTCAGATTCTGAATCAATTTGAGTAAAAAACCCTAGTTAATCATCTTCTCTTACTTTCAATTTAAGTTTTAATGTTGATTTTGCTGTCATTGCTGTTAGTGTTCTCAGATTCTTAGTGAATTTGAGTGAAAAACCCTAGTTAATCATATTCTCTTGCTTTCAATTTACGTTTCAATGTTGATTTTGGTGCGATTGTTGTAAATGTTCTCATATTTTGAGTCAATTTGAGTGAAAAATCCTCATTAATCATATTCTCTTACTTTCAATTTAGGTTTCAATGTTGATTTTGGTACAATTGCTGTGAATGTTCTCAGATTTTGAATCAATATGAGTGAAAAACCCTAGTTAATCATATTCTCTTGCTTTGAATTTAAGTTTCAATGTTGATTTTGGTGTGATTGTTGTGAATGTTCTCATATTTTGAATCAATTTGAGTGAAAAATCCTAGTTAATTATGTTCTCATGCTTTCAATTTAGGTTTCATTGTTGATTTTGGTACCATGGCTGTTAATGTTCTTAGATTCTGAATCAATTTGAGTGAAAAACCCTAGTTAATCATGTTCTCATGCTTTCAATTTAGGTTTCATTGTGATTTTGGTACCATTTCTGTTAATTTTCTCAGATTCTGAATCAATTTGAGTGAAAAACCCTAGTTAATCATATTCTCTTTCTTTCAATTTAGTTTTCAATGTTGATTTTGGTACCATTGCTGTTAATCATCTTCTCTTGCTTTTAATTTAGGGTTCAATGTTGATTTTGGTACCATTGTTGTTAATGTTTTCAGATTCTTAACGAATTTGAGTGAAAAACCCTAGTTAATCATATTTTCTTACTTTCAATTTAGGTTTCAATGTTGATTTTGGTGCGATTGCTGTGAATGTTCTTATATTTTGAGTCAATTTGAGTAAAAAATCCTCATTAATCATATTCTCTTACTTTCAATTTAGGTTTTAATGTTGATTTTGGTACAATTGTTGTGAATGTTCTCAGATTTGAATCAATTTGAAAGCAATTGGTACGATTAATTAACTAGGTTTCATTGTTAATCATGTTTGGTAGCTCTAGCACCCTGATCATTTAGGTTTCATTCTCATATTTTGAATCAATTTGAGTGAAAAACCCTAGTTAATCATGTTCTCATGCTTTCAATTTAGGTTTCATTGTTGATTTTGGTAACATTGTTGTTAATGTTCTCAGATTTTGAATCAATTTGAGTGAAAAACCCTAGTTAATCATATTCTTTTGCTTTCAATTTAGCTTTCAATGTTGATTTTGGCACCATTGCTGTTAATGTTCTCGGATTCTTAGTCAATTTGAGTAAAAACTCTAGTTAATCATGTTTCTTGCTTTCAATTTAGTTTCAATGTTGATTTTGATACCATTGCTGGTAATGTTCTCAGATTCTTAGTCAATTTGAGTGAAAAACCCTAGTTAATCATATTCTCTTGCTTTCAATTTAGGTTTCAATGTTGATTTTGGTACCATTGCTGTTAATGTTCTCAGATTCTTAGTCAATTTGAATGAAAAACCCTAGTTAATCATGTTCTCTTTTTTCAATTTAGTTTCAATGTTGATTTTGGTACCATTGCTGTTAATGTTCTTAAGTTTTAAATCAATTTGACTGAAACAACCTAGTTATTGATGTTCTCTTCTTTTTTATTTAGGTTTCATTGTTGATTTTGATACGATTGTTGTTAATGTTCTCAGATTGTTAGTCAATTTGAGTGAAAAATCCTAGTTAATCATATTCTCTTGCTTTCAATTTAGGTTTCAATGTTGATTTTAGTATGATTCCTGTGAATGTTCTCAGATTCTTAGTCAATTTGAGTGAAAAACCTTAGTAAATCATATTCTCTTGCTTTCAATTTAGGTTTCAATGTTGATTTTGGTATGATTGCTGTTAATGTTCTCAGATTCTTAGTCAATTTGAGTGAAAACCCAAACTTAATCATATTCTCTTGATTTCAATTTAGGTTTCAATGTTGAGTTTGGCATGATTGTTGTGAATGTTCTCAAGTTTTGAATCAATTTAACTAAAAACTCTAGTTATTCATGTTCTCTTCCTTTTGATTTAGGTTACATTGTTTATTTTGATACGATTGCTGTCAATGTTCTTAGATTCTGAAATAATTTGAGTCAAAATCCCTGGTTAATAATATTCTTTTGCTTTCGATTTCGGTTTCAATGTTGATTTTGTTTTTATAGCCGTGAATGTTATCAAATTTAGACTTCATGAGAATGACATTGGATTGATTCTTTTAGGACACATTCTCAGTGTTAATATGTTGTCTATGTTGATTTTCCGTACAGGAAATCAACTCATGAAAATGCCAAGACTGAAGAGCAATGCAAGGAAAACAATAAGAACGCATAAAGAATCAACTTCGAGGGAGAAAAAGCTAAAGGGAAAGTGTAGAGAATGGAAAGTAAGTTTCAGATCAAACATGGGGACAATAGTGAACCTATTACAACACATCAAACTCAAGAACGAGCATATTAAAGGGTTGAAGAAAACCCCATTCTGATTATTGTTTGATGCAATATTGAAGAACAAGTTGAATTATAAACAATATAGAAAATATGATGATATTTCATTCAAAATAATTCAAACATACTAGCCAGGTAGCAGTGGTTCTTTTCAGTTAGGACCAGAAACTGTAAAGCTAACAACAGAAGACATCAAGTCCATTTTCGGTATATCTTGTGGAGATGAGCCGATGCATCTTGGTTATGGAAATAAAAGTATATCGTCATTTCTGACAAGAAGATTGTCACACCTCAAATCCGGGCATAATCGGCCGTGGCCCAGAGGGACTCAGCCCAAGGCACACGTAAGCCTAAACATGAACCCAAAATCACAAAGAATAAATGTAATGATAGCCCATAAATAACTAAGTCAAAACCCAATCCAGTGATGAGTCACAAGTATAAATGGTAAAACCAACCATAACCAACTTCCAAAAATACATACTAAATGGAACACAAACCGCCCACAAAATGAAATAATTCTTAATAAAAATCTAACCACAATGTATGCACAAAACCCGACATAACAAGATAAAACAAAATAAATGAATCTCCTAGAGATCCATGCAATTGAGTCCCCGTTACGCCATAATTCCACTCTAAGTCCTTCTAACACCTTGAAATGATAAACAACTAAGTCTGCTGATAGCTCAGTGAGTAGCAACATGAATAGTATATATAGGTTTGAAAACAAGGTTCAATTCCAAAATAAGATATATATCACAGAAACTAGATTGGCATACAGTTTTGATAAAGATAATATGTTTCAAAAAAAAAGTTTCACAGGTCAACAATTAAAATACTCATGTCTCTTAAGAACATGATAAATGACATTTTTCACTTAAAACAGATTACAACATGAACACCAATAATTTTCTAGGTACCAAGAATAACAAGTAACATGCCACACAGCTCTCAAGGCAATAAGCTCGTTGGATCCAATATCGAACCAAGAGTCATCCTCGGGGTGGCAACCCGACCTTTTTTCGAAGACGATCCGATTGACGGTCATTTAGCCTAGCCCAAGTCTTTTCCTTATAATCGTTGAGCACTAGAGTCATCACGGCCCAACCCGGTGTAGACACCCCATTTTTGACCGTCCTCAAGACTTGGACGTCATCGTTTGAACACTCGATGATCATCCATGTTCGTGTTCGTTTTGAGTTCCTAAAGGTCTCGGCTGTGTGCCTTGCCTTGGAGCCTCTCAACTTGTCTGTTTTGTGCTTGGTTGTGGACCAAGGGCTTGTAGCTTTGCTTTTTGGGGAAGAGAGTGGCCTCTCGGCCAACCCTAGAACCCATCGGCCATGGATTGTGTCCATCGGCCATCAGTGGTGACTGGTCAGCTACACTGATGGCCGGTCGGCCTCATTAATGGCCGGTCGGCCACTAATAGTGGTCGGCGGCCTTTTTTTCTACTTTTTCAGATATTTTATGTGCCAGCTGTGCCAGCTGTTGAACACTGAAGCCATCCTTCATAGTGTATGGAGGGATGGAAACAAGCTTTTAGCTTGTCAAGGAAGCTTTGGCTTGCATTTTCTATATAAGGGGAGGTCCCTCCCCCTTTAGAGGGGTTCAGAATTTAGAGAAGCAAAAAATCTTACTCTCTCTCTAGAATTCTCTCTCTCTCTCTCTCTCTCTCTCTCTATTGTGCTTGAAAGTGTATTTTCTTCACATATTTGCACTAGAACACCTAGTCAAATACCACTACCTTGGACCTAAGGTTCTTGAAGGTTTGTTTGGAGCTTAAAAGCTGGTTTTTGCTCAGAGGAAGACCTGTCTTGCTGCTGTTTTTCAAGGGTAACAACTTGTCCCTCTTAAGCTTTGTTTTGATTAAGTGTTTGATCACCTTTGCATGCAATTTTAAGGCTGGTTTTAACCTCTTAAAAACTCTGATTTTAAGGCTTTAAAATGTTGGTTTGAGTCTTGTTTGGTTAGGGGGTGTTTCCCCTCTTTTGCTCTTTGGCTTGTAAAGCCTCTTGAGCTACCTTTCTTAGCCTTTGTAATCACCTTTGTTTGGCCTTTCTACCACTGAAACTCAGAGGAATTTCAGTGGTGGAAAGGTGGTTTTGAGGTCCAAAATAGGAGGGGGTGGTCCCCCCTTTTCATGTCCTGTTTGCACGTGTTGATGGCCTACAAAGTGAGCATGCTTTTCTATCCTTTTGAAGCTTGGTTTAAGTATGTTTTTGCCAATGATTTGCCATGTTGTAGCTCTGTCTTGAGCTGGTTTGATCATTTGAGCATCATATTGCATGTCTCTAGTGTTGTATCCTTCACTAATTTCATTATATTTGGCCCTTAGCATGTTATATATGAAGTGTTTACATGTTGTTTGCATGGCTTGTGTTTGGATCGGACGTTAATCCAGACACAAGAAATGTGAGACGTTTCATACTCAAAGTGATGAAACGTGTCACATTTCTTAGTCGTCGTCCCCCTTGATAGTGCATGAGAGGGTGGAGGCCTTTCGAGTCTTATGTGCGCATTCATTGAGCTTGTACAAGCTTGGTTCTTTGGCCGCCATGCATTGAAAATACTTGGTTGGTGGCTTGAGAGCCAAGTTCCACACTCCTTTGAGCTTGAGACATGATAAGGAGGTGGCAGTACACACATTCCCTTGCAAATACATTGCCATGCCTCTGTTTGCTCTCTGTTGTAGCAAAAGGAGGAAATGCGGTGAAGTAGTAGCCGACCAGCCACCAGTACTAGTCGACCGGCCATCAAATCTGCCAACCGGCCACCAGTTTTGGCCGATGATCACCAACCATGGCCGATTGGCCATCAGTGTGTTCTTGAGATCAAACAGAAGCAATCTAGAGGTTGGCACAATTTTCAAAGGTTCTAAGATGTGCAAATAGAGGCATTTAGAGGCAAGGCAATGGATTTTCGGGAGGAAGCAATCGAGCATGCATGCCTCCCTCGCCCGCGAGGCCATCCTTATCGTTTTATTAGCTAGTTGTAGTTAGTTACATGTGCTGTAATTAATTTAGCTTAGTTCATGTTGTAACATTCTAATTAGCTTAGATTAGCTAGTTATTCAATTCGGTTTGTAATAATTAATTAGCTAGAATAGTTAATTAGTTGGTTTGTAATAATTAGCTTAGCTTAGTGTAGCTTAGCTTAATTATTCGGACCCTCTTTCGAGAGGACGTATTGTTGTAATAAGGGTGTGTGTGTGTGTGTGTGTGTGTGTGTGTGTGCATGTCTTCCAACCCCACTTCTTTCTCCCTTTTACTTATTAGCTTTCGATGGTTAGTTTTAGGGCATGTTTTGATTAGCATCCTTATGCTTTGCATGCGTGCATCATTCATTTGTCTTGCATGCACCGGGCTCGGCGCATCATTCAAACTGCATTATATTTCAATACCTATTTGAATACGTGTATCAATTGTTGCTTCATATGCCATCTTAGATAGCCGAGCCTATTTAGTTGCATTTTGCATGTGTTGCATTAGGCATTTTAACATAGTTAGGATCATGCATATTTCTAACTAGCTTTTGTTTTGGTTTGGAGTACACTGTAAATGTTTACGCTTTAGCATCCCTGTATGAGTGTGAGTGTTGCCATGATAGCATGCTTGCCATGAGGCTATTTGCTTAAGTGCTTAACTGCCTGAATGCTTGTGGGTGAAGGCTTTATTGCCTGAATTGGAACAACTCGATGATTGTGAGTTTTAAGCCCACTTTGCGAAGTGGTACAAAATCATGTTTTCAAGCCCACTTGAGGTGGCAAATTCGCGCTTTAGCCTACTTGCGAGTAGCACTTTCAAACCATTTTAAAAAACAAACATGAGTTGTTTTGTTCCAATTCTCGTGATTGAGTCTATACTTGTATGCTGTGCACATCATATAATAAAGTTAGCTAATAATCTGGATAAGAACACATGAGGTTTTTAAAACAACATATCATGCTTAGTAGAGGCCGATCCTTTGATCGGGCGAGCGGGGGTGCTCATTTCAAGACCTTCCCCTCTCGTACCCAAGTTCCCGAGCCGAGACAACTTTGGTGATGACGGACACGTGGCCTTTGGCACAAGTCAGGGTTTCCTAAATTTCCTAAAAATAAAATATTTAAGTGGCGACTCTGTAATCTGGCAAAGCAGTCCATGTTTGGCGCTTTTTGATTCAAAATCGATTTTCCAAAACGATTTGCTGGATTTGGACTCTTTGGTGTTTATCAGTCTCACATTGCACTTTGTGAGATTAGATTTAGAACCGTGACAGGAGTCTGAACTCTAGTAAGACCAAATTCACGCCCTCTTCGTAAAGGGGGCGCGCGAAAAAGTCGGGTCTACACCCGGATCTGTTCCCTAATGGCCAGAGTCACCACATACAGTGAAATAATTTCCCTGGAATAAAATACACAAATGGTCCCGATAATCAATACAATTCAGTTTTGCAAAACATGGTAATTCACCATTATAAACATGAGACCATAACAAATAGTTTACAGTATGCCAAGTTTATACATGTTTCAGAAATAATTTAATTCCACTAATACTATAATAATTTATCAAAACAGTTTAGTCTTGAAACAACAATTTAATCTTCTAACAGTTCAGGGTAGGGGAACATTTATAAAAATATGTAGCATACAACTACTCACCTGAAAACGAAATAATATAATCCTGGAATAGAGTATGAAAGTCCAACTAGTGCCCTGAACCAACTATGAAAACTACATGTCACTACTAATTTAAAAATACTAAAGAATAAGAACTAAGTAACCCCAAACTAAAGCACACTAACATGGCTCAACCCAACTCATCGTTACTCTTAAATATTACCTAAGCTCGTGTTCTTCAAGGTCTAAAATCACCTAAGACATGGGTTCAAATCGAAACTTAATTAAAAGTAACTTTAAAATAAAACAAAATTTTAAACAAGCTTTCCCAATCTATTCATTAACTTTGAAAATCACAAAACCCACTCCACGCTGTTTGAAAAAATTCCAAAACCCTCTAGATATCAACTGATATATCCTAAGTTTCAAACCCAATTGGTTTTACTTGATTTGCTTATCAAAATAATTATCTACAATTAATTATATCTAAACAGGTTATTTTTTGCAGCACTTTAAAGAAATTAATGGTTCTCTTAGTATACAAGAGCAATCAACGCAAGGCCAAAAATTTAAGAAACTAGACTCGTAACCGGTTCTAATGACACTGATTTGACAATTTTCAGATTTATACCCAAAGAGAACTATATTTTCGAAGCTACTGTTTTACACCAGTTTTCTGGACAGATTTAAACGCACCAGTTAATATAGATTTTGACTCCCCAAAATTATGAGAAAATTCTGATATGCAATTCAATATTTAATTAATCTAATGTAAAATTTTCAAATTAAAATTCATTCGCTTACTATGTTTTCTTGATTTTTAAAGTTTATAGCTATATGCAGAATTTCAAACTTATAAATTGCACCCTCAACTTTATGTACCCGTTTAATTCCTTAACTACATAAAAAAACATGATATTCACACATAGTGGTGGCCAAGTACTCCTGTCTATCCCATGCTTCACTCACAAGGTCCACCATTACAAGCAAAAACACTCATTGAATATAACCCATGCCATATACTTCCTTTTCATACATCCACAATACCCATTACACTATTTCACACCAACTATTAACCTGATCAATCCTCTAGACACCTAATTAGTGAACCCATTATCCTTTTTATTTCTTCCAATCAATACACCGAAACATCTATACACAATAATCAAAGATATAATATATTATAGAAGAACAATACCTTAAAGTTGTAGAACCACAAGATGCTGAAAATTTTCTCTCTCTCTCTCTCACACACACACACACACACACAATCACTCATTACTGCTAAAAAACCTAAAGTGGCTACTGTTGTGTTGTGAAATAATAAGAGAGTTAGGGTTTTTTGTTATCAATATATATACATAACCAACAATCCACTTATTGTTATTATTTAACATTATTACTATTATTTATTTTAATGGTAAATCTTACCTCTAAATTAAAGATTTCCACCATAAATTTATTGTAGGTTTAAAATTAATTAAAAACCTTCCAAATATTTAATTTGCACTTTAGGATTTACCATCAAAATATTTGAGATTGTAAAATTATTATTATTTAATTATTTACTTGATTTTTATATTCGGGTTCTCACAAGATCCATACAAACTGAAAGGCTATCGAGCACAATCATCATGGACTTGTTGCAAAAAACATTGAAAAGGCAACAAGAAAGAAGACACTAAAGATGTAATTAGGATATTGTGTATGTATACTTGTTTGAAGCTTTTTTTCTCTACATCAGGAACAACAGTTGGATGGGTATTTCTTAATTACATGGAAGACATAAACTCAATGAGAAAATACATTTGGGCAGAAGCAATAAGGAACAAGCTGATGTCTTCAATTGAAAAATAGCACAAAACTCCAGCAAAAGTCACAGGATGTGTTATGGCTCCCTTAGTAAGTACATCTTTACTCTATTCTATTAGTTTGTTGTTAATAACAGAAAGTATTATTTCTTATTCAAATGACAAATTTTTTTTACATTTGTTTGTAGTATTGGTTGTGTGAGCACACACTGATCATTCACCCTGAAGTTAGCGAAGCATGCCTAAGGTGATCAAGTGGAATCTTATCAAATTACATAAACCAATGAAAGTCATATCACTACCTGAGCTGACAACAAGACAGGTCACGTCCTCATCTCATTTGAATTTCAATTCAAGTTAGGAAAATTCCCTATTTTTATACACTGAATTATTACTGAGAAACTTTTAGTTTCCGAAACTTCAATTATTTCAAAAACTAATATCTACTGTATGTTGACCTACAGGTAACTAGTGCTCAATTGAGTGAGGAAAGTGATGAAGAACTTGATGACACTAAAGAAGAGAAGAAGAAGAAAAGAAAGAAGAAAAAAACGATGCTGGAAATACTGAAGAAGAAGAAGAACAAGAAGATGCTGAAAAAGAAGAAGAACAAGAAGAAGAAAAAGAAGATGCTGAAGATGCTGAAGAAGAAGAAGAAGAAGAAAATGGTCAAGATGCTGAAGAAAGCCACCAAGAACAAATGCCAGTAAATAAGAAATTGCAAAATTCTGAAAGCACAGAAACTGCCAGCTACATGAGAGATGAATGGAATGTCAATCAACAAGACACAAATGAAGACTTTGATGGCTTGTGCAACATTATGATCAATGATGCACCTAAAGGAGAAGAACACATTCATCAACAAACACTTGAGAAACTTCAAACTAAGAACAACAATTTGTAACTTGACAACACAGTGAAGGCCGTCTACATAAATAAACTTGAAGAGGATAACATGCTACTCACCGCACAAATACAACAATTAAAATATGGAAATTCTCGATTGCATAACCAATTGGTTGAAAAAGAGGTCCATGAGATAACTCAAGAAGTTTATGGAGGAAAGAATTCTGGGACAGATGCAAAGAATGTAGGTCATACTATAAAAGATGAAAATTCTCAAGTGGTGCAGAAAGAGGTCCATGAGATAACGCAATAAGCTTTTGCAACAAAAGATTGTGAGACAAATACAAATGCAAAAGATTGTCAAAATTCTCAATTGCAGAATCAGTTAATGGAGGAAGAGGTTCATGACTTAATCCAACAAGTTTGTGCAATAAAAGCCGATGATTTGACAGAATCAAGACAAACAAATCTGTAGAATTCCATGATTAAAAAGATCAAAGCTAAAGCAAGGAAGACTACTGAGATATCAGATTATGAGTATGGAGCCAAGAAAGTTAAAGTTGAGAAAGAGAAGGAACACAAAGATGAGACAATTTCTAACAAGTATGTTGTGGCTCAATTGTTACCTCATGAAGATAAGTATAAACTACAATTCTTTGGAAACAAAAGCAAACAAAATTAAGGTATAATCTTATATAAATCTTGCAATTTTTCATGTAGTAATGAAACTGAGAAATAGCTCTATTTTCTAAAAATATTCTGAATTAATTATTAACACATTTTTTCTTGTTTTGTAGTGCTTGTATATGGTTTGGTGCAAGATATGACAATTGTGTCTTTATTAATGATATCAAGAGCTTGGTAAAACGGAACGACATATCCAACCATGTATGTATAAAATTTGCAATATTTTAACACTAAAAAACTTCTCATTAATTTATTAACATCACTCTTGTGTTCCAATTTGACAGACAATTGATGCATATACTGAGATTTTTGAAAGAGAACCACAAGCACAGAATTCTGGTGATAGAGCAGAGCACAATGGCAAGTCTTTCGTATGGTCAAGTCTATATTGGGTAATGAATAAATGTGCATGTGTCAATTCTATACTTTATCTTCCTTTCGATTTTGGTTTCAAAGTTGATTTTTTGTAGCAATCCTGATTTTGACCCTGTCAACTTACGAGGGTCGAGCATTTCAGATCACTTTTTGACCCTGTCAAAATGCGTTCGAAATTGCTTACGGGAAAGTGTATTTCACGTTCGAGCAGACCGTGTTATATCAGTCCATAATGGGAGATTTCAGATCATTTTTTCAGTTCTCTCTCTAAAACTCTCAAAAATTTCCAGATCTAGAGTTTCTCTATCTAGAAGTCATTTTCTCTCTTTGATTCCTCCAAATCCGTTGGGAGTTAGACCGAAGTTCTTCATCAAAGTTGTGTAACTTCTCGAGGGCTTCGTTGTGTGCGGTGGAGATCGAGTTTCGACATCATAAATTTTGGGGTTTCATCTTATTTCTTCTTCAAAACTTGAAGTAGAGATTTTTTTAGAGTTATATATATATATATATATTTTTTTTTTGCAAGATCTATATGATTTTCGAAATCATCTTTCGATAGCTTTGAAAATTGATTGTTGATTCAAGAAGTTGAGCGATTTTGAAAGTAGGTTTGTCTCTTGTTTTTTTAAAATGATCTTATGGGTTTTGATCTTCATTGATTGAAGAAAAAATGATTTTGCAAAGTTTTCTTTCAAAAGATTTGAGTTGTATAGTTTTGGTGAGAAAATCTAGAATTTGGGAATTTTTTTTAAGAGACTGAAAATCCATGAATGATATTGTTATATTTATTTTGAGTGTCAAAATAAATGAATATTTGGAAAATTTCTTATTTATATTTATATAAATGATGAATTTCAAGGAATATGAGAATTTTTGTTCATTTTGGAAATTATTGTTCATAACGTTGAAATAGTCTTGAAATGACTAATTGTTGAGGATACTTGAGAAAGGGAATTGTGTTATTCCTTGGATGATGAATTTGAATGAAGGTATTTATATTCATCTTGTGTTATTGGCATATCAATTCATTTGATTACATTAAACTTTGAAAGTTTATTTGAAAACTTGCATTGAGAAACGAATGTTGAGAAACAAGTTTTCATGGAATGGTTTTGGGGTAAATACGTTGGTAAGTCTTGATAGGTGGTGTAGATGATATTGAATAAGTTAGCATAAGAGTCCGGGGTGAAAGACCGAAAACCCGCGTGGATAGGTGTCGAGCCTTTCGGTTAATACCGGTAAAAATTACAAATTGAAAGTACTTGTATAGTCTACTTGCAGACACCGACCTAGGGATTATGTGATAACCCTGTTCCGTATTATGCTAATTGATTCTAATTATGATTGTGATTATGCGTTTGATATGATTTTGTGTGCCATTTATGTGAATATATGTGGTTTTGAATTTCTATCTGTTCACCGTAGGAAAATCTGTTTGATTGTCTGCTTTGGAATTTAAATTGAAGGCCTTATCGGCCATAGAAACCGAAATTGCTCACGCCATTGTGATTAGCATAATTTTTAAACCCTACGGTGAAATTTAATTGAAAATTGATTCGAATCAAATTAAATAGATTAAATTGGTGTTATAGTGCTCAATTATTTAATCTTAATTAATTGTGCTTATGAGAGCTCATATAAAGGGGGCATTATACACTTAATTCCTCATCTTTTAAGTCATTTTGGCTGAGATCAACTCTCTAGAGGAAGAGAGAACCGGCTTTGAGAGAGAGGGAAGACATCATTGTGTGTTTGGCTCAAGTTTGTGAAATTGGAAGGTTGGACTCAAGATTCAACTAGAATTTGTGAAGAAGATTAAAGCTCCTAGGTGAGTAAATTCATGAGTTTGAGTTTGTGATTTTGTGAATTCAAAGGTTGAATAATGATTAAGAACATGAATTGAATTGATTATGGTGAAATAGAGTTGGTTTTGGTGAATTGGGAATCAATATGCACATGCATGCATAGAATTGCCATAAATTTGCATAATCTAACATGTAGCATGTCAATTATAAAAGATTGAGAGTTGGATCATACATGCAAGCATGTTTTTGTTGAGTTTCATGAGAATGAACACCATTTGCATCATTGAAATAGAAATGAAGTCAAAATTGGCATGCATGTTTGATTATTGAGGGTATGGAGCTTATGTAAACTTTGAATGCATGAGCCTTGTTTATACAAAGAAATGTTGATTAATTTGGAAGAATTGGACCATGATTTTGAGCAATTGACCTCATCTTGCTTGTATACTCATGATATATAATGTATTTGCATGTTTTGGAACCAAAATTATGAGTTTTGAACCTTTGGAGGTCAAGTTTGAACTTGAAGAACAATTCTGGATTTTCCAGAATTTGGCATGTCCGCTCGAGCGGGGAAGTCGACGCTCGAGCGGAAAATCGAGCTCCCAGGACTTTCTGCAGTCATGGATGTCCGCTCGAGCGGGGAACCATGTAGTGAGACTTTCAGCTCGAGCGCCCAACTTCACGCTTGAGCGTAAAAGTGAGGCAACCAGTACTTTGCAGACCTAATGGGTCGCTCGAGCGGGAAAGTCCACGCTCGAGCGGGGACCCCTGTTTCAGAAATTCTGTAAAGACATTCTATGTTTCGTTTTCCATTCTCTTCCATTTCCGAGCACTCTTAGGCATGCATTGAGCATTGTGAATGACCTAAAAGGATAAGAAAGAAGCCTAAGAGAAATAATAAGTTAAGAACGGATTGAATTGCTTATGACCCATTGTAATATGAAATGTGTAGGGTCAAGTGCAAGGGCAAATCCATCGGCAGATCACTGTGAGTAATATCTTAGTAAAGATATCTTCAAGTACGTTACTTTCCAAATGCTACTTCTGTATAAGCTCCATGGAAGTATCTTATATGCCTAATTTGTATAAGGCCGTTTGTTGATTTGAAATATGAATGAGTATCCTATATGCCTAATTTGTATAAGGCTGTTTGATACGTTTGATAAAATTGATTTGGGCCTAAGGCCGTTTGTCGTTTGCCATTTGCCGTTGCCGTTGATATGTTTGATACATTTGAATTGGGCCAAAGGCCGTCGGATATGAATGAGTGGGCCAAAGGCCGTCGGACATGAATGAGTGCGCCAAAGGCCGTCGGACATGAATGATTGGGCCAAAGGCCGTCGGACATGAATGAGTGGGCCAAAGGTCATCAGACATGAATGATTGGGCTAAAGGCCGTCAAATATGAACGATTGGGCCAAAGGCCGTCAGACACAAATGCAAAGATGTATGTCATTTGATATGTTGGAATACCGTGATGGGCCAAAGGCCGTTTGAATGAAATGGATCATGATCATGAATATAAAATACGCATGGATATGAATATAAAGAGAATGGGCCCGAGGCCGTTTGATACGCCTGATATGTTTGAATTGGGCCGAGGCCGTTTGATGTGTTCAAATCGGACCAAAGGTCGTTTCGTATAGATGGACCCGAGGTCGTATCGTTTTATATAAGAATTGGACCTGAGGTCGGTTTGTATATGGACATGATGTGTTGGACCTAAGGTCGTTTTGCTTTGTTAAGGTTGTGAATCTGGTGTGAATGAGAATAGTGGTTCAAATATGTACATTACGAGTATGATCCATTTATGAACGAATCTCATTCATTAACCTCTTTATTTTGATATTATTCACTAGGCGTTAGCTCACTCTCATTTATATATATGTAGGTGAGCCAAGGGACGTTCAACCCCAGCCTTAGTGGAATTTAAGAAAGAAACCCGAGTTTTGTGAAGTCAGCTCAGGTGCCTCACGCAAGAGGCTTGTTTATGATCGTTTGTATTTCTTTTGCTACTTCTATTGGTCATGATAGACCATTTATGTGTATAAGCTTTTGGTTTAGCTGACTATGTGTTTGAATGATCCTAGGTATACAAGATGTTGACTACTGGTATGCGGTGTAAGTTATTATTAAGTACATGTGAAATGTTTTGATATGCCATGTAAGCATAGCTCATTGGACAAAATTTTTAAGTCTGCTTCCGTTTGGCCCCTTAACTCTGATGGAGTACATTCTAATCTGATTTAAGGTCGTAAGTAATCCCATGATTACAGGCCGGTTATGACCTTAATCTATAGGGACGGGTTCGGGTCATGACAGAGTGGTATCAGAGCACGCGTTAATAACTCACACACTTGTCCAAATAAGCCATAAGGTGTCTAGAAAATACTTAAAATGCATCCATTTGATAAGTACATGATGTAAGCATTGGGAACATGTGATTATATGAGATATGAATTGTTGCACTAATGTGTACAACAAGTTTGTTTTGTTATAATGCACATACATAAACATATGAATCATGAAAAGTTGCTTATGTGCATTCGATTCTGCAAATGGGTGTCTATGTGAAATATGAATATGATCTAAGTGTATAATTACTTAGTAGTGTTCAGCATGTGATATCTGATAAGTATGCAATCATTGTTACGTATGTGGTTAATCGTGTCTTGATGACACGTAAAATGAGAATATAACAATGTACCTATGTGTATCTGTGTTTATTTCTGTATTGGGCATTCCAGTATTGGCAAGGCTTAATAAGAGTTTGTGTAGATTATGGATAAAGTAAGGGCATACGAGTTGGAAGGCCCTTCTACAGCCCGACTCGATAGACTGGAAAGAATAGTACAAGAAATGGCAGAGATCTTAAGACAACAACATCAGTTGCCGCTACGGCAAGAACCTTTGCCACCACCAGTGCAAGAGCACCAAGTGAATGAGTTGGACGCCACAGAATACATTGAGGTGCTAGACCAAACACTGACGATTGAAGTTAACATGAACCGATCTTCTAAATGGAAAAGCAAGAGACAAGGCTTTTTCTCAAAGAAGAGGTCATTTAAAAAGAAAAATATAGGATCATCGCGCACTTCAAACTCTACAAGGAATACAGCACCGACATGTAACAAATGTGGTAAGAAACACCGAGGAGTTTGTTATTGAATTTCTGGGGCTTGTTATGGGTGTGGTGGAATGGACCATCTTGTAAGGAACTGTCCCCGAAATGAACAAAATGTAAATAGATCTCCTGTCTCAGTTGGATTCGTACCAATGGTAGGAATCGCTAATCAGGATAGAGTAATTACGCTCATCCCAGAAAGCGCTCGAAATACTGCGACCGTTATCCCAGGTATCTATACTGTTTATAAACAAATGCTTATGTGTTGATTGATTCTGAATTAGTGCATGTGTACGTCTTTGCTTGGGATATTATTTGATTCGGATCGGCATATACCTTCATACCTGCTGCATATGTATCTAGATTGGTTAGACCCACAAGATCGAGACCGTATTCATTGAATGTATATGCTCCGTCTGGGAAATTTGTGAAATACATATTGGGGTATTGATTGACTCTGTACATGCACATATACATCTAAACCTATGCTCAGAGTGATTTGTTATATCATTGTCTTCAATGATTAAACCACTGGAATTATGACTTGTGATTGTGTGACTGAATTGAGCAACCCAAATAATGAACTCTACAAATTGTGAGATCATGTATTTTGATTGGTTAAAAGTTGACTGGGCTATGTGACTATACTGAGCTTGACTCGTAAACCTATGCTTTTGTGACTGATTTGGAACCTTTGCGTGACAAATCCTATATTATGTGTAACCGAGGAACTTTGTTTAATGTGTTACTGTGCACCATGTACTTGCATATAAGACTTATTTGGGAACTGCTGTATTGATTATGATACATACCTCATGATATGAACAATTGCATGCATATGCAACTACACCTGAACTTATGTGGACAATGTCATATTGTACATGACTTGAAATACTTTGATATGAATAGTTGTAAGGAATGACTCTGATATGATTTTGAGAACCGATGAACTTAGGACAGTTGTGAAACTATTGACTATGTACCTAAGCAAACGAAGTGTGCCTTACAGAACTAAGTGTGCCCTATTTAAGAAAACTTTTATCTGATTCGATCTGATAGAACTTTGTTTGATTTGGCCTAATAGAACCCCCATTTGATATAATTTGATGAGACCTTTGTTTGAATTAATTTGAAAAGACCTTTGCCTGGATTGATTTGATAAGAACCTTTATCTGATTTGACCTGGTTAAGGGGGATTACGAATTGTTCATGAATAAAGAACCAGATTATTCTTGATGAGAAAACTGATAGACCTGAAACTTGAATCCGTTTGGAATGCTTGACTTATTTAGAAGACCTTATGTGGGCTATCAACAGACCGATCTAACCATGAGCACCATTAAGAACCAACCTTCAATTGTTGGAGACATACATATTATAAATGAACAAAATTGTACAAAACCAGTGATTGGATGTTTAAGGAATGACTGCTTCTGTGTTACTGAATTCTTATTCATTTGACGCTATGGAAACCGATGACGGCAGATTGATTTGATTATAAACAGTGCTGAACATTTACCTTTAACTGATCAGAATATGTTTTGTATGAGAGAATAGTTGCTTTAGTGCTGTCGGATTTTGGGTAAACATGTTACAGTAATTGTTAACCGCGAACAGTTTTAATTGTGAACACTATTGGGATTAGAAAATCTCGGTTATCCGAAAGTGTGTGAATTTAGTGCGCCTTGTAAATAACCACTCAGTGCCATTGCATTTTGTAATTGGGGCTTTGAGGATGTGTAAATTGTGTTTAACATGTGATTGACTACTTTGATATTATCTTTGACGACGTGGGGATTAATATATGAATTGCCTTGTGCTTTTGACGACTATCAGATAATGTGGAAAGACTCAATGGAACGGGGAATTGAATATTGGACTGAATTGTAAACTGTTGAATGATTGAGAACACGTGTACTATGTTAGGAATTGACTGCTTCGATATTATTGCACTTTACAATCGACACCATGGGGATGTATGAGTTACGTACATTGCGTGGTTGATTGCTTTGTTGTTACTTTTGTTGACTCTGGAATCAGTGTTTGGATCCACTTTATATTCCTGAAGACTTTTGATTGACCTTGGATAACTGTGATGAGTCACTAAACTAAATACCGAATTGGACTATGAATTGTGGAATTATTGGAGAATAAATTGAACTTCTGTGACGAGGAAATTGTTGAAATTGTGTCTAAATATTTTCGGTATCAACAAGTCGAAGTTGAACATCAGATATAGACGGGGCTACTTTGACCTCTCTCTATTTCGGAATGAAAATAGAAATATGTGACTACGAATTTCATTGTGGGACTGCCTTGGACACCCAAGGTATAAGTCCCGTTTGGGTTATTGTATATAGAATTACTAAGTCTGCTCGTTTCCTTCTGTAAAATTTTTGTATGATGCTTATAGACTAGCCACTGTTTACATCGATAAGATTGCTAATTTGCGTGGGGTCCCAGTGTCCATTGTTTTAGACAGGAATCCTAAAATGTGTCTGAATTCTGACAAGCCTTCAAGAGGCAATAGGAACTGAATTGTGATTCAGCACTGCTTTCCATCCGAAAATCGATATATAATTGGAAAGAACTTTTTGGGAGAAATGCTCCAAATGTATGCTTTAGATTTTCAGGGAACTTGGAAAAAAATAAAAATAAAAAAATCTATCCATCGTTGACAGATTCTGTTGACAACAGCAACTTACACTCTAGTTTCGGTATGGCACCGTGCAAAGCCTTGCATGGCAGAAAAGGTAAGTCTCTGATTGATTGAGGACAGAGTGTCGCTTGATTTAGAGACTGAGCAAATGACTATCAAAGGGATTGGAACCGTTGAATAAAAAGTATTTCGAATTGTTTTCGACTAAAGGTAAAATAAGTTTGGAGGACCAAACTTCTTAAAGGAGGGAAGACTGTGATAACCCTGTTCCGTATTATGCTAATTGATCCTAATTATGATTGTGATTATGCGTTTGATATGATTTTGTGTGCCATTTATATGAATATATGTGGTTTTGAATTTCTATCTGTTCACCGTAGGAAAATCTATTTGCTTGTCTGCTTTGAAATTTAAATTGAAGGCCTTATCGGCCACAGAAACTGAAATTGCTTACGCCATTGTGATTAGCATAATTTTTAAACCCTACGGTGAAATTTAATTGAAAATTGATTCGGATCAAATTAAATAGATTAAATTGGTGTTATAGTGCTCAATTATTTAATCTTAATTAATTGTGTTTATGAGAGCTCATATAAAGGGGGCATTATACACTTAATTCCTCCTCTTTTAAGTCATTTTGGCTGAGATCAACTCTCTAGAGAAAGAGAGAACCGACTTTGAGAGAGAGGGAAGACATCATTTGTGTTTGGCTCAAGTTTGTGAAATTGGAAGGTTGGACTCAAGATTTAACTAGAATTTGTGAAGATTAAAGCTCCGAGGTGAGTAAATTCATGAGTTTGAGTTTGTGATTTTGTGATGTTGAATAATGATTAAGAACATGAATTGAATTGATTATGATGAAATAGAGTTGGTTTTGGTGAATTGGGAATCAATATGCACATGCATGCATAGAATTGCCATAAATTTGCATAATCTAACATGTAGCATGTCAATTATAAAAGATTGAGAGTTGGATCATACATGCAAGCATGTTTTTGTTGAGTTTCATGAGAATGAACACCATTTGCATCATTTGAAATAGAAATGAAGTCAAAATTGGCATGCATGTTTGATTATTGAGGGTATGGAGCTTATGTAAACTTTGAATGCATGAGCCTTGTTTATACAAAGAAATGTTGATTAATTTGGAAGAATTGGACCATGATTTTGAGCAATTGACCTCATCTTGCTTGTATACTCATGATATATAATGTATTTGCATGTTTTGGAACCAAAATTATGAGTTTTGAACCTTTGGAGGTCGAGTTTGAACTTGAAGAACAATACTGGATTTTCCAGAATTTGGCATGTCCGCTCGAGCGGGGAAGTCGACGCTCGAGCGGAAAATACGAGCTCCCAGGACTTTCTGCAGTCATGGATGTTCGCTCGAGCGGGGAGCCATGTAATGAGACTTTCAGCTCGAGTGCCCGACTTCACGCTCGAGCGTAAAAGTGAGGCAACCAGTACTTTTGCAGACCTAATGGGTCCGCTCGAGCGGGAAAGTCTGCGCTCGAGCGGGGACCCCTGTTTCAGAAATTCTGTAAAGACGTTCTATGTTTCGTTTTCCATTCTCTTCCATTTCCGAGCACTCTTAGACATGCATTGAGCATTGTGAATGACCTAAAAGGATAAGAAAGAAGCCTAAGAGAAATAATAAGTTAAGAACGGATTGAATTGCTTATGACCCATTGTAATATGAAATGTGTAGGGTCAAGCGCAAGGGCAAATCCATCGGCAGATCATTGTGAGTAATATCTTAGTAAAGATATCTTCAAGTAAGTTACTTTCCAAATGCTATTTCTGTATAAGCTCCATGGAAGTATCCTATATGCCTAATTTGTATAAGGCCGTTTGTTGATTTGAAACATGAATGAGTATCCTATATGCCTAATTTGTATAAGGCCGTTTGTTGATTTGAAATATGAATGAGTATCCTATATGCCTAATTTGTATAAGGCCATTTGATACGTTTGATAAAATTGATTTGGGCCTAAGGCCGTTTGTCGTTTGCCATTTGCCGTTGCCGTTGATATGTTTGATATATCTGAATTGGGCCAAAGGCCGTCGGATATGAATGAGTGGGCCAAAGGCCGTCGGACATGAATGAGTGGGCCAAAGGCCGTCGGACATTAATGAGTAGGCCAAAGGCCGTCGGAGATGAATGAGTGGGCCAAAGGCCGTCAGACATGAATGAGTGGGCCAAAGGCCGTCGGACATGAATGAGTGGGCCAAAGGCCGTCGGACATGAATGATTGGGCCAAAGGCCGTCAGACATGAATGATTGGGCCAAAGGCCGTCGAATATGAACGATTGGGCCAAAGGCGTCAGACACGAATGCAAAGATGGGCCAAAGGCCGTTTGAATATGTCATTTGATATGTTGGAATACCGTGATGGGCCAAAGGCCGTTTGAATGAAATGGATCATGATCATGAATATGAAATACGCATGGATATGAATATAAAGAGCATGGGCCCGAGGTCGTTTGATACGCCTGATATGTTTGAATTGGGCCCGAGGCCGTTTGATGTGTTTGAATCGGACCAAAGGTCGTTTTGAATAGAGAGTTGGTTGGACCAAAGGTCGTTTCGTATAGATGGACCTGAGGTCGTATCATTTTATATAAGAATTGGACCTGAGGTCGGTTTGCATATGGACATGATGTGTTGGACCTAAGGTCGTTTTGCTTTGTTGAGGTTGTGAATTTGGTGTGAATGAGAATAGTGGTTCAAATATGTACATTACGAGTATGATTCATTCATGAACGAATCTCATTCATTAACCTCTTTATTTAGATATTATTCACTGGGCGTTAGCTCACTCTCATTTATATGTATGTAGGTGAGCAAAGGGACGTTCAACCCCAGCCTTAGTGGAATTTAAGAAAGGAACCCGAGTTTTGTAAAGTCAGCTCAGGTGCCTCACGCAAGAGGCTTGTTTATGATCGTTTATATTTCGTTTGCTACCTCTATTGGTCATGATAGACCATTTATGTGTATAAGCTTTTGGTTTAGTTGACTATGTGTTTGAATGATCCTGGGTATACAAGATGTTGACTACTGGTATGCGGTGTAAGTAATTATTAAGTACATGTAAAATGTTTTGATATGCCATATAAGCATAGCTCATTGGACAAAATTTTTAAGTCTGCTTTCGTTTGGCCCCTTAACTCTGATGGAGTACATTCTAATCTGATTTGAGGCAGTAGGTAATCCTATGATTACTGGCCGGTTATGACCTTAATCTATAGGGGCGGGTTCGGGTCATGACAGATTACCAGAGTCGTATTTACCACTCTTGAAATGAATTGTTAAGTTTTGAAGAATTGAAATTGCATGACATTATTGAGTATGATGGTTTTCAAAGATGAAGATGTGATTTTCTTTCAAAAAGGGCATAGCATGACATGTGCATTTCATCTCTTGAGACTTGTATAAAATGTATATACTTTGTTAAGGATTTCCTACTTGGCTTTATGCTCACCCTACGGGATTTTTGTGCAGGAAAAGATGTGTTGATGCCGCCTAACTAAAGGCGAGGAAATATGTGTTGAGAGTATGAGACTCTCATTTTCCTGTGACTCAGTGTGTAAGCCAAGAGCTGTATGTGTATGGGTTTGAATGACCGTTTTGTGTAACCAAGCTCAAGCCTTGGAAACTTGTAAACCTTTGGGATATTTATTTGTTTATTTACTTGTTGTTGGATTAATGTATTGCTGCATGAAGAACTATTGTATCATGTAATGTAAGTTTGGAGATTTATATTCGGTTTTCCTTGAAAGAGCCATGATTGTTGCATTATCATTTGGGTTAAAATTTGGGACGTTACAACTTGGTATCAGAGCTACCGGGTTTGAATACTTGGAGCTCGTGGGAAGTGGTTGTTTAACCATAATGGGTTCATTTAGCATGCTTAGGAAGTGTTATGCATTTTGTGACTATGTGATAACATACTTATGTGACTAAATGGGTATGAGACTGGACTTTTGGGATGTTATTGCGCCTGTTAAATTCCTTGAGGTCTCATTAGAAAGGTACTTGATCAATACTCGTTTTACTAAGAATTCTTGGTTTTTCGTGGGACGGATTTCATCGTAAAAGAGCAGTCCATATGTGTTTACATGACTAAGTGCTTATGTGGAGTGAAATTGAATTGTGTATATGGTAGAGAAATATATAGAATTGTTGTAGTCGAATGTGTGAGTCAAGTTACGAGCACATATGAGTTAATGTGCTAAATTATTTTCTTGTGTCCTTTATTAGGATGTCAGGAAGGGTCAAGTTCGTGGTGGTAGAGGCGGGAGGCGTGGTAGGGCTCGCCGAGGTGTGCATGAGGTACTGGTCCATAAGGTTCCGGTGCAAGAAGAAAGGTTCGGCCAAGCTAATATGGCCGAGCAAGTTGGCCAAGCTAATGTGGTAGAGCAGGTGGGACATGCGGGTCAAATTGCAATGGGGGCCCTAGCTCGAGAAATGGCAGGGGCTTTAAGAGAGTTTATGAACTTGTTGAAGGTGGAGAATTAAGCCCGAGAGAACACCACGGAGTCAAGGGTGAGTTTCCTTACTAGAGAGTTCTTGCGGGCCAAACCGGATGAGTTCCATGGTGGTCCCGAGCCCAAGAAAGCAGATGAGTGGCTCGAACAAACTGTGAAGACATTTGAGATGCTTCACATCGAAGATAGTGAACTGAGAGTGACTCTAGCGAGTTACTACCTTAAGGGAGACGCGGGTCAATGGTGGAAATATGCCACGGGTAGAGTAGAGCCAACATGGAAAGCCTTTGCGGTTGCTTTCCAAGATAAGTACATACCTCACGCTGCTAGGGAGAGATTGAGGCAAGAGTTTAAAGACCTCAAACGACTCGACATGCCCGTGGCTGAGTTTGAGGCGGTCTTCTCTAGTTTGTCTTGATTTGCACCAAAGTTGGTGGCAACGGAAGAGCGCCATTGCATTGAATTTGAAAAGAAATTGAAAACAAAAATATGTTCAAGCTTGTCGGAAATATGATTCGGGAATATGACCGTCTTGTGGAGACGGCGATGTAACACTTGTGTCCTTCAAAGCTTTTGGGAAGTGTATTCGAATCCTTTATTTTTATTTTGGAAATCTTTGGTGTTGTTATGGATTGGTTTTGGAGGAGTATAATCCGATTTATACTTGTTGGGTTTGGTTGTTTGCACTTGTTCTTATCAAAAGTTCCTTGGAGACTTAGAAATTCTATTCTATGGTCGACACCAGCCTTCCTAAGGGTCAACCCTTACCTGTTGGTGCAGTTTCTGGAAGTGTTGCTGGAAAATAAGGTAGACACCAGTTTGGGGAGGGTCGACCCTCTTATGTCTGTGTGTTAGTTGTTGGAAAATAGAATCGACCCCCTCCTGTCTATGGGTTGACCCGCTTGCATGCTGTCAAACATAAGTTTCTTCATAGGGTCGATCCCTGCAGACATTTTTTCCAGATTTCAGTCCGGTTTTGGGCCTACTTTTTGGGGATTTTGACTTTATCTTTTGGGTTGACTTTGGGACTTTATTTCATTATAACCTAGCACTATAAATAGGTCCCTCACTTAACCTTTTCTTTACTTTTTCTTCTCTTTCTCCTTCTCCAAGCCGTTAGTCACTCTCTCCCTCTCCAAAATCACTTTTTGCTCAAAGATCTTTAGATCTACTCTCTTGGAAGCATCTCCTTGCTTGCTCCTTTGAGATTAAGTGTAAAGCTTGTCAAGAGCTTCGTTTTGATCTAAGTAGAAGTTGGTTTCGACATCTTTGAATTTTCAACCTTGTTTTGCTCATCTTCTCTTCTAAGCTTGAGGTAGAGATTTTTTACACTCTAATATGGTTTTTAGCTTAGTTATTTGCTATTGTGTATAGATGATGAGATTTGGTTGTGGTTTGGACAAATCTAGGATTTGGTTGTGAAATGAAAAGAGGGGTTTTGATGAATATGAGGTAAACGATATGAGGCTTGAATATAAGATCATGTTGTGCCAAAATAGTTGATTTTGGTGTTTGGGTTGATATTTGGTGAAAGGGGGATTTTGCCCTAATTTTTTAAATTATTATTTTGTATAAATAATTGGGAATTAATATTAAAATGTGAAATTGGAAGGTTGTGGTTATAAATGGTGATGTTGGATATGTATTATCTCACCTATAGAAGTTTTGAAAACTATTTATTTTGATATTAAACATCTCTTTAGAAATAATTGCATTGGGTTTCGTGGAGGATACTATGATTGTTGTAAAAATTACATGAGGATTAGGCGATTTAATGCTAACCCATTGTTGTGTCATTGAATATGACCATGTTATAAATACATTGTATATGTATGTTTATTGGGAGGAGAAAGGGAATGTACTCCATATGTGATTATATTTATAAATACATTGCATATGTATATTTGTTTGGGAGGAGAAAGGGGATGGACTCTATTTAAAGCAAGTTGGCCAGAGTGTCCTGGGTGAAAGACCCGAAATTTTATATATAAATGGGTGCCGATTCCTTCGGACGAAATATTCATAAAATGGTAGATTTGAAGTGTTTATGTGTGTTTTGCATAATTGGAAACCATTGAGTTGTAGTCTCATTTTGGTTGTTGAAAGATAATAAATTTAACTCATGAATTGAGTAGCATATATGAACTTGAAATGAATTGAAGGAAAATGGAAATGAGGTTTGGTCTTAGTGGCATATGAATATGCAGGCCTTGTGGATGTTTTAGTATTGGTATTGTTTATGCACGTGGTATTTATACCTTTGCTAAACCTCATATATTGTGTTAGATTATTCCTACTGGGCAGTTGGCTCACCCTATACGGGAATACCATTTTCAGGTGCAGGTGAGATGTTTCCTCGAAGGCAATAGCGCGGGTGGACTTTCAGGAAGCAAGAGCTTCTTAATTATGTCTTGTTGTGTGTATGTTTGTTATTTGTAAAGCCAAGGGCTTAAGATGTAATGAGCGAGACTCAATTTGTGTAACCAAGCAATGACTTGGAACGATGTAAGCCTACATAGCATTTAACTAGTTGTTAGACAGTAAACTCTGATATATGAAAGTATGTTGTTTCTCATATTTATTCCGTATATGAGTTATCTTTATTATATTATTTTGGGGGCCTTACAGGCGACACACGTAGAAATTTCCATACAAGCCGAGGAGGAGAGGTTTCAGAGTTCGAGGTCTAGGGGCTAAGAGTCTCAAGGAGACTATAGGTAGAACAAAAAAGCAGGAACACCTATCCATCCCAGTCCCAACCACAGCAGTCTAGATCCACTTTTCCTTTGCCTAGTGCGGGTCCGGGAAAAAGTGCATCGTGTAGCTTCTCGTGTTTCAAGTGTGGTCAACCGGGTCCGTAGAAGGAAGGAGGGCAGTTAATGTTACCACCACCTAACTGATCTCAAAGTTAGTCTCGGTCTCAAAATAAAGGTCAAGGGTTTAATTGTTATCAGTGTGGTCAGCCGGGGCATATGAAGAGAACTTGCCCACAATTGGGAGGCGCATCTAGCGCATCAGGGTCGAGGCAGACTCAGACCCACCAGCAGGCTCAATCAGTCCAAGCTTCGCGAGTTAATCAGGGAGTCGCTTCGGCTCAGTCAGTACAACAGGCCTATGTTCCGAGAGGGGAGCAAGTTAATCAGGGGCCACAGGGGTGCGTGTATGCTGTTACCGTGCCAGAGCAGTTGCCAGAATCCTCAGTTGTGAGAGGTATTTTTGTTGTGTGTAATTCTTTGGCTAATGTATTGATGGACACGGGTGCGTCTCATTCATTTATATCTACTGCATTGGGGTTAGAGGTAACATGGTTAGTGCCTCCACTCAGAGTAGAGTCACCTGTTCGGGGTACAGTTGATTTAGATCGGTGTTGTCGTGATTGTGAAATAGAAGTTGCCGGGCGTCGACTTTCGTTTGCTTTTATGTTGCTAGATATGTTAAGTTTTGATGTCATTTTAGGCATGGACTGGTTGTGTTCTTATCAAGCTGTGATTGATTGTTACCGTCAGAGAGTTACGGTGTGCACTTTGGGTGGTGATCGTTTCTATTTTCTAGGGAACCGAGTTGATAGAGCCTTGTCACCAGTTGTTGACCCTCGTAGTAGGAGCAAACTTAGTGGCCTTCTTGCAACTCTCTTGGATAGTGAGAGTGACGGGGCTCGTGTTGAGTTACCAAGGGTAGTTTGTGAATACCCGGATGTCTTTCCAGAAGATCTTACTCGTTTACCACCTCACCGGGAGATCGAGTTCTCCGTTGAATTAGTGCCTGGCACGGCATCGATTTCCATGTCACCGTATAGATTTGCACCGGCCGAATTACATGAGTTGAAGATTCAACTCCAAGAACTTTTAGACAAGGGCTTCATTCGCCCTAGTACATCGCCTTGGGGAGCACCGGCTCTCTTTGCGAAGAAAAAGGATGAGTCATTGCGATTGTGTATTGATTACCGCAAGTTGAATAGAGTTATAGTTAAGAACAAGTACCCTCTACCCAGAATAGATGATTTGTTTGACCAACTTAGAGGGTCTCGTTGCTTCTCAAAAATAGATTTGAGGTCGGGGTACCATCAGTTGAGAGTTCGGGAGGAGGACATTCAGAAGACGACCTTTCGTATTCGTTATGGCCACTATGAATTCCTTGTAATGCCTTTTGGGTTAACCAATGCACCAGCTTCCTTTATGGATTTGATGAACAGAATTTTTCGGGAATACTTGGACTGTTTTGTGGTCGTCTTTGTGGACGACATCTTGATTTATTCAACCTCTGAAGAGGAACACGAGACTCACTTACGGGTAGTGCTGGTTTTACTTAGTGAGCACCAATTGTATGCCAAATTTGAGAAATGCAAGTTTTGGTTAACTGAGGTGAAGTTTTTGGGGCATGTAGTGTCTAGAGAGGGAGTAACTGTGGATTCCTCAGAGATAAATGCCGTACAGGATTGGGAACAACCCAAGAATGTTTTTGAAATCCAGAGTTTCATGGGATTAGCAAGGTATTATCGACGTTTTGTAAGGGACTTCTCTAGACTAGTTGCACCTTTGACTAGGTTGACTAGAAATGGTATCAAATTTGGGTGGAGTGAGGCTTGTGAAAAGTCATTCGAAGAGCTTAAGATTAGATTGACTACGCATCGGTTTTGATAATTTCGAAAAGGGGTTTGAATTACACTGTCCATTGTGATGCGTCCGGGGATGGACTTGGTTGTGTCTTGATACAAGAGGGAAAAGTTGTGGCCTACGGTTCACAACAATTGAAAACTCATGAGAAAAATTACCCTACCCATGATCTAGAATTAGTAGCGATGATTTTTGCTTTGAAAATTTGGAGGCATTACTTGTATGGTGAGAAGTTTGAAGTCTTCTCCGATCATAAGAGTCTAAAGTATTTGTTTTCTCAAAAAGATTTGAATTTACAACAACGGAGGGGGATAGAATTTATGGAGGATTATGACTTTGAGTTACACTATCATCCAGGGAAGGCCAATGTGGTGGCCGATGCTTTGAGTCGAAAATCTGTGAGTAGTTTGGCAAGTGTGGTCATTCGGGAATGGGATATGCTAGATGTTATTGGCAAGTTTGATTTGCACTTGGGTGAGTCCGGAGAGAGTGCTACCTTGTTTACTTTGAATGCTCAACCTACCTTGGTTAATAAGGACATAGAGGCACAACGATGAGACCGTGATGTGGAATCAATCTGTGTTAAGATTTCTAATGGGAATGAGGAGAAAGGTTTGAACGTTCACTCGGATCTGAGTGTATGTTACCTAAACCGTTTGTTTGTACCAGAATCTTGTAGAGAGGAAGTACTTTGGGAGTTCCATCACTCACACCTTGCGGTGCACCCGGGAGGCACTAAAATGTATCATGATTTTAGTCGTCAGTTTTGGTGGAGGGGTATGAAGCGGGATGTCGCTTTATTTGTATTGAAGTGCGTTACTTGTCAACAAGTGAAGGCCGAACACCAAAGAGCAGCGGGTTTGTTACGACCCTTACCGATAGCCGAGTGGAAATGGGAGCATGTTACCATGGATTTTGTAGTTGGGCTTCCTAGAACACGAGGCAATGACGCCGTTTCGGTGATTGTTGATAGGTTGACCAAGTCTACCCATTTCATTCCGATGTGCACCAACGACTCAGTTGAACGCTTGGCAGAGTTGTACATTAGAGAGATAGTCCGACTTCATGGAGTCCCTATGACTATTGAGTCAGATAGGGATCCTCGATTTACTGCCTGGTTATGGCAAAGCCTTCAAGAGGCGTTGGGAACTAAGTTGACTCTTAGCACAGCTTATCATCCTCAAACCGATGGACAGTCGGAACGTACCATTCAGATTTTGGAGGACATGCTTAGAGCCTATGTCCTTGATTTTAAGGGGCCTTAGGAAAGGCACTTACCATTGATTGAGTTTGCTTACAACAATAGTTACTAAGCTAGTATTGGGATGGCACCATTTGAGGCCTTGTATGGCCGACCTTGTAGATCACCGGTTTATCACCATTACTGGGTCCAGAAATTGTTAAGAGATAACCGAGAAAGTTGTTCTCATTCAGAAGAGGTTTGCTACGGCCCAAAGCCGACAAAAGAGTTATGCCGATAAGAGGTGACGACCTTTATCTTTTGAAGTTGGTGACCATGTGTTTCTGAAAATCTCACCAAGGCGGGATTTGATGAGATTTGGTAAGAGTGGCAAATTAGCTTCAAGGTTTATTGGCCCTTTTGAGATCTTAGAGTGAATTGGGGAAGTGGTATACTGGTTAGCTTTACCACCACAACTTTCGGGAGTTCACAACGTATTTCATGTAGCTATGCTTAGGAAGTATGAACCCGACCCTTCTCATATGCTTGATTGGGTTGACTTGGAGATAGATGAGGATGCCTTTTACGAAGAACAACCGGTTCAAATATTAGATACCGGGGAGCAAGTGCTACAGGGCAAAACTATATCGTTGGTAAAGGTGTTGTGGAGACACCATAGGGTTGAAAAAGCGACGTGGGAATGGGAGGCGGGAGTCTGCTCTAAGTATCTGGATTTGTTTGAAAATGCTTAAGTTGTTTTTTCTTGTAATATTCCCTAGTGTTTGAGGGAAATGTGTTAAAATTGTTGACCACATGTTGTTATGTATGTTATTATGTTAAGCATGAAGTAGTTACGAATTGTCATTTCTTTGCTTTATGTTTAGGTTGATGTGGACGGTTGTTGTTAATGAGATAACCATGGTGGAAATGGCAAAAAAATTTGGTTGAGAGTTAATATTGTGATTTTAAAATGAAATAGCGTGGTTTTGATCGCTAGAAACTCTCTTTGTTTGGGTAGTTTGATTTGAAATTTCGGGGACGAAATTCTTTAAGGAGGGAGGATGTAACGATCCCGATTTTGACCCGGTCAACTTACGGGGGTCGAGTTGCCCCGTCAGCTCGCCGAAAGCAAAAATGCAAAATGTATTCGAAATTGCTTACAGGAAAGTGTATTTCACGCTCGAGCAGACCATGTTATATCAGTCCGTAAAGGGAGATTTCAGATCACTTTTTCAGTTCTCTCTTTCTCTAAAACTCTACAAAATTTCCAGATCTAGAGCTTCTCTCTCTAGAAGTCATCTTCTCTCTTTGATTCCTCCAAATCCGTTGGGAGTTAGACTGAAGTTCTTCATCAAAGTTGTGTAACTTCTCGAGGGCTCCGTTGTGTGCGGTGGAGATCGAGTTTCGATACGTAAATTTTGAGGTTTCATCTCATTTCTTCTTCAAAACTTGAGGTAGGGATTTTCTTAGAATTATATATATATATTATTTGCAAGATCTATATGATTTTCGAAATCATCTTTCGATAGCTTTGAAAATTGATTGTTGATTTAAGAAGTTGAGCGATTTTGAAAGTGGGTTTGTCTCTTGTTCTTTTAAAATGATCTTATGGGTTTTAATCTTCGTTGATTGAAGAAAAGATGATTTTGGAAAGTTTTCTTTCAAAAGATTTGAGCTGTATAGTTTTGGTGAGAAAACCTAGAATTTGGGAATTTGTTTTAAGAGACTGAAAATCCATGAATGATATTGTTATATTTATTTTGTGTGTCAAAATAAATGAATGGTTGTAAAATTTCTTATTTATATTTATATAAATGATGAATTTTAGGGAATATGAGAATTCTTGTTCATTTTGGAAATTATTGTTCAAAACGTTGAAATAATCTTGAAATGACTAATTGTTGAGGATACTTGAGAAAAGGGAATTGTGTTATTCCTTGGATGATATATTGGAATAAAAGTATTTATATTCATCTTGTATTATTGGCATATCAATTCATTTGATTACATTAAACTTTGAAAGTTTATTTGAAAACTTGCATTGAGAAAGGAATGTTGAGAAACAAGTTTTCATGGAATGGTTTTGGGGTAAACACGTTGGTAAGTCTTGATAGGTGGTGTAGATGATATTGAATAAGTTGGCCTAAGAGTCCGGGGTGAAAGACCGAAAATCCGCGCGGATAGGTGTCAAGCCTTCCGGTTAATACCAGTAAAAATGACAAATTGGTAGTATTTGTATAGTCTACTTGCAAACACCGACCTAGGGATTACCAGAGTTTTATTTACCGCTCTTGAAATGAATTGTTAAGTTTTGAAGAATTGAAATTGCATGATATCATTGAGCATGATGGTTTTCAAAGATGAAGATGTGATTTTATTTCAATGACATGTGCATTTCATCTCTTGAGACTTGTATAAAATGTATATATTTTGTTAAGGATTTTCTATTGGGCTTTGTGCTCACCCTATGAGATTTTTATGCAGGAAAAGATGTGGTGATGTCGCCTAACTAAAGGTGAAGAAATGTGTGTTGAGTGTACGAGACTCTCATTTTACTGTGACTCTGTGTGTAAGCCAAGGAATGTATGTATATGAGTTTGAATAACCGTTTTGTGTAACCAGACTCAAGCCTTGGAAACTTGTAAACCCTTGGGGGGTAATTATTTGTTTATTTACTTGTTGTTGATTAATATATTGCTGCATGAAGAACTATTGTATCATGTAATGTAAGTTTGGAGATTTATATTCGATTTTCCTTGAAAGAGCCATGATTGTTGTATTATCATTTGGGGTTAGAAATTTGGGGCATTACATTTTTTATGTTCGTTATCATTGTTATGAATGTTCTCAAATTTTGAGTTTGGTATCATTGCTGGGAATATACTCAGATTTTGAAACAATTTGAGTTACAAATCGTACTTAATCATGTTTGTTGCTTTTGATTGAGATTTGAATATGGAGTTTCGTACCATTATTGTGAATATTCTCATATTTTTTGTAAAAAACAACCAATGTTAAGAAGAAAACTTCAGAAAAAAGAAAAAAGATTTTGAAAAATACTTTGCAAGAATCCTTCACATGTAGATACATCCATATCCCCATCCACAATTCCAATCATTGGACATTACTTGTTATCAACAAACACTTGGGACTTGGAAACATTTCAACGCTTTTAGACTAAGAAAAGGAAAGGACAAGCACTACAACGTTGCATATCAATTGGTAAGAACAATTTCAGATTACCATTACAATAATCAAATGTAAATCATTATATACTTTATATTGATGTTTTTTACAGCAATACATAAAGGATACAACTTGTCAAGCAAAAAAGTATGGAATCCTGATGTGAAGATTGAATCAGTCAAGACAAACCCTCAACAAGAAGCATGACGTATGTTATGTTTATTGTAGCTAACAAATTTTAATATCTTTTCAAATTTTTTGTTTTTTTTCCCTAACTGTGTCAAAAAAGATTTCTGTAGGGCTGATTGTGAAATTATTGTGTCTACATCATAAGACAATACATAGCATCAACAATTCCAAACATTACCACCAGCACATCCATAAGACTGAGAGACATGGTACATGAGTTCCTCAGTGATCCACAAAGATCAATCAGAGTCAAGTATAGTCAAGATTGCAACATTCAATGAAATCTTTTTTGATGTCCAACTCAATGAACTCTTTTTTGTCACAATCTGATACAATGATTAATGTTTTTGTTGATAGTTGCAAATATTGCCTCACAAACATATTACAATTTCTATGATGTGTAATAGAATATTTTGTCATACTCTTAAAGATATATGCACCAGGGCTTTCTTGATGTTTTTGTCCATATTTTCAGTTTCTATTATCATGTTCCTTACACTACTATATGGGAAAAGTGAAAATAGGGTTACATGTGAAAATAGTGGACACAAGACTTTACTGTATCATAATCAGTGCTTTGTTGATGTTTTTTTGTTTATATTTTTAGTTTTTATGCAGTGTTTTGTTGCCTCACAATATTATCACATTCACTTATTTTGAAATTAAAAACTTAAAATTGAGAATATTTTCAGTTTTATACAGTGTTCACTCAATTTTCAAAACAACAATATTATCAATACAATTTATTTGCTGCCTCACAATATTATCACAATTTGAAAAACTAAATTCGAACAAATTATTTTCACTTTTAGTCCACTATTACTTTATTCAAACATAAGCATTGATCACATCTATTTAGAATATCAATTCACATTCATTCAATTGATCACATTTATAACTAGTTTCAATTCATAACAAAAGCCTCACACTACTATCACAAAATCAGCTATTTTGAACTAAAAATTTAAATTGAGAATATGTTCACTTTTTATATAGTATTCACATAATCTTCAAAACAAACATTCAACAGTCAAGTTTATTTACAAAAGCTAACCAAACAAATAATTCACATTAAAAATAAACACAAAGCCAACCAAACAATATTATCACAAACAATTTCAAAACTAAAATTCGAAACTAAGAATATTTTCACTTTCAATTCAATGTCACTTTATTCAAAACATAGAAGATTATTATTCAGCTCTTAACAGTACAAACTGCTACTTCAAGAAATTTATGAATATGAAATTTTTACAATCACAAAGCAGCTACAAAAAATCACAAAGCCTCCTTGCACAATTTCTTATTGTGATTGCCAACCTTCCCACATCTACCACAAGTAATTTGCCTTACTTTCTCACCATTGAAACGAATCCTCTTCTTATTTGGCCTTCCTGGTTGCTTCCTACACAAAAGAGAAAGAACAACATCACTATAACCATCAACATTACAATCTGGTTTCCAAATTGAAAGAAAATGATATATGGGAAAAGAATAGGACTCTTGATAACTTTGAACATTGAAGTATTGATTAACAAATAAACTCAAATCATGTCCACTCTTTTGTATAGAACCAACTCCATGTGCACATGGAAACCCTTTCAACTGCCACTCGCCACAAGAACATATTTATCTACTAATGTCAATTGAAGCAGATGGATATGAATGCACCTCATAGATATCATTCCCAGATGAACTAACAATCCATGGCCTCGAAGTATTAAAAGCATCATGCAACTTGGACTCCATTTGGGGGCGTATCACACCATTCCATTTATTAACAAGCTCCCTCCTCTTAGTGATTTTCCTCATCAACTTAATTCTTACACTATCAATCAACTTTGTGATAGGTAAATGCTGTTCCTCCCGTATCTACGAATTGAAAGATTTAGCTACATTAAATCATATCTCTCCAAAGCGTTGCCCTCAAAAATATGCATTACTCCAATGATCATATGGTATGTCATCTAAAAACTTTTCAACTCTTGACCCACCTTCAGTCTTTAACTCAACCAAACATTGATGAAATGTTTCTTCAGTTGGAGCATATGCACATTTCCCAAACAAAGTGATCAGCTTTCCTTTCAATCCATGAAACATACCACGCAAATGATGCCTCAAGTTCATCTTCAAATGATAAAAACAATAAGCATGGAAAGCCATTGGGAAAACCTTTGGCAAAACTTCAACTAATCCAAGGTTATGATCTGACATGAATGTAATAATTCGTTCTGGTGAAATAATCGTACTCAAATACTCCAAAAACCAACGCCAATTGTCTTGATTCTCTGAGCCAACAATTGCAAAACAAACAAGAAAGAACCCTGTATGTACAAAACAGAAAAAATGAGAATATTCTATTATTCTTAGAAAATGGTAACACTTTAACATTCAAAATATCAAACACTAAAATGAATAACTGTAAAGATAAAAAAAATGCATATACAGCAACAATATTATATAAAATTTAAAAAATTCAATCATTTTTCTAACTGAGAACTTTCTCAATTCTAGAACAGAGAAAACAGATTTCTTGTGTACCTTGATTTCCATCTTTTCCTGTAGCGGCAAGTAAATTTCCTCTAATTCTTTCCTTAAAAAATGTGCCATCAAGGAACAAAAGAGGCCAACAATAATCAAATCCACTAATGGAACCATAAAAAGCAACAAATAGTCTCTTAAACCGTTTAGTATCATCGTCACACTCAAACTCAATGTAACTCCCTGGATTGCAACTCTTTGCAATATCAACATACCATCTTAACTGGTCAAATGACATTAAGTAGTCTCCAAAAATATCACCATTTTCTTTCTTTACCCCCAACCAACCTTGGCGATAAATAACTCTCAGCCCATACCCCAACTTAAAATCTCGAACAACATGAACTGGACGTGTCAATGGATTATCACGAACACCTTCAACAATTAAATCAGAAACTAAATCAGAACTCATACGAGAATGATTCATTGTACGTACTTCAGCACCACATGTGTGGACATTGTTGAGCTTCCTTATATAAAAAAAACCCATTAGCATTCTCCACTCTACCATGAACATTCCACATACAACCTTTTGTCTCTCTAAACAAACATTGTATGGTAACACGAACTTTATCATTCTTAACAAATATGAACTCAAATCCACACTCAATAGAAAACTTCGACAATGCATTACAAAATTCAACAATTCCACCTTCAAATTTATGTCCTACATGTGTAATACTAATTGCCCAACCAGCAGACAACAGTACTTTTTCCTTGTGTCGACAAAATGATAATAGCATATCAACCTCTTCTTCAACCTCCAACCTCAAATTCCTATTGGATGATGTAGATGCTCTATTTGACAAGTTCACAGACTTATTGTTGTCATAAGACAATGCAATATCACAAACTTCAAGCTCCAACATTGACTCTCTTTCTCCATAATCCAATCTTTTGTTCAGATTACCACAGTTAATGATTAAGTTTTTTCCTCTCACAACAACATCAATACATTTTGAATCAATCTACACAATTATTACCAACAACAATTCTAACTCCTCATTGTTGTCCAACGTACAACTAGGATGTCCAGGCAATGAGTAAGATAGGCAAATGTTATCAGATTGCAAGCTATCCCATTTCAAACATAGCTTATTAACCAATTGATCATATGTAACATTTCGATCAATGTTAATTGCAAATGTGCAACAATTATACTTGCACAACAAAAAAATCAAGACACTTATAGAACCTTCACTCATCTTTCAATCTAAACAAAGAAAAAGATCGCATCAATGAAAGCTAGCACAATACTTAGTTTATTGAAACTACAAAACCAAAACAAATACTTCGTAACAATACTAAGAACTTTCTCAGTTTTCACAAATCACGTTTTCAATTCATAAAATACCAAACCAAACCAAACCAAGAAATCATCCAGCAAATCACGTCTTCAATTCGTAAAAATCCAAATTATTCAACATATTCTCATAAATAAATTCAATCAAAACTAAAGAAAATTCTAAAAACACATAATATAAAAAAATCGAAACAATACATACCTATAAACCAGCAGATCAATTCTTCAATTTATAACTCGAAATTGCACATAACAAACTTCAACAGATTTCAACTCAAAAAGCCCCAATTACGAATTTGTCAAAACCGAAAAATCAGTTTACGTATAATAGCGAACCAAACTGAGAAATCCCTTAAGATCCTTCGCGATTTGAATCTTCATCTACTTCCATAACTGATTTGTTTTTTCTTTCTAGTAAATAACGTCAATGCTATTATATATACACTTGTTTGGGTTAAAGGACTTATTAGTTCAAAAACTTTTTGCCAGGACCTAAGCTACTACCAAATATGTAGATAGGACTTTTAGGTAATTAATCATTTTTTTTAAAACTCATTTTTCCTTTTTATACCTATAGCAAATTTAGTATTAAAAAGGAGATCTAGAGTATAAATTTATATTATAACTCATAAAGTTGAAACTCTTTCTTACATTATTATACCTGTTTTGGGAACTTGGCTAAAAGTCATTTTTTGACTTTTAACCTATTTTGGATCATATCACTTCTCTACTTTTTTACATTTTTTTTATAAAAAAAAAAAAAAACTAATAAGCCAGCTGTTTTGAAATATAACTACATTTAACCTTCTATGAATGTAATCTATCCATCATGTTTATTCTACTTCTCATTCTCAACAATTAAATCATAATTTTAATATTAATTAAAATTAAAACAATTTTCTTTTGCCAAACAAAAAATCAGCAAATTTTTGAAAAAATGTGTTTGACTTTATAACTTAGGATGAAAATTTTCCAAAACCAAAATAAGAATTTATGAAGCATTGAAAAAATCTAAGGTACATTTCATTTTTAAACATCATTGCTAGAATTTATATATTTATTACTAACATACGAGATACTAACATACAGATATACCTATCAGAAGCCAATTATTGCAATATAATTTAATTTATTCATAATAAATAAAGGTAAAAATTTACTCTATATATTTGAACTTCTAAAACAAAAATTGAAACAATTCAAATGGACAGTTTAATCATATAAAATAATATATAATCACATGACATTTTTTATATTTTTATTTTAAACAAAATTAACATATAAAATTTTAAAAAATTATATTGGCCAAAGCAGGCAACCTTTTTGAAAAGTACTAATGTTAGGTCAATTTACCAAAAAAAGGAATGGACACTTTCGACAGGCATTACGTGTCTTTAGGGGTGTAAATCTGGCCTGGCCCACCAGGCCCGGGCCCAGGCTCGGCCCGGCCCATGTCGGGCCTCGTGGGCTCCATCCAAATTTTGGGCCAGCCCACGGGCCAAAAATTAGGCTCAAGCCCAGGGGTATTCGGCCTTGGGCGGGTCGGCCCGATGGGCCTAGGCCTAGCCTCGAGCTTGGGCTGGGCTTGGGTGAGCTTGACCATTTTTTTTTGTTTTTTTAAATTTTTTCTACCAAAATTTTATTATTTTTCACTAAAAAAGACACTAGGCCTCGGGCGAGCCGACCTTGAGTGGGCCTTAAGGGGCCAATGGGCTGGGCCACGGGCCAAGCCGGGCTTCAAAATGATGACCCAGGCCCAGGCCTAGGGGCTCGGGCCTAGACCCAAACGGGCCGAGCCCATCCCAGGCCGCGGGCTATTTTTACACTCCTATGTGTCTTACTTTTATTCCTCCATTTTTCTCCGCCATTGGATATTAGGACGAAGCTGCACGAAAACAGCAATGCTAGAAAGAGATAGGAAGGGATGTAATAATGGCCTGGCCCAACCCATTCGGGCCCAATCTCAGGCTGGTCTAAGCGGGCTTTACGAGTTTTTTTTTAGCGGGCCAGGCCAGGCCAGGCCAGCCCATAGGCCAAAAAGTGGAGCCCAAGCTCAAGCCCAAGCCCACTCATAATAGGACATGGGCTCGGGGCCATGGGCCGGGCCTAGTCGGGCTTTTTTTTTTTTGTTGAAAATAAACGATAAATACATTATCTATGTAGATTATTTATTAGGAATAAAAAATAAAAGAAAAATTATACTAGAGTATTTTAGTTAAGATTAATGAGATGTTTTGTTTGGTTATATTTCATGGTGGTATTTAAATTTAATTATGTATGATTTATATTTTTTAATTATGAACTTATAACTAAAAAAGTATGCAATTATGTAATTTTTTTCTTTCGAAATGAATAATTATATATATATGAAATTGAAACTTTCAATATTACAATATTAAATTAATTATATAACATTTATTGAATGAATAATTTTTATTTCAAAATGAAATAAAATATTACAAAAATTTATATTATTAAATAAAATAGGTGTAGATTATTAATGATGATAAAGCAATTGCATCACTATAAGTCAAGTACATCCCAACTAGGTTGGCACCTACTAACCTACCAATCATGTGCATTATACTCCACTTCAATAATCTAATACAAAAAAAAAAAAAAAAATGAAATGAAATGAAATAGTAAACAATAAATTATTGATCAATCATCAGAGGAAACAGACATTTCAGTCGCGTTGCCCGAGGATATGTCATCCAAATCATTTTGAATTCGCTCATTTTCACTATAATTTTGTCTTCTTGTAAGCACATGCATATGATCTCTAAATACCATCAGTGCCTCAACCATTTAGAGTGAAAGCCTAGTCCGGTAATCGCTTAGCACCCGTCCACCTATATTAAAAGTTGTTTTCGAAGCAACTGTAGAAATAGAAACGGTTAGTATATCACGGGTCATCTGTGAAACCACAGGCCACATAGTTTCATTTCGTTTCCACTATTCCAAAATGTCAAAATCATTGGAATCATCCACTGACGGGCTTTCCAAATAACGTTGTAATTCAGAACTACTTACACTTGTATGTTGAGATATTCTTCTACTTTTTATTGCTGAAAAAACACTTAATCTCCCACCTCGAGATGAGACTGCTAGTGCAGTGTGTATAGGTGTATTTACAGATGTAACTGCCCTGTATTCTTCAAATAATCTGTTGCATGTTTGCATAATAGGGGCAAACTGTGTTTGATCAACGAAAAGACATCCTAAAAATTCTTGTAAACCAATTTCTTTACACCTAGGATCAATTATTATGGCTAAACCTAAAAGATGAGCAAAGGATCAAAATATTTATCAAAGTTTGCTTTCATTGAAGTAATAATGGTTACATAATATTCATTACCCATATATTTTACGAAAACTTTAATTATTTCTGCTAGCATATGTAAAACAAATGGTGAAGTAGGAATATATATATATATAAGAAAATAATTTTGTTGAAGTATCAAAAACTTTTAAAAAATCTTTATACAAGGTTACTTGATGCCAATTAAGTTCTGTGGAATCCGTACTCCTCCTATTAATGTTATTGCAAAAAATAAATCTATTGTTCTTCTTTGTTTATAAGCTATTTTTAACATATTTTATGTTGAATTCCACCTACTATCTATATCTAAAATTAATTTTTTAAATGGCATATTTTCTCGTTGACAAATTTTTCTATATTTCGAAATTCGATTAGCAGAAAACATAATAGTAACAACTGCATTTTTTATTACAAGTACAGAAGGCTCGTATACAAGCATAGCTTCTGTAACAATCAAATTTAAAATATGGACACAACAACGAATATGAAATAAATCACCATCAACAAGTAATTGTAAAGTTGATTTTAAATGGGTTACAGTTTGATTATAATATGCTGCATTATCTAAATTAATCGTAAATATTTTATTTTGTAAAGCCCACTCATATAATACATTTCTTATTTCTACACCAAGCGAATGACCAGTATTTGGAAGTTCAACTAATTTAAATGAAATTATTCTTTTATTTAATTTCCAATCATTATCAATAAAATGTGCAGTGATACATTGATATTCAAAACCATTATTTGACCATAGATCAGATGTTAAGCAAACTCTTCCATTCCAATTTTTAAAGATGTCAAATAAATCACTTTTAACATCCTCAAATTTCTTTAAAATCTTATTTCTAGTAGTATTTCTTGAAAAACTTTGATATTGCGGTGCAAAACTTTCGTGAATCATTTCGATAAAATCAGAACATTAACTAGTAGTAAAAAGTTGTTCTTTTTTAATAATATAATCAACTACAAAATTTTGTGCACGTATAGGATCATATGAAAACATTTTCAAATTACCAGTTGATGAAGCCCCTAATTGCATTTGACTTCGAATATCAGGTTGTTAACTTTGTAAATGTTTTTAGCATGCCTTTTTAGATGACTAGTACACCCTGCAAATGCAGCACTAAATAAATGTGGACAATATTTACATTTTGCTTTAAATGTAATTGTACCATCAGGATTATTTATAAATATTTTTTTAAAATGTTCCCAAACACTACTACTTCTGCCCTAGATGATGATCCAACTATTGGAAAAAGGGATATTAGAAGGAGAATCAACAGATTCATGTTGTGTAGTATATGTATCAACATCGACATAAACATTAGGAATATTAGGATCCATAGTAATGTAAGTAAAATAATATATAAGAACTAACAATTAATTTAAATAATGTGTAAATACAATGAGTAAAAAATAATAATTAATATATGTGCACAAATAATTAATGAAAAAAATGAGTACCTAATAAATTTAATTAAACTAATCAATGTTACCGACTGGCGAATGCGATACAAAAATTAGCTTCTTCTGATAAAAGTTTCTTGTTGCACAATTTGCCACTTAGGGATGACACTTCAAAATTAATTGAGAGTTGATAGAGATTGAGAGTTTAAAAGAGAGATTGAGAGAGTTTAAGAGAGAGAATTATTTGTGAGATTTATTTTGGAAAAGAGGGATATTTGTAGTAGTTTGAAAGGTTAAAGTAAATGTATAAATGAAAAAAAAAAAAATTACCGTTGTAATAAACGATAATATGACCGTTAATTTTTTTTTTTTATTTAACTGCAGACAAATTTTTTTTTTTTCCATTGCAACTTAACTTGATGTGACGTAAAGAGTAAGGTGACGCATGATGCAAAGGAAGGGCAGGGGGTAGGGTGGGGGCAGCAGGTGCATACAGACAATTTATTATTATTATTTTTGTTTTTTTTTTTTTTTTTTCATTGCAAGTTGCAACTTGATGTGAGACTCAGTCAAGAGGGATGTGATGCATGCAAGGGGCAGAGGTACGTAGGTGGGCGGGGCCAGTAGTAGAGGTGTTTTCATTCATTCATTGTAAGGAAATGATCGTTGTTTTGTTTTATTTTGTTATAATTTTTTTTTGCAAGATCAAGCTTTTATTTTTATTATTTTTTAACCGTCCAAGTTGCCTTTTATTTATTTATTTTGAAATTTGATCTTTGTCAGAGAGAGGGTCAAGTGGGCCAGGCCGGGCCGGGAAATTTTTTTGAGTCGAGCCGGGCTTCAAATGGAAGGCCCAGGCCCAGGCCCAGCCCAAGCCCAAGGTACTGGGCTGGGCTGAAGCCTAACCGGGCCGAAACGAGTCGAGCTCGCCTCGAGCCAATTTCGGGCCGCCCACGGCCTTGAGCCAGTTTTACACCCCTAGATATGGGAAGAAAAGAAAGTCAAAATTTGATTTGGATGAAAATGGTAGAAAGTGAAGGAAATGAAAAAAAAAAATTTGAATTTAAAAAAAATTTATTTAGTATAAAAGTGGTGGAAATTATGAAAAAGTAGATTTTTCTATACAAGTCATGACAGTATAATAATAAAGCTTTTAGTTACTTGTAAAAAACATAAGAAAGTTTAAATTTAATAACAGTAGTTATTTATAATTAGAATTCCTAATTTCTCTTTTTCTTTGCAAAATTTTCATCTTAATCAAATTTATACAAGAAATATATTTTCTTTTTTTGACACTTTTGAAAAAAAAATGACAAATTACACTCGTAGTCCTAGTAGTTTGTTTGTCAATTTGATTATTGTAATTCTAATTGTATCAATTTTTCCCTTTAATCTTTTACATTGTGTCAATTCGTCCAATTGACAACAACCTTTAAAAAATTAGATTGAAATCAAAGGGTGAAATAATTTTTTGATCAACCAAACAAACTTTATTGATGAGCATAGACTACACAAGATTTCAAATTACATCAATAAAGAGATAAAATAGCTGCACAATAGCTGCACAAAACATCACAGCAAGCTACCACAATTCCAACTAGGTTGGCACTACAGGACTCACCAAATCATATGCTAAGCAACTGCCCACTATTGGTGAGAAACCAACACAGCAACAACCCAAGAGAAAAGAAATTACAAACACCACAAATCCAACAACCCAATAGACCCACCAATGTCCAACACCAAAAGAAAACGAAATTACAAGCAAATTCTGACCTCCCTTATGTTTGAGACCATATCATAGATTGAAAAATGGACACCCTTCAAACTTGATTTGGCCCATATTGCCACTCTTACCTTTACAATCTCCTCCACCTCATCAAAATTCGAATCAAGGCCATTGAAAACATATTCATTCCTTACCTTCCAAGTGGACCACAACATTAGAAAAGGTAACAGTTTCCAAACCTGCAATTCCAACTCTTTGAACTTAACCCACATCCACCAATTCATTAGACCCTCCACATTTGCTTGTGTTACCCAACTGATTCCCGCCAATCCAGCAAATCTAACCACACCTTCCATACTCTTGGGCAATGAATAAGCGCATGAGAACCTGTTTCAACCTCAGCTTTGCAAAAGGGGCACATAGAATCTTCACTGCTTCTAATGACCCCAATATTGTGCAAGAACCCTGCCATTTTAACCCTATCTTTCCAAGCTAACCACCCAAAAAATTGTACCTTTGGTGGAGCTGCATTTTGCCATAACCACTTAGCTACTTTCAACCTAGACGCACATACCTAGCTTCACACCAATTTCTAATTGATGCCACAGAAAAAAGACTAAAGAGGCAGCCACCCAGATCAGTTTATCAGGGCTATTTGAACTGTGATATGATGCATTTGATAGCAGCCCTTGTAATCTGATAACCTCATCCTCTTCCGAAGCTAAAAGGGGTCTTCTGAAGTTGAATACCCAATCCCCAGAACTCTGCCTTCTTTGAGCAAACTCCTTCAAAGATCCTTCCTTATCCATGGATAGGCTATATAACCTAGGAAATTCCTCTTTAATTTGGATATTCACGTGCCACTTGTCATTCCAAAATTGAATTCTACAACCATTACCAATCCCTATCCTTATATTACTTGCATAAAAATCATACGATGGATAGTTAGATCTTACTATATGCAATATGTCACTCCAAATCCTGGAAACCTTCCCTTTATCTGCAATGATCAACTCAGGCAACCATCTTCCCCCTTGAGAGCCATACTTGCTAATTAACACTTGTTTCCACAAAGCATTGTCATCCACCTCATACCTCCACCACCATTTCAATAGCAGAGCCTCATTCATCTCCCTAATCCTTCTAACACCTAACCCTCCTTGCTCTCTTGCTTCGTCACTTCCCCTCATTTAAACATATGCACCTTTCTCTTTAGATCTAAGCCCCCTCCCTGCCCCCCCCTCCCCAAAAAAGAAAAAGAAAAGAAAAGATGCCTGAATCTTATCAATCACCTTGGCCACACCTTTAGGAATTACAAACAAAGACAGGTAATAGCAAGGTAAATTAGACACTACTGACCTTATCAATGTCAGTCTACTAGCAAATGACATAAATTTTCCCCTCAAAGATGCCAACTTACACCTAATCTTATCAACCATAAGTTGCCAAATCTTCCTACTTCTAGGACTAGCACCAAGAGGAAATCCTAGATACTTAAGGGGTTGTTTTTGACTTGTGCAATTCAAAATAGAGGCGACCTCCTAAATGTTCTCATCATACACACCAACACCATACACAACACTTTTGTGAAAATTAATCTTGAGCCTTGATATCACCTCAAAACACCTAAGGATCCTCTTGATGACTAAAATTTCTTCCTCCTCAGCTTCACAAAAATTATAATGTCGTTTGCAAACTGAAGATATGATAGCTTTAACTCAGCTAGCCCTACAGATGCACCTTTCAATAGTCCTAGCTCCTTTGTCCTTTCTAACAAAATGTTGAGACCTTCGGCTGCTATGTTAAATAAGAAAGGTGAGAGTGGATCACCTTGTCTAATCTCTTTCTGAAGGGATAACTCTTCCATAGGAGACCCATTTTCTAACACTGAAATTCTAGCTTTGGTTACACAAGATATCATCCAATTTTTCCATTTATCTCCTAACCCCATATTAGACATCATAGAAAACAGATAATTCCAGTTCACTGAGTTGTAGGCCTTTTCAAAATAACTCCCTTTTTCTTTGTCTTCTTCCACCAATCAACCACCTCATTTGCAATCATCATCCCATCAAAATGTTCCTACCACCTAGAAATGCTGATTGTACCTCACCAATAACATATGGTAGAACCTTTCTAATTCTTCTTGAAAGTACTTTAGCCAAAATTTTATAAGCTGAACTAACCAAGCTAATATGTCTATAATCACTCAATCCATTGGGACTATCTTTTTTAGGGATCAAGGTTATAAATGAGTAATTCAAACCTTTCACTAGCTTTCCATTGGAATGAAAGTCCTTCATAAATTGAATCACCTCACCCTTCATCTATTTCCAGCACTTCTAGATACAAGACAAGTTAAAACCATCAGGCCCAAGAGCTTTGTTTCCATTACAATCCTTTACCACTTCCCAAACTTCCATATAAGAAAATTCAGCTTCAAGTATCTCCACAACCTTTGATCTACTCATTGTTGACATAGAACCTACCAGCTTTGGCCTTGATACCCACTCTTCTTTGAATAGCATAGAAAAATGCCTTAGCACTTCCTGTTTCACTTGATCAGGCTCCTCAACTCTAACCCCATTAACCTCCACTGAATCTACTAGATTTTTGGTGAATCTCCTATTAGCACTTAAGTGGAAGAACCTTGTGCTTTTATCCTCATTTAATGTCCAATCTAATCTTGACTTCTGCAACCATATCCACTCATTTCTCCTTTTTAATTTCCACACCAGGCTTCTGACCTCCCTTCTCCTTGACACCTCATATGGTAGTGTAGCTCGATTTTTCGCGCTCCCTTTCGGAAGAATGAATAGCCTTTACAGTTTGGACTCCACTTGTGTGTTGGTTCTGATTCTGATTTCACAAGTGCAATATGAAACAGTGAAAACACAAAAAGAGTCCAAATCCGGCAATTTCTTTTGGAAAATCAATGTTTGAATCAAATGTCAAAAAATGGACTGCTTTGCCAGATATCAGAGTCACCACCTAAATATTTATTTTGGAAAATTTAGGAAACCCATGACTCATGCCAAAGGCCATTAGTCCGTCGTTACCAAAGTGTCTTTGTTCGAGAACTTAGGTATGAGAGGGGAAGGTCAATAATTGAACACCCCACTCACCCGATCAAAGATCGGCCTCTACTAATCATGATGTGGTTTCTATGTACAGTAGATGTTCTTATTCTGATTATTTAATAAATCTAAAATTTATTATGTGAAGCATACAAGGTATAGACTAGTTTGCTCAAATTGGAACAATTCAATTTCATGTTTGTTTCTCAAAAAAGGGTTTGAATTTGCCACTCAGTGGGCTTAATTGCCACTTAACAAAGTGGGCTTAAAGTTTGTGAATTTGCCACTACAAAGTGGACTTAAAACGTACATTCGTTGAATCATTCCAATACAAGCAACAAGCCTTCATCCACAGACATTCAAACAATTTATTATTTAAGCAATTAGCCTCATGGTAGGATGCTAAACATAATAAGAAAATTATGTACAAGCGGGATGCTAAAGCATAACAACTCACATATTTACCAACGTCCCGCGAACAAGTTACAAAACAAAGTTAGAAAATATGCATGATTCCTAACTGTACAATATGACAAATGCAACACACGTGATATGCAATTACTAGGCTCGACTACTAATATGGCATATAAAATGATTTGATCGCATGCGGTCTAAGCATGTATTCAAAGAAGTATTTAAATGATAATGCGAATTAGAATGATGCGCCGGGCCTTGGTGCATGCAATACAAGTGGATGCAAACATGAGTATGCGAAATTAAACATGATGTCCCTAATTTAACCATCATAAGCTAGTAAATAAAAGGGAGAAAGATGTAGGGTTGGAAGACATACACATTATTACAAGTTTGTTTGGCCTCGCACAGGAGGGTCCGAATGTCCAAATGTCCAAATAAATAATTATTACAAAGCCGAATGAATAATAAATGAAAGGGACTGTCTAATTTATTACAATAATTGATGTAAGGCAAGTCTTGACACAATAAATTTGGTATAACGTCCGACCGAATTCAATTAATCATATTGGTTCTTTATGTCAGTTGTAATCCAATTTTAACCAATTTTATTAGCCTTTTTTATTACCTGTCCATTTATTTATCTTTTCTCCTGTTTGTGCAAAAGTGATATTTACGTCCACTAAGTTCAAAATGCAATAAAGAGAAACAAGCATCAACTTAATCCGAGAAAATTTTCTTTGGGGGAAATTACAAAAGAAGAGTCAAACTTATTTACAAGCGATAAGAGATTCCAAGTCAAACTCAAGATGTGCAACAAGGACTAGTCAAACTCAAAAGAGTGATAATGACTTAGAAAAACCCAAACTTGAGTGATAATGACTTGAAATCCAAACTTGATAGTAAGTGATAATGACACTTTCCTTGGTGATTTCCAATGGTCAATTAGTCCCTTAAAAGTAAACACACTGATGAATAAAGAGAAATGAAAAATAAAAGATTGTGTTTTAGTATAAGAACATGTATACATTTGGGGTAGTGAACCTCCAAAGAATTTAAACCGTTAAGTATAGAACGTTTTATACTTTTAGTAGTAAATCCACTAAGATATTAAATCAGTAAACATAGAACGTTGTATACTTTTGGTAATGAACCTCTTAAGCATAAAACGTTTTATGCATTTGGTAGTGAATCTCCAAAGAGATTAAACCATTAAGCATAGAACGTTTTATACCTTTGGTAAAGAATCTCCTAAGCATAAAACGTTTTATACCTTTGGTAGTGAATCTCCAAAGAAATTAAACCATTAAGCATAGTGCGTTTTATACCTTTGGTAATGAACCTCCCAAGTATAAAATGTTTTATGCCTTTGGTAGTGAATCTCCAAAGAGATTAAACCATTAAGCATAGAGCGTTTTATACCTTTGGTAATGAACCTCCGAAGAGATTAAACCATTAAGCATGGAAGAGTTCCTTTCTTATACTTGAACCACAATCTTAATTTTTCACAACTTTTTAATCGAAATAAACAAAGAATGGAGGGAGGTTGCAGAGATGATTATGCGAAGTTGATTAATTGGTTAGTACAAACAAACTTGATATTTAAAACGTAAATTATTGAAATAAAGTAAACAGCCCCCTAAATAGCATACAATAGTGCTGAAATTAAGCTATAGAAAGCGAGCAAAATTAAATAGCCGGAGGTACTATTCACCACCAGAAGTTACTATTCACAGCCGGAGGTTACTATTCATCCGATGGGATAAATTATTTAAAGTAATAAATTACAATAGTTTATATACAATATTTAAATTACAGCAGATATGTAGGTGGTGCAGCCTTCCCAGTAAAGCGATAAAAAAAACAGTTATGAAAAGAAGTAAATGAAGTATTTAAATAAATTATATCACATTTTTAAATTAAATGAAAATTTGCGAAAACTCACTTTTTGGGGAAATGATGAATTTTCTGACTCACAAACTTTCTTTTGATTACTCTCAAGTCTGTAGAATGTGTTCTTAATTCTCAGTCCAAAATTTAGAATTACAACTTTACTGGTTGTTTTTTGAATGGTGTATTGATGAAATGGAAATAAAAATATCAAAGAAAATATTTTATTTTCCCTCTCTCTCTCTCTCTCTCTGAAACTCTCTCGCCCCACTTCAGTTTCCTCTCTCTCTCATTTCCTAATCTCCTTCTCTCTTTTTTCTTTGCTGGGCCTCCCCCAATTTCTTTCTCTCAAACTCCTCTTTTAGATTAGCCCCCCTCTTTGACTTTTTCTTTCCCCTTTTTCTTTATCTTTAGACTCCTCCCTTTCTGAGCCTCCTTCTTCGTCCTTATATAGGCAAAATATAATATAATAATAATAATATAATAAACATAATAATAATATAAAAATATAAACATAATAATAATAATATAAATATATCTATATATATATTGTCTGATGTTTGATGTCAGCACACTGACATCAAACGAGTTGTTTTATTATTTTATAATATATATAATATAAATATAAAATACATATATATATAATTATACAAAATACTAAACATATAATATAATAATATAATTATATATAAAATACTAAACATATAATATAATAATATTAAACATATAATATAATAATATAATTTTTATTATTATTTTCTTTTATATATATAAAATATATAATTTATACCAATTTATATAAAAACACCAAAAATATGAACAAACACATAAAATTATGCAAAATTACAAAAATACTAAACTAATGAAATATTTAGTATTTTAAAATAATTTGGCCATAATGGTGAAGATTGGGATAAAAGTTCAAATTACAAATCTCTTACTGAGGATTCTGTGAGAAACACATTCTAATTGTCATCATCGGGTAATCAAAAGAAAGCACCCAAGTCTTAGGGCCGGTCAAAATTGGGGTGTCTACAGGTAGCAATGCTCTTGATTTAGCCATCAAGTCAAAATCATGTAATTCATCCTCTGTAATTCATCAAAGGGCGAAATAATATTCTTCACTCCTGTTAAAGTGATAGGGAAATTGTGGTCTAATTTAAAATGGTTCATTAAATTTTGAATGAACCATTTTGCTTTTGATTTCAATTTAATTTCTTAAATGTATCAAAACTACATAAATGATGACTTAAACATAGGAATAGACTTAAGAATTTGAAACCTACACCTCAAATGAAGATGACCATTGCAAACAGAGCAGTACTTTATATATATATATAATCTATATGAATGAATAAGATTTTTTTGGATATAATTGATTTTGTATTTTATGTGTCTAACTCTATTATTAGTTTCTATGTTCGTAACAAGTAAATATTAGATATAAATTATACCACAAGATCATATCAATTTCATTTTGTGATGAAAAACACAACATATTTGGATATGTGGGGAGATAAGGCTGGTTCACTTAATCCCCATTTATGATAATTTTTTGCATGGAAACAATATATATTTTTTTTTTTTTGTTCAACCCCTCCTTACTTACGGGATTTAAACATGTCAAGGCACATTTTTGGCAATATTAATCATGTTAATCAAACAAGACCATTATGTACAATGCTCTTCAATTTTGGCAGTTGATGCCAATCCTGTAGCATGGTATGGTCTAAATCAACTTTAATCTGCCATGCTATTTTTTTGTACAATCTTTTATTTATTTAAATTAACTTTTTGGTAAAGCGGTCTTGATTTGTGCATAATAACATTCACATGTATTTGTGCATTGTTGAGTTCACCCATGTGGATAGAGGTAGCCACCATTGTTGACGTTGGTCGCATGAATGCATAGTAGCCACCAAGTGTTGACGATGGTGGAAGAGAAGCTAGGGAGATAAGCTGCACGTAGGGAGGTGGCAAGTTAATGCTTTCATATGGGAGTGGAATGGACTGTGGTCTCCAACTCCCTCTATATCTTGAGTTAGCTTACAAGAGATAAGTAGAACACAAGTGAGTTGGTAGCAGGAATACACAAGTAGGTGTATATCTCTACGGAGGTGAGAAGAGAGCAGTGAGTGTGAGACAGTAGAGAGTGTGTGAGTTGAGTGAGAGAGGTCTCGTCCTCTGTTGTAATCTTTATTTGTTTTAGTGGAAATCTCTTGTTCCCTCCGTGGACGTAGGCATTGAGACTGAACCACTTAAATCCTGTGTGTCATTATTGTGTGGTTTATTTCAGGTGGTTTATTTTGTAGCCGAGATCTAAGTTCTTTTGGATCTCGACTATAAAATCTAGTTTGGTTGCGAAGTTAAAAATCAAGACTCACACAACTTACCCACCTTCTTCACTAATCATAATACTATGGAATACCACGTGTCCATATTCCGGGACTACTAATATAGATGCATCCTGTATATTTACATATCAGTAATGATAGAGACCCCCACAAAACACAACCCCCACAATCCAAAATGATCTGAACCATTCATGTCACTGTCAGACACAACCCCCCAAAAAAATTCAAACACATCAATGGTCAATACATGAGTGGGGGTCCTCATTTGCAGGGATCCCAAACATTTTCCTTTACATATATTAGTTGAATTCAGTCTAGAACATTAGCTACATACATACATACAATTTATCATGACAAATTAATCTTAAAAAAATGTTTGTATTCAAATGGAAAATAGATAAATGAATTAGACATAATTGAATTTTTTGCATGCGCTAAATTTAGGTTTGGCCTAATAAGAAAATATCAAAAACTCTATGCAATTCCACTGGTCAATCTGTCTTCACTCAACTACTTGTTAAAAGATATTTTATAGAATACATCTCAAACATTTTACGCACATGTAGAACATAAGCCATTCATATATTTAGACAATTTTACACTGTTTGATCTAGAATCTTAAAGTAACTTTAACATAGTTTGCTAAGTTTTGTACTATAAATTTGTCCAATAAATAGATTTCTTGAAGAGAAAATAACAGTTAACTTATTTTACTATTTATAAAAAAAATCCATAAATACATAATATTTTTGTAACAAATTAATGTATACTAAATAAATCATATTTATTTAAAAATTCAAATACAATCCGTGCATAGCATGGGTGGAAAACTAGCTCAAGGTATACTTTTCATAGTATTAATATGTCGCGTGGAAAATTGCAATCTTTATAATGATGTTCGACCCGTGCATAGCATGGGTGGAAAACTAGCTCAAGGTATACTTTTCATAGTATTAATATGCCGCGTGGAAAATTACAATCTTTATAATGATGTTCGACGATTGACTTGCATGTTTGGGTATGTGTATTTGTGTTGCGTGGTACTTCCTCTGTCCTAAATTGATAATTCCTTTGGAAAATTTAAACTTTTTAAGGAGAGATAATCATTACATTTTAAATTTAAATTTTAAAAGATCAAATTTTAAAAATATCTTTCTATTTTTATTTTTAAATATATTTATAATTACTTTATAATGGATAATTTTGAAAACTTTTAAATTTAAAGTTTTGATTTTTCAAAGTGGATATATATTTTGAAATAATAAAAAATAAAATAATGTACCAATAAAATGGAACAGATGGAGTATGTATTTATCACTTTGTGATATTTTTCATTCTAAAATTGTGGAGGATATTTATTACATTGAGGCAGTATGTGGCATAAATTAAATAAGTACACTTACTAAGATAAATGCATTTATTTGAGTCATATCAATCCCTATTTTTCTATATATCTTTTTATAAAAAATTAAAAATATAATTATTTAAATCCATCCCAAAACTACTGAATATTATCCCTCAATATTATTCAAGGATTTCATTTTCCTTCTCGAACATGCATAGTATTAAAAAATAGAAAGAGTCAAACATATGATAGAGAGTTGCGGTCAATTATGACATCTAGGAATCTGAAAACTTCTACGTAAACATTTTACATAGGGAGAGGGAAATGTTTATAAATATAAGAAATATGTATAAAACTTAGAAACTACGGAGTAAAAAAAAAAAAATGGCTTTGCAGAAAACCTCCTCCTCCTCCTCCTCCTCCTCCTCCTCCCCCTCCCCCTCTGCCTCCTCCTGGCGCTGCAGTTGCTTCTATGGCTGACAAAAACATCAGCGCAATCTTATGCTCCTCCCCCCTCCCCCTCTGCCTCCTCCTGGCGCTGCAGTTGCTTCTATGGCTGACAAAAACATCAGCGCAATCTTATGCGAAGCCTGGTTGTCAAGAATACTGCGGAGATGTTAGAATTCCATATCCTTTTGGAATAGGTCCCAATTGTTACTTAGATAAATGGTTCTCCATAGGGTGCAAGAACTCAAGCAGCAACAACAACGGAGTCGCACCTTACTTGATAAAGATCGATCTTGAGGTGCTGGAAATTTCATTGAATGGAAGCTACCTTCGAGTCAACAATCCAGTAACATCTCCCAACTGCCCCATCAACAGCAACGCAAGCTTGGATTCAAGCATTGACTTGAGATCTAGCCCTTTTCGCTTCTCAGAAATAAACAACGTCTTCATGGCCACGGGCATTAAATGCGGCACGGGGGCCAAATTATGTGATTGGACCGACAAGGAGATTACCAATTGCATGTCTACTTGCGATTCTGCTAATAATTCTACTTGCACGGTCGGATTCTCAAGCGCGCAGTATCTGCAGGGCTACAAGGTGAATTTCGAAGCCTTAACACGCATAGGAATTCTGGATGTATCATGTAAGTATGCGTTCGTGGTAGATATGAATAATAGTTCCGTCAACTACTCCGCTGAGCAAACTCATGTCCCTGCTGTTCTCAATTGGGTTGTACACAATATCACACAACTCGGATTGGTTCCCAACAACAATAACAATAGCTACTCCTGTATTCAGGGGTCGTCGGCTTATTCTTCTATCCCGCACTTTTATTTTGTTGTTCAAAGCCTCAAGTGCGTTTGCAATTTTCCATTCTCTGGAAATCCTTATTTTTCCAATGGATGTGTAGGTACGTCTTATGCTCTCTCAACCCATCTAAGTAACCAACCAACCAACTAATTGGGATATTTCTATTCGTTTATTTATTTATTTATTTAGCAGGTAACTAATCAAATCAAACCAAACGGTTGACTTTTTTGACAAAGGGTAGGTTTGAAGTCGTTCTATAGTGATAGTGGTGTGGTGGTGGTGTTGGTGGTTGGGGAAGGGTTGGATGAGTGATTGAATATGACCCATATCATATTTAAATTAATTTCAACTACACTAGGTTTGTTTGATTATAAGGATTATAATATTGGATTGAGATTGTTAGTACATAAACTCACAATCTCATGTTTGATTGAGAATCATAATTTCAAGTATGAAAGAAAAAAAAAAAAAACAAAACAAAACAAAATGAATACATAATAAATGGCTATTTCACTAATTTAATTGAATAACTAATCATATACTAATGCATGAGATTATTAATCTGCTCACTATTAATCTTGTCTGATATTATTGGAGTGATTATTGTCCAGTATTTTGTAAAGTTTGTTTTTCGGTTGATAGCTACTTTAAATTTCTGATATTGCAATTGTATGCAGAGACGTTCATTAAACCTCAGTCAAATGCGGGTATTATCGTTGGTAAGCTCATTTTTCTTCCAAGTGTTTAACAACATAGAAATGGAGGGATTGTTTGGTGTAATTTATGAAGCTGTTTATAACTTATTTTATTTTATTTTTAAAATTTTATGATGGAGTATTTGGTATAGTTTATGTGTATAATCTATGAAATAAAAATAATTTAAGTAAATTTTAAAAAAAAAATTTGATAACAAAGAAACGAGAACATAAATATTTAGAAGTGGATTCCCTCTGGTCCATAATCTGGATTATAGGATGTTATTCAGGTCCGTGGAGCTCATCACGAGTTATGTTTCAATAATCCAAATCGTTCATTGTATCGTGCATTTTGTGTATTTCATCCACAAACTTTTTTTTAGTAAATCTAATAATCATATCTTATTCAATTTATTACTCTGCCTTTTCCTTTCTACTTTTAAGTCATTACTGATTTAAAATCAATATTTAACATTCCTTTTTAATAATTTTTTAAAATTAGAAATATTGATTGTAGTACTAATTTAAAAACTTGATTAAAATTTATGTTAAAAAAATTACTCTTATCAATATTTATCATTCATTTTTAATTTCTTTAACTTCAAATTTTAAAATCACAAACAAACAAATAATTCTAATAAATTAATGTTATTGTTTAAAATAAGAGGGCTGATTGAGGCCTCGAAAATGAGGCGCGAAATTGTCTCGAATGGCATTTTTTTTTTTTTTTTTTTTCTAGGCTAATACATTGCACAAAAAAATAATAAAAATAATAATAATAATAACAAGCAAAGTATCAACCAGCAAAAAAAAAAAAAAAAAAAATCAAATTCGAGCCAAATTTGAGCCAAAAATTTGAGGTCTCAATCATTTTTGTTAAAATAAATATTATATACAATTGCTTTTGACAACCATAATCTTAATTGAGTTTAAAATCAGCTCTCTTTTTTTTCTTTCTTTCAAATTTTGTGTCCAAATAATTCGGCATAAGTTATGATTACGAAAAAATGCCCAGTTTTATTGTTATTTTTTTTTTATGTAAGGATAGATTTTTAGTAAATTTGTTAATACTCAGAAAAATAATGAGTATAGAGTTGATGCATTTTGAGTATGTCCACACAACATCAACTTTAAATATATATACCATCCATTTCAATTGAATTACACATGACTTTATAAAATTAAAAAATAATTAAAATTTTTGCTAGACCTGATATTCAAATATTAATTTTTTAATTTTGGTTCTATATATATTGATTCTGGAGTTGAGTTCTCTACAGGTGTTTGTGCTGGATCAGTAGGATTATTGTTTTTACTTATTGCTTCTTGGTGGCTGTACAAAGTAATGAAGAAAATAAATGACAAGAAACGCAAGGAAAATTTCTTCAAGCGAAATGGCGGTTTCTTGCTACAACACAAGTTATCCTCAAGTGGCAGTGAAAAAATCAAATTGTTTGATTCGAAGGAGTTGGAGAAAGCCACCGATCATTACCATGAAGATCGTATTCTCGGCCAAGGAGGCCAAGGTACAATTTTGTTATTCTTTCATTATCTAAAGCTCACAACTAATTTCTTATCTTGCATTGATTTATTATCAAACATCTTGAGGCCTTTTATACATGGATCCTTCTTTGGGTTGGATAAGGGTCAAGAATATGAGGGCACTATGAATTTTTTACAAAAGTTAGCACAACACTCGTGTAATATATTTACATATACATACAGACATGTGTGTTGGATTGGTATATAGCGCGGTGAGCGCGTATGAGCCAATATTTGTCATAATATTTTTATTGAAAAATCAAATACAATCTTTCCAAATTAATTTAACCATAATTAAGTAGTTATGCTATTTCATAAATTCAGGATTTGATTTGTAGCAAAATTTATGATTTTTGTTTTCTCTAATTTCAATAAGATTTCTTTATTGTTTATTTTTCTAAATTTTTTAATTAACCACTTACTTTCAATTAATTTTCCAACAGGTACTGTTTACAAAGGCATGTTGTCAGATGGAAGAATCATAGCTGTTAAAAAGTCTAAGGTTATCGACGATGGACAAGTTGAGCAATTCATCAATGAAGTTGTCATTCTTTCACAAATTGTCCATAGGAATATAGTTAAGCTCTTAGGTTGTTGTTTAGAGACCAACGTTCCAATACTAATATATGAGTTCATTCCAAATGGAACACTCTCTCAACATATTCATGATCCAAACGAGGAGTTCCCACTTTCATGGGAGATGCGCTTTCGGATTGCTACAGAAGTTGCTGGAGCTCTTTCCTACTTGCATTATGCAGCTTCCATACCCATCTATCATCGAGACATGAAGTCAACCAACATACTCCTAGACAATAAATACAAAGCAAAAGTTTCTGACTTTGGAACTTCAATATCAATTGATGTTGATAATACTCATTTGACCACACGAGTACAGGGGACATTTGGGTACTTGGATCCAGAGTACTTTCAATCGAGCCAATTTACTGATAAAAGTGATGTTTATAGTTTCGGAGTTGTTATTGTTGAGCTTCTAACTGGGCAAAAACCAATCTCTTCCACCAGATCCCAAGAAAACAGGAGTTTAGTCACACATTTTATGGAATCAATGGAGGAAAATTGTCTACTTGAGATTCTTGATCCACGGATTCTCAAGGAGGGTTGGAGAGAAGATATGATTGCTGTTGCTCACCTCGCAAAAAGATGCCTAAACTTGAATGGGAAGAAGAGGCCTACAATGAAAGATGTAGCAGTTGAGTTGGAAGGAATTAGGATGTCACAAGGAAGTTCAACCATTCACCAACACCATGAAGAAGTTGAATACAATACAACCGATTTGACTAGGGCTTTGGATGTTGCTTCAACAACAACAGGGACATTTTTAGATAGTGGGAGTGGCACAGCTTTATCATTTGATGTCCGACCACTATTGCATACTATGTAGTGAAGTATAAACTATACATACAATGCTTGTCCATGCTAGATATTTACCATAAAGCTTTGTTATTCAAATGTTAATTATGCACTAGTATGTAATGTTACAAACATATGTACTAATTACTTATGCTTTGGATTGGTAGCAATAGTAGTTTTCTATACTATATTTTCTATTGATAAAATCATTCACCAAGAACAAACTGGATTCATTTGTTTGATCGAATACCCAAAAAACTGTCTGATCTTGATCAAATCCACAACATTAATCCAACTAGATTGAGCTCTATTGAAGATGATATCATTCCTGTGTAGTCCATAAAGTCTCACATAGTCGCAAAGAAAAGTTATGTCCATATTTGTTTCTCCAAATTGGAGTAACCCCACCTAAGCCACCACTCTCAAAATCTCAGTCCAGACTTTCCGAGCGAAGTTACTTAAAAGGAGAGGATGTTTGGTTGATTCCTCATGTGCAATATAAATCGCAAAAAGACTTAACAGGAAAAATAAATAAATAAGTACACCGTCTTTGCCTCTCTTCCAAATTAAGTTGTCCTCAGAATTGAGTCTCAATTGGACTGCTTCCAATAAGTTGAGTAATATTCCACATGATTCTCTTTTTTCTCATTCAAATAAAGATCTTCTAAATCTGAAATCCCAAACTATGTTGTTGTTCTCATCAAAAGAACAGACCTCAACCATACTTTACAATCTTTTTGCAAAGAAAGTTTAAAAAGTCCAGAAAATCTGTGTTTGAAGAAACAATTATGAGACCATTTATCCTTCCAAAACCTTATTTGCAATCCGTTTCACAGTTTTAAGTTAAATTTTTCATTTTAACAGTGTTCCAACTCTATCAATCATATGACTCTGGCCAACCTCCACAATTCCTTTCCATAAACCAGAAGCAACACCTTCCCTTATTTGCAATGGGATCGATCATTCATTCCCATTCCCATTATATTTGCGAACAATAAGCTTCCTCCATAAAGAGTCCTTTTTTCTCTCCCAAATCTCCACCATCATTTTGACAAAAGGGATGAATTCTTTAGTCTTACAGGAATAACACCCAACCCGCCAAACTCCTTTATTGTTGTCACTTTTTCCCAATTCACCGAATTAATCTCTTCACAACCACCCCAAAGAAATCATCTCTATAACTTTTCCAATCTATTTTCCACTGTTACAGGCATTCTGAAAAACAGATAAGTAGTACATTGGTAAATTGGACAATGTTGCTTTAATCTGTGTCACCCTTCCAGCAATTAGCCAGTCTATCCCTAAATCGTCAAATTTTTCTGCATATTTGCAATCTAAAGGACTGCTATTGTGGTTCCTATGGTATTGGCTTCAAACTCTTACATTTAATGGAGTTCCATGTCAAACGGTGAGGAATGCCAGTGAAGTCTTCCGTGCTCTAAAGAATTTCTCAAAAAACTTTATTTATTTATTTATTTGTTATTAGAGAAATATTATTTATCAATAGTAAACTATTTTGCTGATATATAACAGAAGCCTTTTTATTATTAGTGTAGATTGTGGTCAATTATGACAGCTGAGGCATCTCAAGACTTCTTCTACATAAACATTTGACAGAGGTTGAGACGTCTCTATTTAATTAAATTAAATTAGTATATTACACGTACGCTACTACCTAATCAAGAGGGAAATAACATAAAATATGCAAAATAAAAACAACATAAAAACTATAGACGAATAAGAAAAAAAAGAAAAGAAAAGAAAAGAAAAGCATGGTTTTGCAGAAAAACTCCTCCTCTTTTCTCATCCTCCTGCTGCTGTAGTTGCTGCTATGGCTGACAAAAACATCTGCGCTTTGTTATGCTAAGCCTGGTTGTCCAGAATACTGCGGAGATGTTAGAACTCCATATCCTTTTGGAATAGGTCCCAATTGTTACTTAGATGAATGGTTCTCTATAGGATGCAAGAACTCAAGCAGCAACAACAACGGAGTCACACCTTACTTAATAAAGATCAATCTTGAGATGCTGGAAATTTCATTCAATGGAAGCTACCTTCAAGTCAACAATCCAGTAACATCTCCAACTGCCCCATCAACAACAACGTAAACTCAACTTCAAGCATTGACTTGAGATTTAGCCATTTTCGCTTCGCAGAAACAACCAATTAGTCATGGCCACGGACGTGAATTGCAACAACCAGGAGGCCATATTGATTGATCTAGACAACAAAAGGATCACCAATTGCACGTCTACTTGCGATCCTATTAATAATATTAATATTAGCTCCTGCGCTGTCGAAATCTCACCATATGTGCAATACCTGCAAGGCTACAAGGTGAATTTGTGAAGCAGAAACAACAATACTCGGAGTGGAGGTAGAGGAGTCCAAACATCATGTGTATATGCGTTCTTGGTAGATGCCCAAACACAAGTGTTGATTGGTGTAAACAAGAGTTTCAATGAGGTTGTCCAAACTCATGTCCTTGCTATCCTCGAATGAGTAGTCTAGTACAATGCCACACAGCTTGGATTGGTTCTTGACAACTACAAAAATAGCTAAGCAAGATCAACTCCATTGTCACATGGAATTGCCAAACTATTTATTGGCTTGATACAGTACAAAAAGGCCACTTTTTTATTTTCTTTTATTTTTTATACCACTCAAAATGGTTCTCATGTTATTTTGGCACGCCTAATTCTATCGATTTTGCTACCGTTTGATCTATTTTTCAACAAAAAAAAAAAAAAAACATATAGTGGTCATAATTGTTAGAAAAAAAATTGTGGAAGAAACACTCTAGAATTTGTTGGAAATGGTTTGGAAAATCTGGGTAAAAAACAGATTTTTTCCTAACTTTGGTCTAATATTTAGGTGGGACCCAAGCGTCGATTTTTGCGGGTCAAAGTGGTAACGCGTTCTATGCCACGTTGTGATTCACGTGGTATATTTGGTTGCTCAAAACCATTACTGAGTGAATGGGAAATTGAAGCCAAAGTATGCTCCATGAAAATGGAGTTTTGGTGGAAAATCCTTAAAGGTTTGAATAAGGCTTGTCCCACATTGATTTAGTAGGAAGTTTTGAATGGGTTTATAAGGCATGGGATTGGAACTTGGGGTGTGCTCTAAGGGGTACCCAAGTGTTTTAGAGAGGGAGGTTATGGGCAAAATGGGCTAGACCCATTGGACCCAAAAATCACCATGTGCCGCCGTCCGTCCGGTCGGGCGGGCTGGGCTTGGGTGCGTGGTGTGAGATTGGGTTGGGCTTGTCTAGTCGGTAAAATAAAATCCTGAATTAATTTCGGAAATAAACTGGTCCGATTTTACTGTACACCCAAACAGGGCCCTTCCCGGTTTTATCTGTTTGAATTATGAACCCAACAGACTCAAATCTGTTTAAATTCAAAACCAAACAGGTATTTGCACCTGTTTAATTCAAAACCTGCAGCCACCAATCTATCTATAAATTGGACAGCTCTCATTTGGATTTTGTAACTCTAATTTCCATCCTTCATAATTCTCCAAACATTCTCTTCATATTGCTACATAATTTTCTTCTGTGAGAGAGTATAAACACTTAGTGTGTTCGTTAGGCAAACAATTTATAGTGGTGCTATTGTTTGTAGTTGATCATTTCATCCTGGGAGATAGACGTCCACATTCTGAAAGCACTGTGGAGATGACGAATCTGTCTTAAGGACACAGTGTCAAACACTGGACTTGATCAGAATATTATTCAAGAAATTAATCAAGTAAGTTGATTATTTATTTCCTGTTTTATTTTTATTTATTTAAATCAGATTTTAATTTTGTTTTGGTAACAAAATAAAATCTGTTTTTTATTTATTTAATTTTATTTCTAGTTTGATTTTTGTAATCAAACAAATTCTCCATTCCCTTTATTTCTTTATATTCTAGTTATTATTTAGTACACAATAGAATTTAATCTATTTAAATACAGTGAAGATTGTCCTACAGAATTTACTAAATATTGTAGTGTTTACAAATGGCGGCAGACACCCCTAAAATAAACACTTAAAAGAGTTTAAATAGACTCTTCTGTTAGCTACACGATGCACCACTTCCTTATTTTTTTCTACCAGATTACATTGACAGATAATAAAACACCTAAAAACTTTCAACCACTAGGCAATTAATCCTAAAGACTCTCAACCACTAAGTCCACTATTACATATTTGTAGAACAACAATCAACAGGTGTCCCACATCAGATCTGCTACAGCTGTCCTTTAGCCCACGTTTGAATTATGTTCTAACATTTCCCCCCTTAATTCAACAAGGGCTTTCACTCCCATCATGGACCGAAATTTCTTGAATTTATCTTCTGCCAAAGCCTTTGTAAGAATATTAGCTGGTTGTTCCTCTATGTTGCAATGCGGTAGCTCTATTTCGCATTTAGAAACCTAACTTGAATGAAATGGTGTCGAATCTCATTATGTTTTGATCTTCCTTGTTGGACTGGATTCTTGGTCAATGCAATTGTGGATTTGTTGTCACAAAATATCACAGTAGGACCATCTTGCTTTTCCTTTAGATCTTCCAAAATTCTCCTTAACCAACAAGCATGACATGCTGTGGTTGTGGCTGCTATGTACTCTGCTTCTGTGCTTGACAAAGCTATACTCTGCTGCTTCTTTGATGCCCATGAAATGATTCCTGAACCAAGGCTGAATATATAACCTGTTGTACTCCTCCTATCATCTGCACAACCAGCCCAATCACTATCAGTAAAAGCAACAAGATTATTGGGTTTGCCTTTCATATACCTGATGCCATAATTTGAACTGCCTCGAATATATCTCAAGAATCTCTTAGCTGCCCCCAAATGATGTTTGCTTGGACTGTGCATAAACCTGGATATGAGACTTACAGAAAATGCTATATCTGGTCTTGTATGAGTGAGATACATGAGTCCTCCCACTATACTTCTGAAATATTTCTCATCAACCTTTTCAACCCCATCATTCAAAGAAAGCTTTTTATTTGCATTTAATGGTGTCTTGGCAGGCCAGCAATTCAATTCCAAATTTTTTTAACAAATCATCTACATACTTCTTTTGACAAATAAAAATACCGTCTAAATCTTGTACAACTTCAATACCCAAAAAATAATGCAAAACACCCAAGTCAGACATTTCAAAAGTTTGCATCATCGACTCTTTAAATGCTTCTATCATTTAAGAAGAACTTCCAGTATATATCATATCATCAACATACAAACACACAACTAAGAATTCACTGCTATGACTTTTAACATACAAGGTTGGTTCACTAGCACTCTTTTAAAATTGGTTATCAACAAAATAAGTGTCAATCTTGCTATACCTGTGACGCCCCGATTCTACACCATTGGTTGCAGTCAAGAGAGAGTCACTTATGAGTCCTATGGTCAATAACCAAGTAAGATCCCAGATCGCCGGAGGAGTCAAAATAGCCTCCCTTCTAAGTCCAGCTTTCTTAGGCAGCGTACTACCCTTTTGACAGATCTTAAGAGGTATTGACACAAGGTCTCATAAGCAACGATAAGGTTCATACATAGAATATAAATACATAACAACCACATTTATACTTAATTCAAAAGATTGTTTCATTACATTACATCCCAATAGAAAGTTTAAACTCTACATGAGTTCTTACAAAATAACAAAAAAGAAATTTCTATTATTCCTAAGATAGCCAAAAGTCCTCGAAGGTTTCGGGCTCGTCGTCTCTAGCTATGAGTTCCGCTTCTTCACCTGGCATGATACGCCGTGAGCTTTGAATGCCCAGTAAACACACACACACACCCCACCCCTTTTTCCCAGTCCAATACACAATCACAATGATGGCACCAAGTAGTAAATCATGATTCTCAAATAAATAAATAAATAAAGGGTTAAGTTAGATGTTAGTAAACTAGAAATCCCCTAAAGAGATTTCGTCCTCCCAACCACAAGAATCGGACGCGGATTATTCGGTATGCCCCCTCTTTTGCTGCTTTGTTGCAGAACTAACCTCGGATGCCTACCAACGGTTATATACCGCGTAGCGCCAACCGCAGGGCCTCAAAAGAGACGGTAAAATAGGGCCTTGCCCGAATCCCTCCTCACACCAAACCACCTAGGGTCCGAATACAACCGCTCCGTTCAAGAGTTCCGAAAACCACTTGTGCCAGACTTTAACTTCAAATAGGGAACGCATCCCAATAATCCATATATCACATATTCTCATCTTTTCATTATTCAAGTGTTCGAAAACCCAATACCCACCCAATTAGGTTCCCCGTTGAATTAAGTGTTTTAAGTCAAGGTTAGTCCAACTAAACAATATAATAATATCCACATAAGCATGCATCCTCAAGATAAGAAAGATAAATAACATAACATGCACATACAACATCTTGCCAAGATATGATCATAAGCCATTAAACATTTTCATGAATACAAGGGCACAAAACATCCATACATAACAAATTTCCAGATTTAACATCACATGAAGGTTAATATGGAAGGACTACTTAGGTTCATCCACCGGACTCGATTTTCCTATGGTTCGTAGAGAATTTGATCTAGTTTCTAGAACATTTTTCGGAAATGGGATTGCTTTTCCCGATTTTAAGTTATTTAGAAAGTATTCCAGCGCTGTCCAGGTTCTATCCAGATCCATCGACCGTTACGAAAAATTGATTTTCTTACAAACCGCTTAATGTTTTTCGATGAAACCAATTTTAGTTGAAAGCTAACACTTTAAGGAAGATTTTGACATAAAATAGAGGTCTAGAATAATTTTGTACATTTTTCTAAAATTTCTAGAAGTGGGCTGCAAAAACAGATTCTGGGGTATTTTGCCCAAAACAAGAAGATTTATGAAAAGGGGATTTCACCAAAGGAAAGTTTCATTTATTTTGTGAAGAAAATATGCTAACTATCATATATTTAACTCAGAAAATTTGTTTGAAGGAATGCCTTTGCAAAGTTGAGAGATTGGTACAAAAAAAAAATGGTTTTGGACCAAAAGGGGGAAAATACAAGAGAGATGGAACCAATACTCAAATCTTAGCATTTTTAACCTAAGAACTCTTTAATAACAGATCTGAAACACATTATTTAGAAACATGTATTGAAAGAAGGAAAATAAAAGAGAAGGTTGTGTTTGTGGCTTACTTGCTATTTTGCACAAGAATGCTCTCTTCTTCCTCCCTCTTTTCCTCTAGACTTCTCTTCCTTGCTCTCCTCCCTCTCTCTAACCAAAATGTGTGTGTGAGTAAGTGTGTTGTGTGAGTTTGCAAGCTAGGGGGTGTGGTATATATAGGCAATTTGGTGTAAAAGGACATAAAAGCCCTTTAGTTGAAAATGGATGGGAAAGCTAGGATTTTGGTTGGTGTCAAAAGGAATAGGAGTAACTAAGGTGCTAAATCATAAGTCTAGGCATCAATTAGTTGATTTTTAGTTGAAAGGTAACTAGTCTTGAGATTTGCAACCTAGGTCTAGGTTACTAGGTTTGGATTTCTTAGAATATCTCATGATGGTGTGTCTTGGAAATAGATTTCTCACATTCTCCAAGGAAGGGCCAGCCATAGGGAAGTGTGGAGGGCAAATTCTTTATTATTTTATGTCCTAGGGTACACTCCTCTAGGTGTATATGTATATATATATAACAAGATTGATGGCACTTCAAGGTACAAGGTATAAATACTAGTTTGGGCAAGTTTTGAATTCAATTAAAGGGTGAGGGCTTGGAGTTAAATACATGTAACTTATGTAGAATTAAATTAGGTTAGGGATCCTAATCCGGTTAGGGAAATTCCTGTTTTGACAAAAATAAAAATAGTAATGCTAGCCGACAAGATTCGAATTAATTCAAGTAACCGAGGGGCTTTAAGAAAATAATTCAAACATTAGGGTCTTTAAAGTGAATACATATTTTGGGGGCTTCACAATACCAGGCTCTTGGTGCTTGTTTGAGCCCATAAAGTGCTTTGTGCAATTTGTAAACTTTGTGCTTTAACTCTTTCACTATGTAACCTTGGGGCCGCTCAACATAAACATCTTCCAAAAGCTCACCATTAAGAAATGTAGATTTTATGTCTAATTGATGAACTATCCAACCATTATGGGCGGCCAAAGCCAAGAGAGTTCTAACTGTATCAAATCGAGCAACTGGAGCATAAGTTTCTGTGAAGTCAGTACTTGGAGTTTGAGCATACCCCTTAGCTACCAATCAAGCTTTATACCTTTGCAATGTGCCATCTACATTGAACTTGGACTTGTAAATCCATTTGACACCGATTGCTTCATTCCCAATTGGTAAATCCACCAAGGTCCATGTCTTGTTCTTCTCAATGGCATCAATTTCTTCTTTCATTGCTTCACACCATTCCTTTTTGTTCTCTGCATCTTCAAAACAAGTAGGTTCCAATGCAAGGCAAGCATATTCACATGCAGAATAAATATTAGAAAGACTTTTTACCCTTCTTGGTGTGGAATCTGGAGATGAAACAAGGGACACTTGTTAGCTGGAGGGTTCAAGATCAAAAAAATTTTCTTCCATCAAAGTGGGCTTTGATTCACTAGGGCTCCAATTCCAAATATCACTTTCATTAAACACCACATCACAACTAATAATTAATTTCCCAGATTTAGGATCATACAACCTATAACCTTTAGTTTCTTCACTATAACCAACAAAAATGCACTTTGTGCTCTTATCTTCTAATTTCCTTCTTAACTCAGAAGGTACAAATGCATATGCAATAGAACCAAATACCCTTAAGTGACTTACATTAGGCTTTCTTCCTTACCAGGATTCATAAGGAGTCTTCCCTATGACTGCTTGAGTTGGAAACCGATTGAGTAGATAAATAGCACATGCCACAGCTTCTGCCCAAAACTTCTTGGGAAAATCTTTGTCTTTCAACATGCTTTTCGCTGCCTCTATTATAGTTCTATTCTTGCGCTCCACAACGCCATTCTGTTGAGGAGTATAGCTTGCTGTGAGTTGTCTTTGGATGCCATGATTGCTGCAAAACATTCTGAATTTTGTGGATGTAAACTCACCACCACGGTCAGTACGCAATGTTACAATAGAGCAGCCACTCTGTTTTTCCACTGCAACTTTAAATTGCTTGAAACACTCAAAAACTTTAGATATCTCTTTCAGAAAATATACCCAAGTCATTCTTGAAAAATCATCAACAAAGATCAAGAAATACTTACTTTTGTTCAAAGAAAGTGTTTGCATTGGACCACATACATCATCATGCACCAGCATTAGATACTTTGTAGCTCTCCAAGATTTACCCACTGGAAACTTTTCATGATGCTGCTTTCCAAAAATACATGGTTCACATATTTCCCTATCAAATTTTAATCATTAGAAAACCAGAAACATATTCTTTTTGTACAATTAATTCAGCCCACCAAAGTTAAGATGACCAAATCTTCTATGCCAAAGCATGGAATCACTACTTGATGCACTAAAAGCATTGACATAAACCTTTGAAAACATAAGAGGAAACATCTTGTTTTCTGTCATTTTGACTAAGTAAATTAAGTTCATGCTCCTCTTATCATATATCATGCATTCATCATTATCAAAGGTAACACAATAACCTTTTCTCATCAATTGACCTAAACTCAACAGATTTTGAGCTAACCCAGGAACATACATAACACCATGAATGAGCTTTCTTCCAGAGTTTAAAATCACAACAATAGTACCCAAATCGCATACCTGAACATGGTTGTTAGCTCCCATCTTTACTTGTGTCTTCACTGATTTGTCAAGTTCCACAAAGAAATTTCTATTACCAGTCGTGTGATTATTACAACCACTATCAAGATACCAAATATCTTCAGACATATCAATATGAGTAGCCAAACAAGCAAGAAATAAAATCTCTTCAGATGCATCTTTTACTTCATTAAAATTGGCTTGCTCCTTGGCCTTATGAAAACAATTTTTCTTAACATGACCAAACTCCTTACAATGATAACATTGTGGAGCATTTTTATTTTGGCTAGATTTGGTTTTAAACCAACAATCCTTATCTTCATGATTCGTCTTTCCACAATGTGAACATGGAGTAAAGTAGCATTGTTACCTCTATTAAAGTTTCTTTGCGGGCCATTGACTCTACATCTTCCTCTTCCATGCAATGAATTTCCACGTCCCCGTCCATTGTTTCCTCGTCTCAAGCCATCTGACATTTTCTTCAAATCAAGCCTTGATTGGAAGGCATGTTGAACAAAAGTTTTTGTTGTTCTGTTCAGCCGCTGCTCATATGCTTGTAGAGAACCTATCAACTCATGGAGAGAATAATCAGACAAGTCCTTTGACTCTTCTATCGTTGCAACAACATGATCAAATTTGGAAGGAAGGCTTCGCAAAACCTTCTCAATAATTTTCTGATCTATCAATTCCTCTCCAAGTGATCTAATTTAATTCACTATAGAAGTAACTTTCGAGAAAAATTCCTGAGTTGCATCTGAGAACTTGTGGACTCGCCTTTTTCTCGCGCCCCGCCTTTTGGAAAGGGTTTGAAAAGAAAACCTTACAGTTCGGACTCTACCTGTTGTTCTAAATCCAGTCTCACAAGTGCAATGTGAAACTGATAATCACCAAAGAGTCCAAATCCGGCAAACCTTTTGGAAAATCGATTTTAAATCAAATAATGCCAACATTTGATTGCTTTGCCAGATACAGAGTCGCCACCTAAATATTTTGTTTGTGGAGAAATTTAGGAAACCCTGGCTCGTGCCAAAGGCCACGTGTCCGTCATCACCAAAGTTGCCTCGGCTCGGGAACTTGGGTACGAGGGGGGAAGGTCATGAAATGAGCACCCCCGCTCGCCCGATCAAAAGTTCGGCCTCTACTAACCATGATATGATATTTTATAAACCTTATGTGTTCTTATTCCGGTTATTAGCTCATATTACTATGTGACGCGCACAAGCAAGTATAGACTAAAATTGCAAAAATTGGAACATTTCAAGTCATGTTTGTTTTGCGAAAATGGTTTGAAGTTGCCACCCTCAAGTGAGCTTAAAGATACGGATTTGCTACAAAACATAGTGGGCTTAAAACATGATTTTACCACAATCAAGTGGGCTTAAAACTTACATTTGTTGAATCGTTCCAATTCAAACAACAAGCCTCCATCCACAGGCATTCAAACAGCTTAGCATTTTAGCACATAGCCTCATAGCAAGCATGCGAAACATGGCAATACTGCAATCACACTCATGCAAGTATGCTAAAGCATAAAACTCACCGAGTACTCCAAGCAAAAACAAAAACTAGTTAGAAAAATGCATGATCCTAACTATATAATATGCCTAATGCAACACATGCAATATGCAATTAATAGGCTCGGCTACTAATATGGCATATGGATCGATTTGAACAACATGCGATTAAAAATGTATTCAGAGAAATATTGAAAAGACAGTGCAGTTTGAATGATGTGCCGAGCCTCGGTGCATGCAAGACAAATGAATGGATGCAAACATGCAAGCATACGGTATGCTAATTGAAAATGCCCCTAATCTAACCATCAAAGGCGGGTAAATAAAAGGGAAAAAGACATAAGGTTGGAAAACATACACACACGCACGCACCCTTATTACAACATTGTGCCCTCGCGAAGGGGGGTCCAAATGAAGCTAATCTAAGCTAAGTTAATTAATACAAAACAAAATAAAGAAATAGCTAAAGCTAAGCTACTTAATTATTATAACAATCAATTAACTAATCTAAGCTAATCAAATATATGTTGCGTTAATTAATTAAACTAAACTAATTAAGTACAAAGCCAGCTCAAAAATAACAATAGGCATGCTGTTCTAGCTAATTAAACTTGAGACATATCAAATGCACATGCGCATGCTCGTTTTCCACCAGGAATGCCATTGCTTTGCTGCTGACTGCCTCTGTTTGCACAGTTGAATTCTGGTATGCTAAAAGGGCACTGTTCTGAGAGTACATCAGTGGCTAGCCGACCATTAATGAAGGCTGCCGACCATCAGTGTATGGCCTGCCAGCCACTGATGAACAACTTCTGTAACGTCCTCAAAATAAACCCATTATATGTTTATCATTGACATGCAATATTTAAAGAAAACAATTCATTATCTCATTCATCAGAGTATTACTAAATAAAAGCATTACATGTAACATCAAATTAAATGCCCTACGGGTTTACATCTTTCCAAGCCAACACTTGGACACAAAAATATGAGTTCTAACTCAACTACAAGTAAAGCCCTAGGCTTGAATGTTTACATGTACTATCAAATAAAAACAACTAACTGAAGATAGTCTTCAAAATCCAAAAGTCAAATCCTTCCAAGCTAAGTCCTTGGAGGTAGCTTATCACCTGAACCTGAAAATGATGTTCCCATATAGGGTGAGCCACAGCCCAGTAGAGAAATATACTAAACCAAATATAAGCATTGAATAAAGCAATAGCATTCAATAGATGGTTAACCAAGATAATCAATTATATCATTATACAGTCTCATGACACTAATGTCTATGACACGTTTCACTTTCCATTATTATCAATATGGCTCAGAACCTGGCCAAACTTACAACAGTGAACTATATATCATATTCACATTACTTCCAATATCAACAAAACAAATGAGACTCAGGCTCATATCAAAACACTTCATACTTCCCGTTTGATACACATTTTAGTGCTGTATCAATAACATGTAAAAACACTTCAATATCAATAAGCACACATAATAGTGATGCTAATGGAGTCCATCCCCTATCTCCTCCCAAACAAAATCCGGTTTAGAGGTCCATCCCCTATCTTCCCCTAAACCGTGGAGTACATCCCCTATCTCCTCCCACACAATATGCAAATGCAATGCTCAATCAATACACGTATTTTCTGTATTAATCCAATAGTCAAAATTTACTGACTTAACCAATGTGATTAGTTTCAGTTAACCCTAGTCCACATGCAATGTCTACAACAATCGCGACTATCCTCCACCGATAGCCCAAACAGTTATTTCTAGACTGGAAATAAATATATCAACAATTCAATAGGCGAGTGATTTAAACTATCCCACTACACCGTTAAATCAATAAATTCCTCAATTCACCTTAAATTAATTATACAAATTAATTTATTAAAATAACTAGGGTTTTTCCCAAAATACCCCCAATATATCAAAATACCAAAACTTAGAACAAAACCTATAAGATGGAGTAGGAAATCCCTACCTCGAAGAAAATAACCCGAATGGAGAAGATGGAGATGATGACCCAAAATCCAAAGTGCTCCAAATCCTCTCTTTTTCAGATTAAAAGAAAGCCCTCGCGAAGCTCTACCTTTCTTCCAAAGGAACTAGGGTAGAAGACCACTGGGAATAGATCAAATCTTAGAGAGAAGGTAAGAGTAGAGAGAGAAACTCTCAAGGGGCGGTTTTTAAAAGTTAAGAGAGAAAAAGTAGGTCAAAAAGTGATCCAAAAAGTGAAATCTCGGACTGATGTAGTCGACTCCCCGCTCGAGCGTGGAAACCCCCGCTCGAGCGTCACTCACAGACTCCCGCTCGAGCGTCGAATACGCACTCCCAGTACTTTTGCAGAACCAGGTCCCCGCTCGAGCGTCTAACTCCCCGCTCGAGCGGCACTCACACACTTCCGCTCGAGCGTCCAATCCCACGCTCGAGCGTCCAACACTGCACAGGAAATACTGGATGGGTGATAATCCCGCTCGAGCGCCAAAACCCCCGCTCGAGCGGACAAGCAACAAAAGGATCCCCGCTCGAGCGGACAGGTCAAAATCTGGGCAACTAGTTTTGGCATCTAAACTCAACCGACCTGTAACAGACCCGCCCAACACATCCTATAACTCAAATACAAAGAGATTAAAGGACAACAACAACCAATATATAATGACAGGATCCACGGAACCTAAGTCCGGATACAATAATCTAAAGGGAAAAGACCGGGGTCGCTATAACCTCCCCTCCTTAAAAGAATTTCGTCCCCGAAATTAAGCATAAGGTTTCGAAAACAAGTTTTTCTCAAATTCCAACAATATGATAACTCAATAATAAACAACTTGACCCAACACCGGCCATTTCATCTCTTATCAAGAGGCATCTCACAATATATATAAACAATATATATTTCAACCTGCATCAATATTATGCATTTTTCCTTTCAATTTCAACATATTCAATGTTATACTAAACTTCCATTATAAGGCAAGTTCCAAAATATTTCCATTAACCAAACATTCTCAATGTTTTACTTAAGACATATATAAAGCTCTTAAGTTCAACAATATTACAAAATCTAAATACAAGATTACAAATCATAAACATGTCCGGATATTTCTCGCGGACTTCCAACTCACGTTCCCAAGTGGCTTCCTCCACTCCGTGATGCTTCCACAGAACTTTTACCAAAGGAATGGTTTTGCCTCGCAAAACTTGATCCCGCCTATCCAAGACCCGAACCGGTCTCTCCTCATACGAGACATCCTCATCAACTACTAAATCGGTCCAATCCAACACATGTGATGGATCCGGCTCATACTTCCGGAGCATACTCACATGAAACACGTCATGTACTCCGGACAACTGCGGTGGCAAAGCTAAACGATAAGCAGCCTCGCCAATCCTCTCAAGGATCTCAAAAGGACCAATGAACCGAGGGGACAACTTCCCGCTCTTCCCAAACCTCATCAATCCCCGCCTAGGTGATATCTTCAGAAAGACATGATCACCCACCTCAAACACCAAAGGTCTCCTCCTACGGTCGGCATAAGATTTCTGACGACTCTGGGCTGTAACAAGCCTCTTACGGATAAGCTCAACTTTCTCCGTCGTTTCCCTCACCAACTCCGGACCCAACAAGGTGCATCACCCACCTCGGCCCAACAAACAGGAGATCTACACGGTCGGCCATACAAGGCCTCAAACGGTGCCATACCGATACTAGACTGGAAACTGTTGTTGTAGGCAAACTCCACCAATGGCAAGTGCCTCTCCCACGACCCACTAAATCAAGAACACAACCCCGAAGCATATCCTCAAGGATCTGAATAGTACGCTCGGACTGCCCGTCAGTCTGAGGATGATAAGCCGTGCTAAAGGTCAACTTAGTGCCTAAGGCACTCTGCAAACTCTGCCACAACCTAGCAGTAAAACGAGGATCTCTATCTGAGACGATCGTCACTGGGACCCCGTGCAACCTCACTATGTCCCGAATGTACAAGTCGGCAAGATGATCTACCGAATCTCTCACGCGCATAGGAATGAAGTGCGCCGACTTAGTCAACCGGTCTACAACCACCCAAATAGCATCACTACCCGCTGAGTCCTCGGAAGACCTACAACGAAGTCCATAGTGACATGCTCCCACTTCCACTCGGCAATAGGCAAGGGTTGCAACAAACCCGCTGGCCTCTGATGTCGGCCTTCACTTGCTGACAAGTAAGGCACTTAGACACGAAAGCTGCCACATCTCTCTTCATACCCCGCCACCAAAACTGGCGACCCAAATCCCGATACATCTTAGTGCCTCCCGGATGCACCGCAAGGCGTGAATGATGAAACTCTCGGAGTACCTCCTCTCGGCAAGACTCCGGCACAAACAGACGGTCTCGGTATCTCACACTCAGGTCGGGATACACCGTCAAACCCTTCTCAACCTTCCCACTGGAGATCTTCTCTCGGAGGGATTCTACCTCAAGGTCACCCTCTGAGCCTCTAATACTCGAGTCACAAGTGTAGGCTGCGCAACAACAGAAAACAAGGCCGCAGCCTCAACGGATTCGCCCAGAAGCAAATCAAACTCCCCAAGTGCACCCAACATCTCCCACTCCGGATGGCTATACTAGCTATGTCACCAACAGATTTCCTGCTAAGGGCGTCGGCCACCACATTGGCCTTCCCCGGATGATAATGCAACTCGAAGTCATAATCCTCTTGAACTCCATCCACCTCCTCTGCCTCAAGTTCAAGTCTTTCTGTGTAAAGATATTTCAGACTCTTATGATCCGAGAATACCTCGAACCTCTCACCGTAAAGATAATGCCTCCAAATCTTCAAGGCAAATATCACAGCTGCTAACTCTAAATCATGCGTAGGGTAATTCTTCTCGTGAATTTTCAACTGACGTGAGCCATAGGCAACCACTTTCCCCTCTTGCATCAACACACAACCCAGACCCTCTCGTGAGGTCACAATAGACTGCATAACCCAACCCTCTCTCCGGAATAATCAAGACTGGAGCGGTGGTCAGTCTAACTTTCAACTCCTGAAACGACTTTTCACAAGTCTCACTCCATACAAATTTGACTCCCTTCCGAGTCAATCTAGTCAAAGGCGAAGCTAACCTGGAGAAATCCTTCACAAACCGGCGATAATACCCAGCTAATCCCAGAAAACTGCGGATCTCAAACACACTCTTAGGCTGTGCCCAATCTTGCACTGCCTCAGTCTTGGATGTATCAACAGACACCTTCCCCAGAAACTACATGGCCTAAGAACTTGACCTCTTCTAGCCAGAACTCACACTTCCCAAACTTAGCATAAAGCTTATGGGCTCTAAGTAACTCAAGCACCACTCTCAAGTGTTCCTTGTGCTCCTCCTCCGAAGGTGAATAGATAAGGATGTCGTCCACGAAGACGACTACAAAACGATCTAAGAATTCCCGGAATATCCGGTTCATCAAATCCATAAACACTGCCGGTGCATTGGTGAGCCCAAATGGCATCACCAAAAACTCATAGTGGCCATACCGCGTACGGAATGCCGTCTTCGGAATATCCTCCTCCCTGACCCTCAACTGGTGGTAACCCGATCTCAAATCTATCTTAGAGAAACAACGGGAACCCTTCAACTGGTCGAACAGATCATCTATACGAGGCATAGGGTACTTATTCTTAACCGTAGCCCGATTCAATTTCCGGTAATCTATACAAAGTCTCAAAGCACCACCTTTCTTTTTAACAAAGAGGGCCGGTGCTCCCCACGGCGAAACACTAGGACGGATATAGCCCTTATCTAGCAACTCCTGGAGCTGAATCTTCAACTCAACTAACTCGGCTGGGGCAAAACGATAGGGTGCCATAGAAATTGGCGCCGTGCCGGGCACTAGGTCAATAGAGAACTCAATCTCTCGATGCGGTGGCAACCCAACAAGGTCCTCGGGAAAGACGTCCGAGTACTCACAAACCACCCTTGGCAACACAATCTGGGTCTCATCACACTCACCACTCAAAGCTAGCAAGTAGACCACTAAGCTCACTCCGCCCTCGCGGATCATACCCCGGTGGCAAAACACTACCAACCCGGTCCCCCAGAAAATGAAAACACTCTCCGCCACGGTACAACAAGTGACCCTCTGGCGGTAGCAATCAATAATAACTGCCCGGTATGACGATAACCAGTCCATACCCAAAATAACATCAAAGCCCTTCATGGGCATAACTACAAAAGGAAACGGAAGTCTATGATAGTCGACCTCTATATCACAACCCCTAACACCTTGTTTCAAGATCAATTCACCCCCAAGAGGTGACACTACACAAATAGGAGATGCTAACTGTGCTAACTCCAACTCCAAAACAGATGCAAATGCAGCAGACACAAAGGAATGAGATGCACCCGTATCAATCAAAACACTAGCAACCGAATTGCAAAACAAGAAGGTACCTCTCACAACAGATGGAGCCGGTACAAGATCCTGCGCGGTAACAGCATACACGCGCCCAGACTCTGATCAACCTGCTCACCCCTAGGAGCATAAGACTGCTGCACAGACTGGGACGATGAAGCCCCCTGATTGGCCCTCGAGGCCTGACCCGACTGAGCTGGCTGCTGACCCTGAGTCTGCCTCAAACCAGATGCACCAGGTGTGCCACCCAACTGCGGGCAATACCTCTTCATGTGCCCTGCCTGACCGCACTGAAAACAAGAGAGCGGCTGGCCTCTACCCTGACTCTGGCTCTGAGATCGAGCCGAAGATGATGCTGCTCTCTGTACTCCTCCCTCTGAGGACAAACTGGAGACTTGTGGCCCAGCTGGCCACACTTGAAACAGGTAATGTCTCCCTGGCTGCCTTTCCCCGAACTAGCACTCGGCACAGGAAAAGTCGATCTAGAAAAGCTACCCTGAGACTGCTGAGGGTTAAAACCCTTCTGTCTCCTACCATCACTCTGGCCATCCTGACTCCTCTTGGAGCCTTTCTGTCCTTCCTCCTCCTCTTGCATCATGATCTCCATATGGGCTGCAGCATCAACCAACGCCCATACTCCCGAATCATAGTTCCCCCAACTCTCAACTTGAGGCCACGCCTCAATTTCTTCTCGAACTCAATACAACGGTGTTCCTCAGACGCCACCAACTCAGGTGCAAACCTGGACAAGCTAGTAAATGCAGCCTCAAACTCGGCCACTGAAGAACTCGACTGCTTAAGCTGGCAGAACTGGTGTCTCAGCTTCTCCCTAACCGCTGGTGATAAGAACCGCTCCTGGAAAGCATTCACGAAAGCCTCCCATGTACCTCCTATGCGACCCTTAGAGAACTTCCACCATTGACCCGCATCCCCCTTCAGCTGGAAAGATGCCAAGGTCAACTTTCAACCCTCGTCCTCGATGCAAGCATCTCAAACGTCTTCGTTGTCTGTTCGAGCCATTCATCTGCCTTAAGCGGCTTTTTAGGATCACCCACAAATTCATCCGATTAGACCAGAAGAACTCCTCTTCAGAAAGGCAGGTCCAGCATCTGCAACAACTACCTGAGCCTGACTCTCAGCTCTGAGAATGCCTACTGACTCCCTGAATGCCCCTGCTATCTCTCGGGCTAAAGCGCCCATAGCCTGGCCTACTGGCTCGGCCACATTGGCCTAGCCAACTCCCTCTGTACTGTCGGAATCTCCTCTGGCACAGGCACCTCCTGCCTACCCGGCCTACCACGCCTACCGCGTCCTCGTCCTCGTCCCGTCCTCCTACTATAAAGGAAACAAAGACGTTAGCACATTAATAATGTGCCGAAGCTAAACACTCGTGTCCTATAATGCATTGGACAACATAATTCATTCCACGTAAGCACATAATCACATAAGCACCTACGAATTTCATTCCTGGATGATAATAGTCCCGAAGCGTTACTATAGTTCCGGTTGGAAGCAGCATTGATCAAGTGCCTTCCAACAAGACTACTAGAAACTCAAGGGTCCAATTAACATCCTAGAAACTACGTTCCATACCCACATAATCACATAAACATGTTATCATATAAGCATATAACATTTCACTAAGTCTCTATCAAACGAGACGAACCCATTGTGATATAATCACTTCCCACGTACCCAAAGTATTCAAACCCGGTACGCTCTGATACCAAGTTGTAACGTCCTCAAAATAAACCCATTATATGTTTATCATTGACATGCAATATTTAAATAAAACAATTCATTATCTCATTCATCAGAGTATTACTAAATAAAAGCATTACATGTAACATCAAATTAAATGCCCTACGGGTTTACATCTTTCCAAGCCAACATTGGACAAAAATATGAGTTCTAACCAACTACAAGTAAAGCCCTAGGCTTGAATGTTTACATGTACTATCAAATAAAACAACTAACTGAAGATAGTCTTCAAAATCCAAAAGTCAAATCCTTCCAAGCTAAGTCCTTGGAGGTAACTTATCACCTGAACCTGAAAATGATGTTCCCATATAGGGTGAGCCACAGCCCAGTAGAAGTATACTAAACCAAATATAAGCATTGAATAAAGCAATAGTATTCAATAGATGGTTAACCAAGATAATCAATTATATCATTATACAGTCTCATGACACTAATGTCTATGACACGTTTCACTTTCCATTATTATCAATATGGCTCAGAACCTGGCCAAACTTACAGCAGTGAACTATATATCATATTCACATTACTTCCAATATCAACAAAACAAATGAGACTCAGGCTCATATCAAAACACTTCATACTTCCCGTTTGATACACATTTTAGTGCTGTATCAATAACATGTAAAAAAAAACACTTCAATATCAATAAGCACACATAATAGTGATACTAATGGAGTCCATCCCCTATCTCCTCCCAAACAAAATCCGGTTTAGAGGTCCATCCCCTATCTTCCCCTAAACCGTGGAGTACATCCCCTATCTCCTCCCACACAATATGCAAATGCAATGCTCAATCAATACACGTATTTTCTGTATTAATCCCATAGTCAAAATTTACTGACTTCACCAATATAATTAGTTTCAGTTAACCCTAGTCCACATGCAATGTCTACAACAATCGCGACTATCTTCCACCGATAGCCCAAACAGTTATTTCTAGACTGGAAATAAATATATCAACAATTCAATAGGCGAGTGATTTAAACTATCCCACTACACCGTTAAATCAATAAATTCCTCAATTCACCTTAAACTAATTATACAAATTAATTTATTAAAAAACTAGGGTTTTCCCAAAATACCCCCAATATATCAAAATACCAAAACTTAGAACAAAACCTATAAGATGGAGTAGGAAATCCCTACCTCGAAGAAAATAACCCGAATGGAGAAGATGGAGATGATGACCCAAAATCCAAAGTGCTCCAAATCCTCTCTTTTTCAGATTAAAAGAAAGCCCTCGCGAAGCTCTACCTTTCTTCCAAAGGAACTAGGGTAGAAGACCACTGGGAATAAATCAAATCTTAGAGAGAAGGTAAGAGTAGAGAGAGAAACTCTCAAGGGGCGTTTTTTAAAAGTTAAGAGAGAAAAAGTAGGTCAAAAAGTGATCCAAAAAGTGAAATCTCGGACTGATGTAGTCGACTCCCCGCTCGAGCGTGGAAACCCCCGCTCGAGCGTCACTCACAGACTCCCGCTCGAGCGTCCAAACTCTCGCTCGAGCGTCGAATACGCACTCCCAGTACTTTTGCAGAACCAGGTCCCCGCTCGAGCGTCTAACTCCCCCGCTCGAGCGTACTCACACACTTCCGCTCGAGCGTCCAATACCACGCTCGAGCTCCAACACTGCACAGGAAAAACTGGATGGGTGCTAATCCCGCTCGAGCGCGCCAAAACCCCCGCTCGAGCGGACAAACAACAAAGGATCCCCGCTCGAGGGACAGGTCAAAATCTGGGCAACTAGTTTTGGCATCTAAACTCAACCGATCTGTAACAGACCCCGCCCAACACATCCTATAACTCAAATACAAAGAGATTAAGGACAACAACAACCAATATATAATGACAGGGTCCACGGAACCTAAGTCCGATACAATAATCTAAAGGGAAAAGACCGGGGTCGCTATATAACTTCATTCTGCTGCAACAGAGCACAACATAGAGTAGGAAAGAAGTAATTTCACAGGTTGTATGTATTGTGTACCACTCCTTATCATCAAAACATCTCCAAGGAGTGGTACTATTGGCTCCAAAACCACCAACCAAGCATTTTCAATGCATGATGGCCAAAGAACCAAGAAATACAATTTCATTGTATGCAAAAACGAGACTTAAGACCATCACCCTATCATGCATGGTCAAGGGCAATGGAAACCAAGGAAAATAGCACATTTCATCACTATTGAGTATGAAATGTCTCATTTGCCTTGTGTTCAAACTAACGTCCTGTTTAAACACATGCAATGCAACACAAAAGATGCTTATCTTGCCTCTTTTACTTGTTCATTTTATTTACTCATTTTACATTACCGATTCATTCTTTAATAGATTAAGTCCAAAAGTGGGTGTCTTCTAAAGCGAAAGAAGTGTCAACCAAGGGGTAATTTAAGGCATGAGAGAGATCATGCCGTTGGTAATGAACCCTCAAAGAAGATTAAATCATTAAGCATGACCTCAATCTTAAGCTTAAAAGACCCTAAGTTTGAAACAACTCTCAAAAGCAAATAAAAGAGTGAAGTAAAAAGGGAGGTTGCAGAGATTTTAAATGTTGAAATGGAGTGCAAAACAACACTAAAACATGCTATAAACTCAAAACAATGATAATTAAAGCATGAAAACACCAAGCTAGTGAAGGAATTAACCTTACAACTATGCAATACAAGCCTCAACTCAACTAACCAGCCTAAAACAGAGCCAAAACAGGTTATTTCAGAGGCAAAAACGTGCTAGACTTAAGCTAAATTAAGCTAGAAAAACATGCTAACACATGAAGCTAACTAGGCATGCAAACAAAACACAAGGAGGGGAGGCTAACCCCTCTAATTTTAGACTTTAAAATAAGGTTTTTACCACTAAAATACCTTTGGAATTCAGTGGTTAAAAGGCCCAAAAAATTTGGTTTGAAAGTGATAAATAATGGCACAAAAAACTTAACAAACAAAGGAGTAAGAAGGGGGGACCACCCCCTAACTCAAAGAGACCTCAAACCAACATTTTTAGGTCATAAAAACGGAGGTTTTTACAGTTGAAAACTAGGCCAAAAACAGTTTGAAAAGATGGCAAAATAAGTGTGCAAAACAAGCTTAAAAGGAGAGTGTTATACCTCTTGAAGCAAGCAACAATTCTAGGCACAAAGTCAAGTCAAAAACACCTTCTAAAGCTCCAAGAAGGCTTCCAAGGACCTTAACTCAAAGGTGGTCAAGTTTGATCAAGGATTGATAGGCAAACTTGAAGTGTATCCTCACTTGTATGCATTTATGCACAAAAGTTCAAGAGAGAGAGAGAGGAATGTAGAAAGAGAGGCTCCCAAAAATTTTCTAACCTTGAAAACAATAGAGAAGGCCCTCTATATATAGAAAAAATGAGAGCTTTGGTCGAAAATATCAATTTAGAAACAGCTAGAGGGAAAATATCTGCACAAAAACTGATTTTTGATACCAATGGCCGGCAAGGACCATCAATGGCCGGCAAGCCTAATTCAGTGGTTGGACAGAAAATCTGCTTTTTGGGCCCGACTTCAAATGGGAATATCTTCTTCATCCGGACTCGTTTGCAGGTCATTCTTGAGTCTAAACTGAAGCCCCAGAAGCCTTCTTTCCAATGGTGGCAGCCTCACATCAAAATTCCAAGTGTGAAAAAAGATATCCTCATTTTAGTGAAGACTGCTCAGTTTTGGCTTAAACAAATGGATGCCTAACTTCAACCAGCCACATCTCCCTCATCCAGACTCGGCTTTAATAAAAATAGTTTTTTCATTTGAGATTGGATGCAACTACCACAAAGCCCAAAAATCTTATTTTTCTCAATCTTTCCTTTTACTTTTCAAGGAAACCAAACAAAGATTCAACAACCGGTCTAGAAATGAGAGAAAGAAAAGAATACCTTGCCAGATCGCTTGAGATGTGCAGAGTATGCCTGCACGAACTCGTGAGGAGAGACGTCCTTCACATTTCTCACAGTGCCCATGGTTGGATCACACGAGACGGCGTCCACGGCAGACGATGATGGAGACGATGATCACTCGCTAGGGTTTCTTTTTCTCTGCAGTAGGTTTATATACGTGATACATAGGCCTTGTTTGGGAAAGGCTATTCTTTTTCTTTCTTTTTTTTTTTGTTGCTTTTGGGATTAAAATTTACAAAAAGACAAAATAAGTTAAAATAGCTAATAAGATAAAATGTCATATCAAATCCATAATCATTTTACTTTTTTTCTCACAAATATCACATCGAACTATAAAAAAAAAATCTAACTGTATTTCCAAACATAAATATTTTAGTCTACTAAAATAGTAATTTCTCAAACACCTGAAGATACACATTAGACTATAATAGTTTAATCCACTCATCGTTGCTTGAAAATTTGCTGACAAGAAGGTCATCTTAGAACTACTCGTTTTGTAGTATTGTTGAAGATTCAAAGCATCTTATTTGAAGATGTAATTGCACCATTCGTAGTATCATGTGAGAAGGCAACAAGTGTGTGACATACTCGCCAAAATGGGTTCAAACTAGATGGATCATGCTGTGATCATGGAGCTACCTCTTGCCAAAATTAGAAGTCAGCTAGTGGTTGACATGATTGGAATGACTTATCGGAGGATTTTTTTTTTCCTTTATTTGTTTTGTCTTTCATTTCTGATATACTCAAAAAAAAGAAAAAAAAAAAAGTAGACATTCCAAATTATGACTCTCGAATTTTAAATAGGAATTTTTAGTCAAAAATCTTATGTATATATCAAGTCGTGCTGAATTTTTATTAATTCAAAGAGTCTTGTGCCATAACAAAGAGTAATATTAAATGTATATAATTTTTATTTATTATCTTATTTTCCGTCTCATACGAACTGTAAGACTCACCAAATAATTATCATAAAACTTAACAAAAATGTTTTAGAACTTTAATTTGTGAGTTTTAATAGCTTTAATGTGTATATGGGTTCATCTGATGTGATGTTTTGACTTCTTTTTTTTTTCTTTTTCTTTTTTTAACTTTCCACTTCAGTAGAACTCAATTAGAATTCTAATTTTAGAAGGATATATCATTATTGAAAACTTAATTTAGTGTGAAAATACGGAAAACAAACATTTACAAAAGTGCAATTCCTATATTGGTGAGAGGTGGATCAATTCATAAATTTTGTGCTCAATCTTGTTTTAAGTTAAGCTATGCAACCTTTTTTCACAATTCAAGTCGGAGATAAAAAAAACTTTAGACTAAGATTTCGTTTGGGAATATGTTTTTTAGTAATTTTTTGATTTTTTAACTAAAATATGATGTAAAAAAAACTAGTATATTTTAGATGACTTTTTAATTTTTTATAAAAAAATGTATAAAAAATAGAGATAAAAGAGAATCTTTAACTTTTTTATATAAGTTATTAACTTTTTAATTTTTTTAATAATTTTTTAACTTTTAAACTAAAAAGTGATATTGTCAAACGAGATCTTAAGCCTTGTGCAATAGGCTTGGTTTACACGGTCTAATAAGTCAATTTATAGATTATTATATGTTGAGATTCAAATATATTTGTAGACTTATTTAAAAATGTTTTTGTTGTTAGGTTTATGGAGCAGCAAATCATGAATCATCTCTAACGGACTAATGGGTTTGATGCCTTTAACGCATGGCTTAGGCCGGGAGTAATAATTATAGTCTAAAAGTAAAAAAATTATTTTAAAAATTAAAAAATTTATAACTTACATTAAAAGGTTATTTTTTTTTTTTTACTTTTTACATATTTTTTTATAAAAAATTAAAAAGGCATTCTAAATATATAAATATTTTTTTACTTCATATTTTAACCAAAAAAATTAAAAAATTATTAAAATAACTTGTTTCCAAACGAGATCTTACTCTAACTTAAGTTTTATTTGAGTTTGGAGGACAACCCACACAATGGCCCCGTTTGGTAGAACTTATAAGTAGCTTATTTCAGTTTTTAACTTAATTTAAGCTAAAAACATGTGTTTGGTTCAGCTTATTTGACCAACTTATAGCTTAAATAAAACTAATTTTCAACTTATTTGAGAAGTTGGTCAGGGGATGCTTATTATTTGAGCTTAAGCGCGCAGTTGCTCTGTTGGGGGTGAAATGACTTAAATGCCCCTCCTAATCTCCATTATTTACGAAAATGCCACTATATAAACAACAATGAAAACACTGTTCACTCATCTCAAAGAGTGATTGGCGATTTCCGGTGTGTGGGGGCGATTTTCGGCGTGGTGCTCTCTCTCTCTCTCTCTCGATGAAGATGAAGCTCTGGGTTGCTCGATCTGCAATCTCACTTGATCTGATCTGCAATCTCTGCAATCTCACTCGATCTGATGAAGATCTGGGTTGTCTCTCTTGATCTGCAATCTCACTCTCTCTCTCTGCGCATGGTTTGGTCAATAGGGTTTGGAAGCGCGATGGTGACGGGGACGATGACACAACGGGATCTGGGTTGCTCATTGATGAAGATGAAGATCTGTCGTCGTCTTTCTCTCTCTCTCTCTCTGTTTCTCCCGAACCAGTTCCAGATCGCGAACAGTGACGACGGCATATGAAGATGAAGATAGGGTTTGGAAGCACGGTAGTGAGCGTCGTCTTTCTCTCGTTGATGAAGATGAAGATCTCCAGCGTTGTTCAGGCGGGTGAACGGTGACGCGCGACGACACTCTCTACCTGCCGTTCCAGATCGCGGTGGTGGCTAGGGTTGCAGCCACCGGCGGCGTACGGATGGCTTAGGAAGGAAGAGAAGGGAAAAAAAAAATTAAATAAATTAAACAAAAATAATAATTAAAAACAAAATAATAAAAATAATATTGAACAAAATAAATTAAACAAAATAAATTGAAATAAAAATAAAAATAATAAATTAAACAAAATAATAATAAAAATAATTTATTAATATTGAAATAAATTGTGCAATTTATATCCATTAAATAAATTACACAATTTAATTGTAATGAAAAAGAATAATAAATTAAAAAAATAACAATTGTTATATTATTAATTGTAATAAAGAAATTTAATAAAAACAGAATCAGAAAATTTAATAACAATTGTTGATTATTGTATATTTTTGTAATGAATTAATTATTAATTGATACAAATTAATAACAATTGTTGATTATTAATATTATTTTATACTAGTAAAAATTAATTATTAATATTAATTGATACTAGATAATAATTTTAGTATTAATTCAGACTAATTAAGTCATTAATTGATACTAATTAATAATTTTAGTATTAATTGATATTGATTAAGCAATTAATTGATACTAATTAATTTATAATAGAAAAAAATTATTACAATAATACTTCCATTACATTTTTATCAAGTGTATCAATTTTTATATTAGTTGATACTAATTAATACTAATTATATTAACTTTTATTAATGAAATAATTTTTTTAAATTAAAATTGAAAAAAAAAATGACAAAATTATCATTTTTATATCGTACAAGGACAAAAAGGTCAATTATACAGAAAAAGCTATTTTACAGCTTATTTACCAAATCGACCATGCTACGTAGCTCGAATCACGTGGCTCGAACCGCGGCTCGACACCAAAACGACGTCGTTTTGGTGTCAATTTTTTTTTTTTTTTGGCCTGGTTTTGGTTGCAGAACGAAGGAAGAAGAAGAGGGAGGGGAGGAGGAGGAGGAGGAGGGAGGGGAGGGGGCCATAAATCGGCTGGAGGAGGAGGCGGAGTGAGTGAGACGGTGGCGGTGGTGCGACGATTGGCGAGGAGCAAAGGTGCTGCGAGACGTCGGCGGCGAGGCGACTGTCTGAGGCGACGAGCACGGCGGACGAGCAGCGAAGAGCATGGCGGCGAGCACGGCGGGCGAGCAGCGACGAGCACAGCGGCGAGCACGGGGGGCTGGGCTGCTTCTCTCTTTCTCTCCATCTCCCTCTCCCTCTCCCTCTTCTTCTCTCTTTCCGAAATCGAGCCATTTTCGAGCCCTTTCATTCGAGCACTTAAACATTTTCCTTACCAAATACTATTCTGCTACTTAAATCTATAATCCTACAGCTACACCAAACAGGTTACCAGTTTATGCTCACAGCTGTAAGCTAACTGTTAAGTTATAATCTATAATCATTTTCCCACAGCTCTACCAAACGGGGCCAATATGCCTTCGTTTGGCAACTTGGGTTTGGTTTGGGATTATTTTAATTTTAAAAAAATAAAATAGATTTTTTATTCTAATAAGACAAAATATCACATCCAACTCATAATCATTATATTATTTCTTTCACAAAAGTCAAAAAAGCCAAAAAGTCCATCCCAAACGAGGCCTTTTAATCCCAGGCTAAAATAGCCAAAAAAAACAAAAAAGTCAAAAAAATCAACTCACTTTCCAAACGAATTCGAGGTGTGTTTGAGATAAATTTTTTTAAAAAAATTTGGGCAGAAAGTTTAGAAATTTTTTTGATTTATTTAGTTGTATACTTTGAAAATAATTTTAAAGTTTGAGATAATTTGATATTTTATTATCGTTAAGTAGATGTGTGTGAAAGAAAAAGTGATTGAGAATGAGAAAAGAGAGAAGAGAGAAAAAAAATAATTGATTAATGTATAGAAAGATATTGATTTTAATTTTTTTTTTTTTAAATTTAAACTAAACAAAATTTTAAATTTTTTTTTCAAAAACTATATCTTAAAATACAAATCAAACAAACGACTTTGATCGGGCAAAAGTTAAACCGACGGTAGGAGCATTTGAGCCCAACGGTGACCTTTATTTTTTTTATTTTTATGTTTATAAATAAAATGTAATTTTTACCAACAAATTTATATAACATTTAAAAAAAAAAGAAAAAGAAAAAGAAGAAAGAGAGCAAACTTGGTAATACCAGTTTATCCGATGACTACGACGTCGTCTAGTGAGCACTCCACGAGTCTCTTCCCGTAAAACACAGTTCGTTGCTTCTCGGTTGTCGGTTCACCCCATTTCTCTGTTGATCAGAGCTCTCTTCTGTATCACAAATCACACCCCTCAACAAACCCTAGAACAAGAAGAACACGAAGAAGAAGAGCAGCCATGGCGATCCGCCACCTCCTAACCCTAGCTCGCCGTTCCCATTCTCCTCTCACCCACACCCTCCGCCCATTCTCCACCTCCTCCGCCGTCTCTGCCACGGCACCACCACCACCAACCCCCTCTCCTCCTCCTCCAAACGTCATGATATACGACCGCTTCGCCGAATCCGTCAAACACAAGCTCAAACAGCTCGACCACCCCGACCCTAGGTTCCTCAAGCACAACTCCCCTCACCCAACCCTAACCGATCACACCTCAATCCTCGCTACCCCTCTCACCCGCGTCACCACTCTCCCCAACGGCCTCCGAGTCGCCACCGAGTCAACCCTCGCCTCCAAGACCGCTACCGTCGGTGTATGGATCGACGCCGGAAGTCGGTTCGAGACCGATGAGACCAACGGAACTGCTCATTTTCTGGAGCATATGATATTCAAGGGGACTGAGAAGAGGACCCCGAGGGAATTGGAGGAGGAGATTGAGAATATGGGGGGGCATTTGAATGCATATACTTCGAGAGAACAGACTACGTATTATGCTAAGGTTATGGATAAGGATGTGCCTAGAGCTTTGGATATATTGGCGGATATATTGCAAAATTCCAAGTTTGATGAGAAGAGGATTAGCAGAGAGCGTGATGTGATTTTGAGGGAGATGGAGGAGGTAATCATCATTGACTAATTTGTGTCTTAATTCAATTTTCCCTATCAAAATTGATTTTTTGGTATTTCTTAATTTTGGTTGATGATGAGGAGATATTACTAATAATCATTGAATAAGTTTGTTTCTTAATTCATTTTTTCCCATAAATTTTGTTTTCTGGGTATGGCTTAATTAGGCTGAGATTTTTTTATACTAAATTTATCTTCTTTATTTGTTTATTATTTTTTATGCGTTGTGGAATAGTTAGAGAATTCATGAATTCAAAATGTTTGCGTAAAGTGTTTTTTTTTTTTTTCCTCGTTTGGTTGAGGTTCTCACAAAACCAGTTGTTTGATTGGGACATGGTTCAGTTAAAAATTTAGGTCTGTAGTGTTCTATTCTGACCAGTGATTTGTAAATTGATTAGTAGGATCGACATTTGAGAAAATGTATATTTTTTGTTCTCTCTCCCAAATAGTTATATAATATATGGGGAAAATAGCAGTGCTGAAGTTTAATGTTTAAGGCATGGCAGAAGTTGATTGAAATTAGATTTTGAATGATCTGATTTGTGGACTAATAGTTTTGAGTATTCTTTGGTGGTTTCTTCATTTCATCAACTAAATCATCTCTAGATGTTCTTTTGATTCAGTCAAATCAAATTACTTTATTATTAATTGTTTGAGTGCTTGCTCCTTGTGATTATTGTATTATTCTTTATAGGTTGAAGGCCAAACAGAGGAAGTTATTTTCGACCATTTGCATGCAACCGCTTTCCAGCACACGCCTTTAGGCAGAACCATTCTTGGTCCTGCTCAAAATGTCAGGACGATCACCAAAGATCATCTTCAAAAGTATATATCGACACACTACACTACATCCAGAATGGTAGGTGGTGACATAAAGTTATGAGCATTTTGTCTATTCGTAATTTATTGCTAGTTCTATTTAGTTGTTAACATGTTGGCTTCGCCTTCATTCATCTATCAATTATTCAATGCCATCAATTTACTTTCTTGAAGTCCTAAACATTGGGTGTTCTACCTGGAGCTACTAGGTAATTGCTGCTTCTGGAGCTGTGAAGCATGAGGACCTTGTTGAGCAAGTGAAGAAGTTGTTTACCAATTTGTCATCGGATCCAACCACAACTTCTGAATTAGTTGCTAAAGAGCCGGCAATTTTTACAGGTTCCGAGGTGTGCTTGTTTCACATGAATGCTTCTTGAATTGTTATCAGGGCAACAATACAATATTCTCGTTCTGCACTTCTTAACAATTTAACAAAAATTTATTTACTGGTAATTGTTGTGTGAAAATCAGGTGAGGATCATTGATGATGATTTGCCTTTAGCACAATTTGCGGTTGCTTTCAATGGGGCTCCTTGGATGGATCCAGATTCCATTGCTTTGATGGTCATGCAGTCTATGTTGGGATCCTGGAATAAGAATGCAGGTGGTGGGAAGCACATGGGGTGAGTCATTGGACATCATTTGTTGGGAACTAATAAATAAAGCTGAATATTCACTGTTGAATTATAACTTGTGAGCAGGTGTGTTAACTAGTTTTGATAATTTGTAAACAGTTCTGAGCTTGCACAGAGGGTTGGCATAAATGAGATTGCTGAGTCCATGATGGCATTTAACACCAACTATAAGGACACTGGTCTTTTTGGCGTTTATGCCATTGCTAAGGTGAGATGCATTCCAGAATTATGATTTTGTTTGTACGAGGGCCTTTTTCCTCTTGTTGTAAGAGTGTTGTTCTATCTTTTTTTCTTTCATTTTTTTATAATTTTTTTTTTCTCTTATTCCCATGACTCAGATTTAAGCTTCTCTTCTGAAATTATTGGGTTTTATTTTCCCTTTCACTCCTCTATCTTTCGTTCCTTTCCCGATTCACTTTTTTGATGGGTGACATGGGTCTAGGGTGAAACATAGTTGTTGAGATTGGGTACCCTTTGGTTGCTTCCATTTTGGGAGAGCTCAGACTTGAAACCATAGTCAACGAAAGCTTTGGTTGGTACCATTAATGGTAATTTTAGGCTTGCCTGCAAAGGGGGGAAAACGGTGTACTCTGCTTAAGACTCTAGTTAAAAGATTTGTTCCATTTTGTGTCCAAGTTTCAAATTTTTAAAATTTTAATTATTATTTTTCCGTATTACTCATTTTTAAATATTTTTTTGGTAAACTGCCTATTCAAAAAAATTTCTTTGAACTATGTATATACAGTCATCTGTCAAAATAATATTTTTTCCCACAAATGAATCAGGATCAAACACGTGAATTTCTTAACACACCTTAGGCAACTCTTTAGATTATAAGGGTAGAATGTTATGTACGTAAGTAATTACTAAATAGTTTCTGATACATAGATGCATGTTCAATCACTTATCGAGTTTATATCGAGTTTCTGATACATAGATGCATATGCAAACACCTTGAGCAGCAATATTGTCTGTTAGGTTTTAATACTTGTGTCTTTTTTCTTGCGTGTGTTTCATGCTGAACTTTATTGATTGATTAAAAGTGACAATTATTGCTGCAATTTATACTTCAATAATTGTAGTTATTTATTTTATTGTAACAGCCAGATTGTGTTGATGATTTAGCCTATGCTATTATGTACGAGCTGAGCAAGTTATGTTATCGAGTTTCGGAAGCTGATGTTACTCGTGCTCGTAACCAGGTTAGCTACCAGTTCTTGTACTTTCCCTTGTTGTCTGTTGTTTATGCGTGGGTTTTATCTATTTTAATGAACGTAAACAGCATATATGTACACATATCAATACTCACGAAAACACTAATATCCTAGTGATTTACGATTTGGAATGCACATCCCATTCCAAAATAGTGAATTTAGCGAGCTGAAGTGATCCAAAAATACTTTCCTATTTATTTTCTTAACATTTCCATAGAAGAAAAAGTTGAATATGATGTTTGTATACGAGTTGCACCCCCTAGGTGCCTCTTTTTAATATAATTTTTTTTTTATTGGCTATTGAATATAATCAATTAAAATCTAGAGAGAGTGGTGTTTTGGTAGTATAAAATGTAGGAAAAAGGGTGTATAATACTCTTGGAAATATGTTTTCATGTGATATCTAATAGTGTGATCTATATCAACTTACCCTTACTTTTTAGAGCATTTGCCAAATTGCCATACCATGTTCTCGTTAACATTGATTATATATATTTGATCCAAAAAGTAAAGAGCATGTATTTCTACCACTCTATTTTGTGGATGATATACCTGCCATATATAAACCAAACCAAGCCTTAAGTCCCATCAAATGGGGTTGGTTACATGAATCTTTCTTCTCCACGCGGTTCTATCAAAGGCTATTTTGTTAGTCAAATTAAGTGTATCCATATCTCTATTTACAACGTTAGCCAAAGTTGGTGGGTCAGGTAAAATACTAGATGATGAAGGTAAGATGTTCCAAAATAGTTTATGATGGTGGGTCACAGAAGACATCTACTCCACTTTTCTGACTATCAAATGTTGTGCGGTAGATGAACTTATATCTTGGGGTCCATCGTATTTCATACCACAATCTCTGGGTATCCATTATTGTTGTATGTGATCTGCTCTGGTTTAGAAGAGGAAATTAATTTTATCTAAGCCAGCTGTTCATTTATGTTGTACTGCAGTTGAAATCTGCTCTGCTGCTTCACTTGGATGGAACCAGTCCTATTGCTGAAGATATTGGGCGCCAGGTAAAACTCTAGATGCATTCGGGTTGGTAGAAAATAAGTGAATAAAATAAAAAGTGTCTTTTTAGGATTTGCATACAGTTTGGATAAGAAGCACGGACACTTCTAAGAAGGTGACGTATCCATGTCGTGTCCGTGTCGGACACCGACACTCTTTAGACACTTTCAAGACACGTGTCCGACACTCTTCAAATGTGCCCTATTTTTTTAAAGACCTGGACACTCGTTGGATACTTGAAGGACACACGTATCAATCGTTTAAACACACGTGTTTAACGATTAGACATATGTGAAACTAATTATAAGTTTGAATAAAATAACTTAAGATACAATAATAAAACAAAAATCATATAAATTTATAAGAATTAGGGCTAGTTTGGCATGTACTAAATAAGCCAAAAAGTCAAAAAGTCACTATCTTATTTAAGTCACATCATCTTATTTAAATCACATCACCTCTCTAACACATTACATCAAACCCAACCCAAACCCACCAATAAGTCAAAAAGTGCACTTTTTTAGGACATCCCAAACCAACCCTTAGTGTTATATTGCATTTTTTTATTATTTTTGAATGATATATTCATATATATAACATATAATAAATATATAAAATTATATATTTCATGCATGTCCCCCATGTGTCGTGTCTTGTATTTTTTAAAAATTAACGTGTCAGCGTGTCCGTGTCGTACTTGTGTCGTGTCACGTGTCCGTATCTATGCTTCTTAGCAGTTTGGTTTCAATGCGACTTGGGCCGACTAAAAAGAAACTTGTTTTTTTGAATCTCACTGCATGGATCATCTATTTGAGCGTCTGCTAAGACAGTAGATGTTATAAAATGTTTCTGAAATGTGAACTCTGGTTATATAACAGTAACTAGTCTCATTAAAATGTTTGTGAGAATAAGAGATGCTTTAGTTATTAAATTCTTTCCTTAAAAAGTAAAGTGCTTCTTGTTTGACTTAATTCTTTCTGTTCTTGCAGCTACTTACATATGGACGAAGAATCCCGTACGCAGAATTGTTTGCCAGGATCGATGCCGTTGATGCTAGCACTGTCAAACGTGTTGCAAACCGTTTTATTTTTGACCAGGTAAGGACAAATGGATCCTGTTGTTGCTAATTGCAGACTCGAATACTAGGAGGGCAGAATGTTGAAACTTTCCCCAGGGTTCTCATTTTGATTCGATAGTTGGTCTAAACTATATTTGGTCTTTGTTCGGTCTTTTCAGGATGTTGCCATCGCTGCCATGGGGCCTATCCAGGGTCTACCCGATTACAACTGGTTTAGACGCAGGACCTACTGGCTCCGTTACTAGGTTCTTTTCTTCTGTTGGGTTTTCTTTGTTTTTGCTCACCTTTTAACCTTCTCAAATCAAATTGTCTAAAAAAAATCTTGACAGGCCCCTTTGAGGGTGGCCTTTTTATTTATCTTTTGTTTCTGGATTTTCTTTCCTGTAATATGCCTCCATCAGTCGAAAATAAATATATGCTGGATTCAGTTATTTGAGCCGAGAGAGATCCAATTGTATTCCATCAAGTTGGTTGTAGCCAGGCAGGCATTGAACGTTTGATTGTTTTTGAGATACTGCTCTCCTGTAATTATTCAAATGGTCTGCTGATTTATGTTTGGCACTGCATCACTTTCATATGGGTGAGCGATGTCATCATGTTTGACATCCATCTTCATTAAACATCTCCAATGGTTGTTGCTATAATATCATTGCTATTACTATAATTTGATAATGAATAGTATTATTTTGCCAAATTATAGCAAAGGTGCTCCAATGGTCACTTGTTATTTTGGCAATTCTCAACCAACTTTCCCTTCAAGTTTGTAGGTGTTGTTTGAATATAGGTTTTTTTGTAATTTTATTTTTGTTTTGTTTTTGTCTTTTATGACTTTTTTTTAACTATTTGTAAAAAAAATTATATATTTATATTATTCTCGACTAGACAAATATAAAAAATATAAAAAATTAGAAAAATTAGAAAAAAAAAATATATAATTCAATTTGAAAAATTAAATAGAAAAATTAAATTTGAAAATTTATTTAGTTTTCTATTGTTTCAATTCTGTTTTTTTAATTGAATTTGGAGTCACAAATATGTTTATATTTGTTGATGTGATATGTTTGGCAATTGCTATTTTACTTGTCAAATTTGAGAACAGATATGGCATATGTCATTTTTGGCAAGTAAAATAGTAAATCATTGGAGACTTACTTTTTATCACTATTGTTATATTATAGTTTTGACAAGTGTTTTGAGAGCTCCATTGGAGATGCTCTCTACCAATCTGCCCTTACATCTTATACAACCCTCACTTCATGCTGGGCCAGCCTACTTTGTCACTGAACTTTCAGAAAGCCCATCTTCTCCAAAAAGCCCACCTTCTCTTCTATCCATCTCACTCTCCCCTGACTCAGACCAAAGCCCACCTCCTAGCCCACAACCTGCTCCCACCTCTCTCCCTTTGGGCCCTATTATTCCTGATTTGGCTTTGTCCAAAGCTTTCAATACATTATCCTTGAAAAGGAAAGCCCAAGACCTGGACCATCTCCAGCTACCCAACCCAAAGCTACTTAAACTCACACCTGAATTTAGAGTGGCTTCACACTCTCTCTGTCTAAACCCAGGCAGTCAAATTCCACCCAGGAAGGCACCCAGGAAAACAACGACCAAAAGGGGGGCACGACCTCAACAGCATGCATTACCTGTTTCCCCCTCCCTTGCTTTGGTTGAGGTCACAGTGAATAATGATAAACACCTGGACTCACTTCTCACCCTCCAATCTTCTTTGAACAAACCTATACCAATTCTGGTTCTGGATGAATTCGAGACATGCTCATAGGTCCCCAGCACATATCCAGAATCGCCATCCCAGGCAAATTCTGAAAGGGCTTTGGTGGCTGGCCCATATCAGCCACACGCCCCATGTTGATTATCAGCTGGAATTGTCAGGGGCTTGAGCGACCTCTGACAATCCAGATCCTTAGAGGGTTGTGTACGACCCATTGTCCAAGCTTGATGTTCTTGATGGAAACAAAAGAATAAATGTTCCCTGTTGGAACGAATTCGTCGTAGTCTCCGTTTTCACAACAGTTGCTATGTTGAACCAAATGGACTTGCGGGTGGATTAGCGTTATGGTGGACACAAGAGGTGGATGTGGATGTCAGATCAAAAAATAGTAACTTGCTGAAGTGTCTTATTTCTGCCAATGGCCATACCTGGTTGGCAACTTTCCTTTATGCTCCTCCTAGGGAACATATCCGCCGTAAGTTCTGGGATTTGATTATGAATATAGCCAGGGTTAATCATCTTCCATGGCTTTGTATTGGGGATTTTAATGAGGTTGGAGCCTATTGGGAAAAAGTGGGAGGGTCAAGTCCGAACATCCAACGGATTTTGGGATTTCAGCAAGGGCTCCAGGACTGTGCTCTAATGGACCTAGGATTTAAAGGGCATGGATTCACATGGTCAAACAATCAAGCAAGCCAACACAATGTGAGGGAGAGACTGGACCGTGCCGCTGCTACGGTCAAGTGGAGAGAGTGTTTTCCTTGTGCCCAGGTTTTCCATGAGTTCATCATCGGTTCGGATCACTGCCCTCTCATTCTCAATTTATGCCTTCCTCTAAAAAAAGTTGCCCAGTTATTTAAGTTCGAATCTATGTGGACTACTTCTCCAAGCTGCTTCGATGTAATTTCTACCAAATGGGAGGAGTCTGGTTCAGGCTCACCGATGTTCAGGTTGGTTCAAAAGCTGAAAGAGTGCAGACTAGCTCTAAAATCTTGGAGTCGGAGGGAATTTGGGGATAACCGCATTAAGCTTGAGGGCCTAAAGACTAATCTTTTACATATCCAATCCCAAGAATGGTCGGAGGATAATGTGCAGGCCCAGCGTCAAGTAGAACAAGCTATTGCCGATGTGTTGCTTCATGAAGAGATATTTCTACGTCAAAGATCGAGGGTTCAGTGGCTTCAATATGGGGACCAAAACTCGGCATTTTTCCATGCGTCAATTATTCAATGTCGCCAACAAAATCAGATGATAAAATTGCTTCAGGAAGATGGCCGGTGGCTTACTTCTGAACCTGAAATTAACTCCCATCTGCATGACTATTTCTTAAGCCTCTTCTCGAGCTTACCTCCCCGAAACTTTGACTCAGTTCTGTCGGTGGTACATTGTGTTATTACAGCGGACATGAATACCTCCTTCACCTGTCCTGTGACCCGAATTGAGATTAAATCTGCAGCTTTCCATCTGGGAGCCTTGAAAGCTCCAAGGCTTGATGGGTATTCTGGCATCTTTTTTCAAAGGTACTGGGAGGTAGTGGAGGAGGATGTCTGCAATGCGGTCCAATCTTTTTTTGTAAACGGGTTTCTCTTAAAAGAACTGAACCAGACAAATCTTGTGCTTATTCCAAAGGTTCCAAATCCAGAAAAGCTCTCTCAATACTGACCCATCAGCTTGTGTAACTTCATCCTAAAAATCATTACCAAGATTTTGGCGAATCGGCTCAAGGTTGTGTTACAACAAGTCATCTCCCCACATCAATCAGCTTTTGTCCCGGGACGAGTTATACAAGACAACATCTTGGTTGCTCATGAAGCTTTTCATCACCTAAAGTTAAAGAAAAAAAGGGCAGTGCATGAAATGGCTTTTAAACTGGATTTCAACAAACCTTATGACCGGATACAATGGGATTTTCTAAAGGCTCTCTTGCTTAAGATGGGTTTTTGTCCGATTTGGGTCCAATGGATTATGGAGTCGGTGTGTACTGTGTCCTTTTCAATTTTCGTCAATGGGGAAAGACGGGCCTCCGTCATTCCTGAACGAGGGTTACGGCAGGGTGACCCTCTTTCACCTTATTTGTTTTTTTTGGTGGCGGACGTCTTATCTCTTATGATCTCGCGCAGCATCTATGAGAATCACTTGGATGGTATTAGACTTAGGAGGGGTTGTCCCATTCTCTCTCACCTCTTCTTTGTTGATGATGTCCTTATTTTTTCTACTGCCAATGCTTCTCAAAGTCTAGCCCTGAAGGCTATTCTTGATGATTATTGTAATGCCTCGGGTCAGCTTGTTAGTTTTGACAAATCCAGCATCATTTTCTCTGCTAACACCCCTATGTCAGTCCAAAATGACATATGCACATCCATGGGCGTTTCATTGACTAGCAAGGAATCGAAATATCTGGGGGTACCTTCTTTTTGGGGGAGATCCAAGTCAGCTGCTTTTGGGTTTTAATGGAAAAGGCGATTCAAAAATGCAAGGTTGGAAGCGTAATCTCTTATCACAGGCGGGGAGAGAAGTTCTTATCAAATCCGTTGTCCAAGCAATCCGGCTTATGCAATGGCGTGTTTTGCCTTCCCAAAGAAATTTTGCGACCAACTCAATGCCCATTTGAGCCGATTTTGGTGGAGAGGTGATCCAGATAATCGAGGTATACATTGGCTTAGTTGGGACTCTATGACTCTGGCCAAATCAAAGGGAGGAATGGGATTCCGGGATTTCAAGGCCTTTAATATTGCTCTCTTGGCTCGTCAAGCTTGGCGTTTATTGAAATTCCCAAACTCATATTGTGCTAAAATTTTAAAAGGGGTTTACTACCCAAACTCGGATATCTTGCACGCGGTCAAAGGTCGGAGTGCTTCGTAGGCCTGGTCAAGCTTGCTTCAAGGGCGAGACTTACTGATCAAGGGGGTCCGTTGGTAGGTAGGGAATGACGATTCTATCAACTTTTGGGAGGACATTGGATCCCCAGTAACCCAAACTTTAAACTGATCTCAAGGCCTGCTCCTCACTGTCAAATTTCAAAGGTGCGGGACGTGATTAAGCCACATACCAAAGAATGGGATCTTGATAGGTTGTGAGTTTTAGTGTCCAAGGAGGAGCTTCTGAAAATCATATCTATTCCCATCTCTCACGAAAACCAGGCAGACTCCCTCGTTTGGCACTTCACAACAAAAGGTAACTATGAAGTTCGAAGTGGTTATCAAGTGGCTATTGAGGATCATCTTGGTAAAAGCACAACAAGGGCCTCCTCTTCTTTTCTTATTCCAGAGAAGATGTGGAAGTTGATTTGGTCCTTACAAATTCCTCCCAAGATCCGTCAATTCTGGTGAAGAGTGTGCAGTAACAGGATTGCCTCAAAATAAAATTTGTTCCTTAGGAAATGTGCATCTTCTCAAGAGTGCCCCATCTGTGGGAGCAGGGTTGAGTCTATCGAACATATACTCTTTCAATGCCCTTGGACTAGAGGTGTGTGGTTTGGAAGTGACCTGGGGTTCAAAGCTGATCTGCAATCCTTTGGTTCGATGGTAGAGTAGGTTGTTGGGCTGATGAGTTTCTGTCCCAACAATGAACAGCGCAGATTTTTGGTGGGTAAAGTGCCAACTATCTGCTGGCAAATTTGGAAGGGTAGAAATGAGTTTATCTTCAACCACCAACCTACAAATCCGTCGTTTACGTTGAGTCTTGCTACATCCCTATGGAAGGAGGTCCTCACCGTGAACCAGCCTTCTCCAAGGCATCTTGTCACACCTGAGGGACCAGTGAATTCTCTGCGATGGATTCCTCCTCCCCAAGGGTAGTTCAAGATTAATTGTGATGCTAGCTTTGCTTCGGACAGTCATAGGACTTCTTTAGCTGTGGTTCTTCGGGACTGGAAAGGACATCTGCGGGATGGTATTACCTTTACTGTTTAATCATCTTCGATTACCCAAGGGGAAGCACGAGCGGTTCGACTGGCATGTGCCTTGTCTTCAACCCTCGATCTCTTTCAAGTCCATGTTGAAAGCGATAATAAAGCAGTTATTGAGCTAAGTGTGTCCGAGTTGGATCCTCCTTGGGACTGTCAAGCCATTATCTATGACATCCTTCAAGCTCGAGCTCATCACAATATCATTTTTAGCTGGTCCCCCAGAGAATGTAACCGTGTCGCCCATTGGGTTGTCTCTATGCACCTAAAGGGCTCACTGCCTTTGGACTGGGTTGCTCATCTCCCTTGTAAACTTTCTGCTCTGTTATCTAATGATGTTCTGTAAGCCGTTTGGCATTTCCATGTTCAAAAAAAAAAAAAAAAAAGTCCATTAAACAATTGAACGAGTTCAATCCTGATATGTTTGGCATTGTCATAGCTGGGCATTAGTTTCTCAAAATATGTGATCAATTCTTGAAAATAAAAAATGTTTGAGATTTTTATCTTTTAAATGATTAGAACTTTTGTGAAGTTAAAAATTGTATACCTTCCAACTGATCAATTTAAGTAAATCAATAAAATTTGCATTCATGGACTCCCCAAGAAATAGAATTATCGTTACTATTTAACCCAAGCAAATTCAATTAAATCCGGCAGTTCTGGTTTCACTAAAGTGCGAGTGTGTACCGAAGTAGATGGAAGACAAGTACCCTGTTAAACCAATGATGTCACCAATTGCATAATGCAACTATATGATAATTGCTCTATTTTGACAACAATATTTATAAATAAAATTCATAGAAAAAAAGAAAAAGAAAAAGAAAAAGTGACATTTAGTGGGTTTGATTTCAATTTTTTGGAAATTGAATTTTTCATTTTTCATTTCTCATTTTTTGTATTTTTTTGTTTTTTAGCAAATATTTTTTAAATTTTAAGTTTTTTTTTTTTACTTTTTTAAATATATCTTACTTAGATGTATCTAAATAGTAAAATATTTGTGAAAAAATATTTTAAAAAATTAATAAATACATAAAAATATGAAAAATGTATTGAATTTTTGTATATTTTGATATTTAGCATATTTTTTAAAAAAATTTCACAAATATTATACTTTTTAAGTGTATTTATGGTAGGTGTGTTTAAAAATTAAAAAAACTGCTTAAAATATTAAAATATAAAAAATAAAAAGTAAAATTTTCTATAAACTATTTTCTGAAAACTAGAACCAAGTTATTCTTATAAATAAATATATCTTCATGGATATTTTTATTTTAAGATGAAAAGTTTATGTTAAGTCATATCATCATAAAAATTTTATTTGTATATCATCACTCTATCAATAAATCCTTAAGAAACCAACTAATTTTATTTTATTTGTTTCTCTTCACGTCTTTTTTTTTTTTAGGTTCAACCATCCGGTATCCGACCCTTAGGGCCGACTAATCCGGATCCGGGGAGCAGTTCTGGATTAAAGGCTCAAGTCCCCTCCCAATTGGCGTTGCGGGGGATCGAACCGTAGTCCGCCCTTCCAAGCCGAGCTCCAATCACCACTCGGCCAACAACCAATTGGTGTTTCTCTTCACGTCTAATTCTAAACCAAGTGTCATTATATTTATTAAATATAATGAGGCCATGTTCGGGAAGTAGAGATTTTAGCAAAAGGATGAAAAAGTTATTATAAATTGTTAAATTATTATCTTTATTTTTTTCTATACACCCGTCTGTAAAAAATTACTAAAAAAATCAATTATCAAACACTCTTAATACTAGAACACTAAAAATTGACATTCAAACAATTATTCACTTTTTTATTCATAATCCTACATCTTTTAAATCACACAACTTATAAATTATTAATATTCATATTATCTCTCATTTTTATTAGTAATATTTTTATTTATAGAGTTATAAAATTAATCCATACCCCTGCCTGCCCATTCGTAATTGGGCCCCTGACCCGTTTCACTACCCGGAATAAAAAAAAAACAAAAACAAAGACAGAAAAGGATAATTCAAAAGTCACTCCAGTAGTAACCCAGACAGTTTACGACACCCTCTATATTGCGCTAGGGTTTTCGTTCGATTCCCCAGTTCCCGCGCTCCTTCTGCAATCCGAATTCCCATTTCCAGGTAATTCGATTACCCATTCTCGCTATACCTTAATCTACTGTGCATCTTCAAATTCAATTTTTTATTTTTATTTTTATTTTTTTTTATATAAAGAATTTCGAATTGGTATTAGAAATTTTTTTCCATTGAAACAAACAGGAATTGTTAATTGGGTCATTGAAACGCGTCTTTGTTACCCATTATGCGTGTAAGGGCATTTTATTTCCACCGTATTGGGACAATCTATCCAATTTGCAGTGTAATTGTTTCTTGATTTATACTTGTGTTTATATTGAATTTTCTTGCCTGTTATTTTGCGCACAAAATTAGTGTTTTTTTTTGGTATTACTGAACTAGTTTTCTTTTCTAAGTAGTGATTGCATAAAACGACAAGTGAGACAATTTTTGTGTCATTTACTCAGTTTGTTTGGGCAGAAAACATTTTTCTGTCTTTGGTGGTGGCGTAGTGCTGGGGTGGCAGTGGTGGTAATGGAAACTGTGATGGTGGCAGTGGTAGTGTGGTGACATTGGTAAGACTTGAGTCGGAAAATGTTTTCCGCCTTTCAAAATTTTAAAAATATTTTCTGCCCAAATATGTTTTTTTTTTTTAATTTTTTCATTGACCATGAAAAATATTTTCTGTTGACTTTCCTTTTCTATTGTACCAAATGTCAGAAAATACATATGTCCTTTTCATAAATTACCATAAAAAATGCAAAAAAGTCTTGCTTTCACTCAATCTTTAATTTTCCTTAATGAAAGCCGAAAACAAAAATAAGTTAGGGAATACGTAACCAACAAACGTAGGTAAATGCATATTTTTTATTGATATTTTGTGACTATATTGCCTCTTATTCTGAGTTGAACTTATGCTTGATAAAGTGTTCTTTGGTAACAGTGTTTGCATAACTTTACATGTTTAGATTTCCTGACCTTTATATAGGATTGACATTGTTGTCATTCTATTTTTCAGATGAGTCATCCACTGGATCATCATTCAATGGACCATCGTAAGTAACTATCTATCATATTATAGTAACTATCCTCACATTGTTGTCTGATCTAACACAATTAATAGTAAATTGAAGTATAAATATATTCACTAGAATATGTTTTTACATATTAAAATTGATTTGGATTTTAGCTACAATCTCTTCATATATATATATTTGCCTATGTTTATGTCTATATATGATATATCTATTTATAGTTCCTATGAGTCATTGATAAGCTTAATTTTTAAATGCAATTTCTTTGTGGTTTTGTATGTCATTTCTAGAAATTGTCATGTCACTAATGGGTTGGTTTATGCTTCTTTTTTTTGGGGCTGTGAAGAACATGCAATCAGAGGTTCAGAGGTTTTTGTTGGTGGTTTGTCCCGTAGTACAACTGAAAGCAAGATTCATGAGGTTTGTCATTTACTTTGTAGATTGCTATTTTTCTGTTGAAGCAATAGATAAGTTATACATTGGTGCCAACTACGAAGTCTTCTTTGAAGTCCTCACGAGTTAATGCCCTTACAATTGTTTCTTAATCAAACTAGATGATTGGTTGATTTTACAAGTATTGAATTTGACTATACCTGACTATCTATTTGACTATCATATTGCTATGCATTTCATTGAGGAAATGGCTTTTCATAGAGCCAACCGTAGATGGATCCATCTAGCCAACCCCTAGTAATCAAGATTAAAGCTTGTTTGTTGAATTGAGTAGCAAAAGACTCTGTTTTATGAATTAAATTGCTCATGTGAGTGTATTGAGTAAGATATCGTGAATCTTGTGGAGTTCTAATGATAAGCGATACCCTACTAGGATTTGGACATTGTATTTTAGTAACTAATATCCCATCAGGATTCTTGTATTCTTGATGGCGGTTGTAGGACATAGTTGACACATAGACAAGCTAAGATATATCTTGGTTTGGCCTAGCGGTACTCCTGGCCACTTCTCGGAGTGCGGTCCCGTCCCAAAGTATATTTACCCTTCAAAGGTATAGTAACATGTTGTCCAGTAATAAGAATGAAATATTTTAGGTTGGAGGAGTCAAGGTTTGTAGTAACTTGACTAGATGACACATGTTGTTACCTTAACGATATATTTGTCTCTTTCAGGTATTTTCTACTTGTGGCGAAATTATGGAAGTACGTCTAATAAAGGACCAGAAAGGCAATTCCAAGGTTTTTCCTTCTCTCTTCATTTTTTTTTTCCTCTTTAGTTTTTCTGTTTTTTCCAGTTGTGTTTATTTTGGTATTCTTATCCTTCCTTTAAATGTATGTCTGTTGTGCTCTTACCATTTCATTAAAATAATCATCTGAGTATCCTGTTCATTTGTTACACAGGGATATTGCTTCATACGTTTTGCAATGAAAGAGGCTGCAGACAAAGCTGTGAAGGAAAAATCTGGAATTATGGTAAAAGCAAACACTGGGCAGATTAGGCGAATAATGATAATTTCATTGGGGAAAACTACTTATTTACTCTTTCCATGTTGAGTTTGGAATTATTTTTTCATTGCGATGCCTTTACTAGGGCTGAGCAAGGAATCCGTGAAATCCGTAATCCGATCCAGTCCAGTCTAATCTAGTAGGTTTGGATTGGTTTTTTGAATCCGTGGTTCGGTTCCGGATTGAAAAATTAAAAATCCGTAATTCACGAATTGGTTCCGGATTGAACCCCACGGTTCCGGATTGGAACCGATCCGGACCGTATACAAATAGTCTATATTTTTATTATACACCCTTCTACATAGTATCTTCTCTTATTTCATATAAAAATTAAATTCAAACCTAAACTTGCATAGTATCTTCTTTTATTACTTTTGTTTGCTAGTTTTTAGTGTTAATTTGTAATGGTCTAAATACTTATGGTAGAACTAGTTTTCTTATTGTTGTTTAAATTCTAGAACAGTTTGTCGTTATTATGAAAAGATATGTTGCTATTGTGAAACTAATATGGTGCTATATTTATATTTTTATGAAATTAAAGTGCTATATATATTTTTTTGTTATTTAATTATGTAAATCCGTGGTCCTAAACCGATCCAATCCGTGTTTAAATGGATTGGTTTGGATTGGTTCCACGATTTAAACGGATTGGATTGGTTCCAATTTTTCAGGATCCGTAAATAACGGATTGGTCCTGGTTTTACTCTAATCCGGTCCAATCCGGACCATGCTCACCCCTACCTTTACCTTGACCGCATAAGACTGACCAAATTGTGAGCAATGCAATGGATTTCAAACTTCAAAAGATAATGTTAGGGTGGATTGATGCAGTTGAAGCTGTGTGTAAACTAGCTTTATATTTCAGTAACTCTTAGTCTTTTTTACATGGACTCCTCTAAATTGGCGAATGACCCATGTTAGACGATTGACAGTTGGGTAAGGGTATGAGATATATTCTAATATGCTTAGTTGGAGATAGACCAAACAAGTATGTATAACTTATAAGTAATTGAGTTTATTATATAGCTATGCATAAAACTTCCATTTTATACATTAAATGTTATATTTTAGTTTTTACACATCACTTTACCCTTAAATATTTAAAAAGCATGAAATATAGCCATGTCATTTTTTTAATAAGAAACAAATAATTTTTTTATTAATTAAATAAGAAAAGATACAAGAGGATGCGAGGACAAGAAGTCCATGAAAAATAGAATAGCGAACCAAAAAAAAAAAAAAAATACAAATTACACAACTCTCAAAATCCATATTAATAAAAAAGAAAGTGACATTAATTATAAAAGTAGTCTTTTCTTAAATCTGCATAATTTATGATGTATTGGTCCATTATAGTTAAATTCATTACGACTTTTTGGTTGCTTATCATTGCATCGATAACTTACAGGATGTTCACAACTAATCTGTTTTTAACTCTTGGGCCTTTATGTTTCAGCTGGATGAGAAAAAGATTGGTGTTCTTCCATCTAACGAACAAAATTCTTTATATTTGGGAAACCTTCACAAAGGTCGGTTTTATTTTCACACATTTCAGTTTCTAGTATCTAAGGTACATTTGCAAGTGCCAATGCTAGGTACTATATGTTTAGTACTTTTGAAGTTCTTTGCTTGCATCTCAAAGCAAGAACCATGGGATCTTTTTGTGCCCCCTTCTATCTCCTTCATGGTTTCGTTTTGTCAACCAGTTTTTCACTTCAGTGGAATCTTTTTGTTGCCCCCTCCTAGGTTTTCTTTTATCATCCAGTTTTTTAATATATGGATTTGTTCCTTTTTTAGTTTTTAGTTTTTTTTTAAAGTTTTTTTGTTAAGTTTTTTGGGGTGGTGGTTATATGCTTTTTTGGTTTCTGATGACATTGTTTTTATTGGTATATGTGTATCGATGGAAGTTTGATAATTCTATTCGTAGTCATTACTTTTATTATGGCTTTGTCCTCATGAAATAATATCACTTCCTTTTTCATGTCAAATAAAGCATTTTTTATTTTGTACCTCATGCTTTATGCATGGTTATCAGAATCCTGATCCGGATCTTACGATCCATTTGAGTACAATCGATCCGGATCGTGTAAAAAATTCCTTATAGGTAGGATCTTTCGATCCTGGTAATGGGATTTTATAGGATCGTGGAATCCCGATCCGAATCCGATCCTGATTCTATCCGATCCAATTTACAAGCCTTGTTTTGTATTGTATGACATATTTTATTATAATTTTTTTGTTTGTTATCTAAATACCAATTTATGTGATCAAAATAAATAATAAAAATTAAGTAGTATTGAATCAAATAGACTAAGAAAAACAACTAGGAAACAAACATTCAAATATTGCGGTAATTTAAGAAAATTAACTAGTCGGAAAAACAAATTTAGCTTTAGTAGAGTCTAAGGAGGGTAAGCTGATTGCAACTTTATCCCAATTTTTTGAGAGATTATTTTTGTGGTTTGAATCCACTCCACCAGGGATGCTAACGACAAACATTATCATTCGGTTAAGCTGCTCTTTTGAGTTCTTAATCTATTTTCATATCCAACTTTGTTAAATGTTTTTTTCTTCACTTTTTATGCATTATTGTAGATTATAAAGTATTTTGTTATAGAATTCTTTTTCTTCATCTTCTGTTTTGATGAAATACAAAACTTTTACCATTGAGTTTTCTATTGTATAATATTATATGTACATTTTACATCGAGTATTATATTTTTCACAATTTCTTCACTTCTTTTTAATAGAATATAGGCTCATTTTGTGTAAACTTTTTAAGAAATGTTTATTTAAATTAAATTATTATGTAATTTGTCTTTTTCGGTAGGATCTTATGATCCTCGATCCGATTCTACGATCCGATCCTATAAACACCTCCAACGATCCAACGTAGGATCCCGATTTTAACAACCTTGGCTTTATGGTACTTTGTTGTGTGTGAAATATATTGATGATATTGTCTTCTCATGTATCAGATTGGAGTGCAGATGAATTTGATAAAATTGTACGCCAGGTATGTGTTTCAGTGGGTTATTTGAAATTGATGTTAACTCAGATAGGCTACATTTGAATATTTTTTTTGCATGATAGGCTTTTCCAGATGTTGTATCTGTTGATCTTGCGAGGCCCTTCAGCAGTGGAGACACCCCTCTTGGTCAAAAGCAACAGAATCGGGGTTTTGCTATTGTGAAGTTTTCGTCACATGCTGTAAGTTGCTTTTTCTTTTAGTTTGATCATTATTCATTTTCAATCTTGGAACTGTTCCTTTTTTTGACAATTGCATCACATTAATTGACTCATTTGTTGCATCTCAAATCATACAGGGTAGAAGCTCAGGTCGGTGGTTTTGATTCTGGTTCCATCATCGATCTTTCCTTTGTCACTTAAATTTTCTTTTTTAACAAGTTAAAATCGAATCTTAAAAGTGAAAACTATGAATTCGTTTATACGAAGGAATCTAGTTTCTCTTCAAAATTCAGACTTGATTTGGGAGAAGGATTAACCTCCCCACTCACCAGACTTGAAGCGCCAAAAAGCTGCCTTTATTACTTTATGAATCAGCTCCTCCTAAAGACTGCTAATTACCCTCTTCCTAAATGTACCAGAACAGCAGCGGCGTCCTAAGTCTTGCTTGTCCTATTAGTCCTTCCTCCAACTAAGAATTAGGTCCATTATTCTTAGCAATACCCACAACATCTCCAAAAAAAAACAGCAGAAGGGACCAAACCTCCCTGGCCGGTGGCCACAACCTGATTGCAATTCCCTAGCCTCCTGGCCCATAAACGACCAGTTAGGCCAAATCTTTCCTTAATTTGTTATATTCTTCAGTGTCTTAATCTTCACAAAGAAATGCACCTTGGACAAAACTTCAGCTCCTTAGAAATTAGATGCACTTTTAAGAACAGATGATCTGCAGCTCTAACCAACTTCTGATGATAAGATTTTACCTGAAACCTTATGCATATTCCTCCAGAATTTAACATCCTAACTCACTTTCTTCCTATGATGCTCTGATAATCTGCTAGAAGAGCATTTTTAACTGACCAAGTTAAAATAACTTGAAAAATAACACCCATAAATATATTAATATCTCTTTAAAACTTGCCGAAGTTGGTTAAATTGTTCTATAACAAACTTGAAATTTGAAAGGGGGAGTTAATATCAAAATCATATGTCAACATTTTTTGAAAATTTTGAAACCTTGCTTATGTGGCATCCATGGTTCTTTGTATTCAATTTTATTGCCTTTTGTTTCTGATAAAGGTCCAATTTGTTTTGCTATTTCATTTACGAGTTTGTAAAGCTACATACCTAGTCCTACTTGTTTGATCACCAAGATACCTAGTCCTATTTGTTTGATCACCAAGACTCAGAGGTGCGATAAAATATCTGTACCAATTGATATTATAAGATCTTATAATACACTACTTTGTAGTTGCTGTTGTAAAAATAGGTTTTGTTCCCTTGATTGGTCAGGTTTCTTTGTGTCATTTAAATTTTGGTTTAGTTATCATGGCATTTAGGAGTTCTGCTTCGCTTGATAAATTTATTGTCCAAATAACATCTGTGCTCTGGTGCAAGTAGCCATTATTTTGAGTTTGTCCCACTAAAACACAATTCCCCCAAAGAAATTTAAAGTTAACTGCTATCAACTCAATCAGCAATGTGGGGTTTCTTCTAGTTAAGTTCTTTAATGTGGCAAATAATGATCACTAGTTGTGACAATTCAACAGGCAGGTTGCCCCAAACTATTTTAAAGGATTGAATCAATCTATACCAACTGTCGGGGAACTTCTTTGTACTCAATATATATATATTTTTTTAATTCACAGTCTGCGCTCCATATTTATGGTGTTTCATGTTGGAAATTATAAAATGCACTTCCTATGAAGGTGATTTTTGGTTTTTCTTCCCTGGAGTTATTTGTCGCTACAACTGTTGGAGAACTTCTTTGTACTCAATATATATATTTTTTTAATTCACAGTCTGCGCTCCATATTCATGGTGTTTCATGTTTGAAATTATAAAATGAACTTCCTCTAAAGGTGATTTTTGGTTCTTCTTCCCTTGAGTTATTTGTTGCTACATCTGATCCTTTCACATTGCCGAGTGTACATTTTGGATACTTCTATGAATGTGTTCCTCCCAACCTTAGAGAATTCACGGTGTGTCTTGCATTTTTACTTGGGAGTTACTGGTGAGGGGTTTGCCTCATGAATTGCTTGCTGTCTAGGGTATTCCATTGGTCTCTTTTTATCAGATTTGTTCTTAAGTTGGCTTGGCTCCTTATTCCTGTTAGTGATGGAGCTGCATCTTGTTGCTTTATGATCTGACATGCTAAATGCTGGTCTATCAATCTGCCATTTGAAGTTCTCTTCTTTCTATTAGGGTGACCATTAAAGTTCAATTGACCACCACACTAGTACCTTAAGTCTCTGGTGTCCTAGTTCGTCTTTCTTTCACATTCAGTGGATTCTTTGCTGTTATGTTGCTCATGGTTCTTAATTTTTACTTTATGTTTGATAGTCGGTGCTAGAGTTCATGTACTGTCCACTTTTAAATTAATTTTCTCGAATTAAGTTGGTGGACTTTTTTGGTGTATAGTTATCTATTCATCCATTATAATTGTGACTGTAGGTTGAGCTTTTGTGGGTTGACATATGCAACTCGTACTACAATCCACATTTCTTGATGTGAATCATTTCTGTTTCTGTGCTCTTTTTTTTTTTTTTTGTGTGTCTTATTTCAAACACTTCCTTCTTCCCTAGCTGAATGATTTCATCCGTGTTATATCCAATATCAAAGTTTTTCCTCTTCAGGACTCTGCTTTGTTTAGCTGTTTTTTTTTTACCCTTCCAATATGTATTATCTGATCTGTGGTAACAGGATTGCTCAAAATAGTTCCCAAAAATCAAACATCAATGACTTAACTGCACCACGGCCACTCAAAAAAAATTAGGAGCATTGATGCATTAGCCTTGCATCTTTGTCAATCGACAAATTTTAACCTTAAATACTTGAACTCTGTATCAAGTTTATAAACCAAATTGCTAATATAGTCATGGAGGCTAATCAGATCAAACAATCATGCGATCCATGCTTTTAGAAATTTGAACCTGCCTCCTTGGAAATTCTAAATCACAGGCTGCTGCACGAGCATATCGGTTGGGGTCCAATTCAGATTTTCTTCTTGCTGCTAATTGTCATCCAGCTGTGGAGTGGGCTGAGGAGGAACCTGAAGTTGATCCTGAAGAACTTGCTAAGGTGCATCATTCATTGTCTTTTGAATTTTAAAACAAAGCTTATTAGAATCAGTCCATTGCAGCTTACTTTACCTGGTCATTTTTGCACTCAACAGACAAAAATAGCATTTGTTCGGAACTTTCCTACAGATGCTGATGAAAACTACTTGAAGAGATTGTTTGAGCCACTTGGAAAGGTCTGTCAGATTACAACCTTGATTCCTTTGAACATTATGATGCATTTGTAAATTAGCTATGGTACAGTAATCATCCCCTTTTCAGTTGGACAGAGTCGTACTATCTAAGAAGAGTCGCTCCCCAGTTGGGTTTGTTCACTTTTCCAAACGATCAGTAAGTTGCATTTTATTCTTATTTATTTACTGCACCAGGTTTTGTTGCTATATTTCACTAGAAAGTCCCTGCTTCTGTTTTGCCTTTTTGCTGAAATTTCTGTTTTTAATGATGGAATGTATATTTAGGGAATCATTTGATAAAAGTACAATATTATCTAATGTATTTAATTCGATTTGAGACCAGATCAGTCAAGTGCATGCCTCTTCTGTTTCAGTGTTATCCAATAAATCTTATTGCAAAGAAGTACAATGTTATCCTAATATTGAACGTAAAACTCGATTATGTTCTCATCTTGTTGAACTATCAGAGAGAAACCATGATGTGCTTAAATTGCCATTTGGTTTTGTAAGTAGTCATGGAAACTAGGGCTTCTCTCTCTCTCTGATGATAATGTATACCCCTACACCAAGGAGCATGCACTAATAAACTAGGGGACAAAAGGGTGCCCTTTCATGCCTCACATGTGCGCTTGTCTATTCAAGAATTCTCCGCTTGTAGAGTTTAGCTAGTTTGTTGGCGGTTTTTCATTTATTTTATTTTTGGTTGAGGGGGTAGTGCGATATTTAATTTCGGAGTATCTTTGTTGTGCTTAGTATTGCCCATGGTGCTTATCAATGGAACTTTCTGGATTGGGTCAAAGATACAGGCTTATCTTGTATGCTTTGAATATAAATTTTGGCTGATTTTGATTTATAATTTCTTTGCCAAAATAATAAACATGATTCCTGTTTTTTTATTTTTTTTAAGAGTTTAGTGCACTTTTTCATTTTGGTCCCTTGTATATGTCATCCTATTCCTCAATAGGACTGTTTTGGTCTCCTTTTTTTAATAACAGCATGTCCAATGCACTGCTGTATCTTGCATTTTGTAATTTTTTTTGAAATTTTTGTGACGAGTATAGAATTGTATTAAATGGACGCCAAAGGATGTCACCCCGGTGCATCAAAAGAAACAAAAGGAAATAGATACAATATAATAAACACTAAATGCCCTCCCCAAAATGTAACTGTCTATAAAATCAACCAACAAAAAAGAGGATTCACAAAAGTTGAGCTGACTTTGTTTTTAATTCTGAATTTCGTGATGCTTATAAATCTTCATTTTTTGTGTGTAGGACCTTGACAATGCAATCACGGAAATGAATGGAAAAGCAGTCCAGGGACCAAATGGAGGTCCTTCATTTAAGCTCCTGGTGATTTTAGAATTCACAAATATCCTGAAGTTGTATACTTGTTGAATTGCAATCTATTGATAAGATATCTGATTTGGAGTTGGACTGAAGGTCAAATATTTTTTGTGCTGACACTAAACAGGTGGAAGTTGCAAGGCCTATTGGAAAAAGTAAGAAAAGAGCTCGCGATGATCCTCAAATCAAACCAGCAAGTAAGATTTCAAGTCACTCTAAATTTTCAAAGGATGAACAGATCTTCAGTACTTCTGGTGGACTTAAATCGGGAGCTCAAGAAACGAAGTATTCGCTAGAGGTTGATTTCTTTTGATTCTAATTTTTTAATTTTCCACATCTATATTCAATGTTGTTGAGAATAATTTTTGTTTCAGTCACACTATTATACTGTTAAAACATATGGTGTGTTTTTTTTTTAATGTAAAAACAAATATCTCAACTGATACTAATCCAAAAAGAAAAACAGATCTCAACTGAAGGTTATGACCTCGGCAGTCCTTCCATGATGTTTTAACATTGGAAAATATTTGTGTGGAAGTGTGCATGTATTTAGGATAATTTGTAGGTGAAAATAATTGGAAAAATAGACAATACAAATCAAAAGGCAAGTGTTACTTGGTTCACCAGTGAATTCCACCGAGCATCTTTATCTTTGCTGATGTACTGTTGCGCTGTTAATGCTGAATGCATGTTATTTTCTTCAGGAACCACTGGTTGCTGACCCATATGAAGCTGCTGTAGTCTCGTTACCTGTGGCTGTTAAAGAGCGTCTGCTTAGGATCTTGCGGCTTGGTATTGCTACTCGATTTGATGTAAGTCCTAAAGTTGTTTAACAGAAGAATTCATAGCCGTGCACTGAGTCAGTTTTCTTGATTGCAGACATACTTGAATGTCCAAAATAAGGAAAATCAATATACCAATTTATTACAAGTTTTGTCTGGGCTCTGGTACACTGACTTATTCACTGGGTTTTGCATCTGTTGGATTGTAGTCATTGATGAACACAGTGCAAATCATTGTCACCTTTTAAGAAAGAGAATTGAACTAATTATAACTATTGGATCTCATTTGATCGCATGTGCATTAAGGTGTAAGCAGCTAACTAAAGTTGGCTGGTGAAAATATAATGTTGAAAGTAAAAAATTGCAACTTAAATGTATGTCTCTTATATGTAATATATCGTTAACATATTGATAGTTAAGATTGGCTTTTTACTGAAACTTTCTTAAGAAGTGGAGTTTGGTTTCTCCATGGATAAGGTCTGAAGATGATATATGATTAGCATAGCTGGTTGTGCATATTACAACAAATCTACATGCGTAATTGTTATTGCCATTATATATAGCATGGCATCTGAACTTAGTGGGAACCTTGAAAGCATCCCCATTCATATTTTGAGAAAGCAAGACTTACAGAATGGTATCCCTTTAATTTTCCGGCTATTGATCTACTTTTAGAAATGGAGGTTTCAACTATTCTCAAGGAGTAATAATTTCAACTAGAGCAAAAATCAACTTCAGTAAGTTGAGATTCCTTCTCTTATATGTATATTTCATCCTCTGAGACTAAGGGCTAGTATGCTCTCTAGACAGGATCTCCGTAGCATTGGATTCTTTAATTGATAATCCAGAAAAATAAAAAAGAAATGGCATAAATGAGAAAAAAGTATTTAATTAAACTATTCCACGGAAGATTACAAATATTCTATTGCTGCAAATAAACTTGCACATAGAAATTTCTGGACTCAATGCTGTTTGATGTGATTATATTATGCTTCAAATTGTGTATGTAGATATGTAATGAGTTGATTAACTGAGTCCTTGAGTAGCAACTCAATGAGATTACTATACATTAAACAGTGTGCAATAAAGGGACCAAAATAAAAGATAATAAAAAAAAAAAAAAAAAAAAATCAACCTAGGATGCATCTAGAGCAAACTTTTGCACTCTTTGTTTCACCTGTACGTGGGTTGATACATGTTGCATCCTTCTTTTGATCAGACAATTTACCATCAAGTGCTTAATATTGATTTTGTTCATCGGCAGATAAGCATTCAAAGTCTAACAAGCCTCAAAGAACTACCTGAATCTTCTGCTATATCTATCCTTGATCAGGTCCAGCATTGTTACATCTCCTTTCAAATTTTACCCCTTTGATAATTTTTGAGTGGACAGTTGTGCTTTTATTATATATATTGCCTTACATTTTCAATTTGAACACCTGAAGCCAATGCTTGCAATTCTTTTTTCGTGATCTCATCTTCCTGCATCTTTCTTTTGTAGTTCATGTTATCAGGGGCAGATAGGCTTAATAAGGGAGAGTATCTTGCTGCGTTAATTTCTAGGGTATGTCTCTTGTTTCTGTGAATTGAACATGCTATCTCTTCCATCTTAATGGACTGTTTCAATGACATAACTAATAATTTTGTGAACTTTATTCGTTCTCTTGGCTACGGCAGGGTCAGCACCAGGTTGATAGACTGGGACTCAATCACCATGCTTTGAATTTGTCAAGGATAGACGATATTACCTCAAAGGAGTCACAACTGTCCAGCTTCTCTAGTAGAGTTCATCATTCAGCTGTTGATCCTCTCAGTTCACGCATGGGCACAACTATGTCGGGGTTAGCTTTTTATACTCCCAATTTCATGCTCATATGGTTATTTCAGTCTATTGGGCATATGACCAAATTTTATTTTGCACCATTTTGCTTGATAGGTTTTCCCCCCCTTCTTTTGTAGGTATGGCACGTATGCATCTCGCTATTCCTCTCCATTTTCAACTCATTCTCTATCTACTAGTCGAGTAGGCTTTGGGAGAATGGAGGAAACTAGTCCTGTCCCCTTGCACCGAACACCAGCTTCTTCTACATCTTATGGCAAGGTCGGATTGGATTCTACCCCAATATCTTCTGTTGCTAGTGATCGTCAACCTACACGAGCCCAAGTTAGGTTTGATCCTTTCACTGGTGAACCTTACAAATTCGACCCTTTCACAGGTGAGCCAATTGTTCCCGAGAGTATAACTCGCCGTTTTGGAAGCCCATACTGATTGAGTTTGAATTTCCATGTCATCACTTTCAGTCGCTCTGTGGTGCTTAGTAGATTTCCCGTTACTGATCAGATAAATGTTTGTACAATATGTTTTGGTTTCCAGTGGTTGCGCCGGAATCATGTTTTTTATTTTTATTTTTCATTTGTTTTAAGCTCTTGTTTTGTGGTAGTAAAAAAGTTATGCATTTATTTACTAACGGAGCATGCCGTTAATTGAGCAAAATGACAAAAAGATTCTTATAACCGTGTCTTCTGATTTGTGGTGGTAACTTCTTACTTTTGCCAACAATATGCGCGGACACCTCTTAAATTAACCTAATGTTATTAAACTTAACAAAAATGTGCTCTAATTTCACTTATAAAATCATTGTTTGGATAAAAATATGGGAAAGCTATATTCGCTCACTTTATTGTCATCTTGTGGGGAATGAACGTTATTTGTTAAAAAAATATCCTTGTTATATGAAAGTAGGAAGATGATTATGCCCTTAAAATGAAATGCAACATTATAAAACACAATTTGAGTTTGATTTGTCATTTAAAAAATAAATTTGCATTTACTTGCATTAAATTTCACTTGATTTTGTTAGAGTATGAAATTTGAAAGGGTTGTACATTCTACATGAAAGGAAGTGTATTAAAGAGCATATAATTTTTTAAAATTTGTGTTAAATATGCTCAAATGACACATGTTAATAAGATCTAAAAAAATATATACATTGCAGAAAATATGATTGACCTAAAATTTGCATTACTTGGCACTAGAGTTTATTTATTTATTTTTTTTTTTTGTACAAAAGAAGGTAAAGCATTTGATTTTTAATGATGGCATTCTGCTCTAGTTAGGGTATTTCTTTATGTCCAATGTTTGTCCCGAGACTCAAAAAAAAATTATTTAAAATTTCATATAATACTTTTATGGGTGTGACATACGCATTATATGGGTTTTACACTTATATGAATATTGTGTAGATTTTTTGATAACTTTTTTAGAATCCCTAACACTTTTATTACAGATCAAAGATACAAGTTTCTTTCTCTCTTTGAGGGGCTCTCTCTCTTGCTTTCATGTATTTAACTTTTTTTCAATGCACCAAAAATCATTATTTGAAATGTTTGTAATTAGTTTGAACTCTTATATTGGTTCTTATCTTTAAAATAATAAAAATAAAAGAATTTAACATATTTTTTTTAGTATGTCAAATTTGACATTGCTAAGACGTGCCAAATTGACACCTCATTTTTTAAAATTCAGGTGAAGCATAATTAGATGTTAAATTTTATTGTCAAAAATGTCACATCAGAATTGATAATTCAAATAAAGATGCTCTTAATAGCCAGGTTAGTGCACGTCCGTTAAATTTATTTTCCGTACAATTTTTACGCAAAATTAAACTTTTGAAATTAGACTTCTAAGTCATTTTGAATCAATAATGCTAACATTTACATGCAAAATAGAATACTCAACCTCAAAAACAAACAATTATCACCAGTCACTACACGACACCCAAAAGATGACAAAGAATTTAAAAAAAAAAAAAATGATAAATGACAAATACACTTTATGAAATTTGTTTAAAATATAGATTTTTTTCTGTAGTTTTAAAAAATATTTATAACCCTTTATCAGGATTTTGTGTTTAACATAATTAGTAGAAAAAATAAAATTATTCACTGCTCTCGTATACAATAATAAAATTATCTGAATTGTTAATTGAAATATATTTATGATATTATTAAAAATTACTAATTGACTTAAGGCCATTTGCTATGCAATTAAAAATTTGAAGAGACTGAATGTAATTTTTTAGAACTATATAGAATAATTTATATTTTAAATAAATTTTATAAAGTGTATTTGTAATTTATCAAAAAAAAAAAAAAAAAGGGAAAAGGAAAAAATGAAAGCTAGAATTGGTCCATGTTAGACAAAACAAGTGGGTCAGATGGGTTCGGACCAAAGGCGTCAGTATTAACCCACTCTTATTAGGGTGGGCAGCCAGTGGTGGACTCAGCCCCGACCAAAAAACGAAAGGAATAAAGCACTCCCTGCACATGCACTGACACCCCCCTACGAAGCCATAAGAAAAAACAAAATTTTAAAGAATAAATACAAAAATCGATTATATAATTTATATAAAGTATATAATTTATATAAAGTGATTTTTATGGTTTTACACCTATGTAAGAAGATAATTTTAAAATTTTGTAAAAATTTTAAATAAAAAAAAACTGACCTTAAGTAGTATAATACTGACCTTAAGTAGTAATCAAAAGTTAATTACATTGATTATGTAATTAACTTTTGTATAAATAAAAAAGGGCAAATTACAAACACCCCTCTCGAGGTTTGGTGAAAATACAAATTTTTCCCTGGGGTTTGAGAAATTACAAATTGTCCTCTGAGGGTCAAATTTTCATAACAAATTAGGAAAAATTAGGGGAGAATCTGTATGAAAATAAAAACCTCAGGGGGCAATTTATTATGGAAATATAAACCTCAGTGGACGGGATGTAATTTCTCAAACCTCAGGAAGAAATCTGTATTTTCACCAAACCTCGAGAGGGGTGTTTGTAATTTGCCCAATAAAAAAACTGTTAAAAAAAATGTTTAGTAGTTAAAAATTAAAAGTAGTATATATCACATCAATGGTTTATATAACACATGGAAAAAATGTTACCTACATTGAATAATTGATAGATTAAATCACCGAACACCTAAAAAGTACAGATTCCTGAATAAAGAAGGTGTGTTTCATTAGATATTGATGATACAGTTTATTCCAGTGAATGGGCCAGACAGGTCCAAGCTCCTCAATGCCCACGTCCGAATGATCGAGCCCACCGGATAACCTGCAAACAAGTCCAACGGGGAACGGGGTAGTCCCCCAGTGAACCCTCCGACGAGCAAGTTAGAAAAAGAAGTAGGGTATAGGGAGAGATTAGAGATAGAAAGCTTAACCTTCTTCTTGTCTTCAATGTTTGCTTATATCCTTTGGTAATCATTTCGCTGTCCCTTCCGACCTGCCCCCCTCGCCGAAAGTCTATGCTGTAGCTTACCTTGTTCAGGGTAAGGGGGTCCTGTTCCGACGGAGAGGTGTTGTCGTAATAAATGTTGTGATGGGCTGCATTAATGGTGATGTGCAGTGGCAATAACTTTGCAAATCTTTGTCTGCTGATATGGCTCGTCCTGCGCCTGCCATGTGTCTGAATGTCATTGGCTCTTTATGCCATGTTGGATTCCAGCTGTTCTGGACCTCACCAGCTGGGTTATGTATTAGGCTCCAAGTGATGGGCTTGGGTTGTTTATAGTGATTCATGACATTTGTGGGCTTGTACACGTCAGATATTAAATTTTATTTATATTTATTTTTTTTATAGATTCAATTAAATAGATATACATGGGTTCCTCTATATATTCGACAAGTAACATCATTTCTTAACAGCACACAAAAATTTATAAAAAATCTCAATTACACCTACGTGGGATAGAAGCTAAAAGGTCTCACCAACGCTGCTGCAGACCTCTAATTAGAGGTGCAGTCGTACAGTTCTAGTGAGCTGTCAAATAATAAAATAAAAAAATAAAAAAAATTAGTGAAGTAAAAGACAAAAGAAGGAAGAGAAAAAAACAAATTAGAACTCCATTAGTGATCTTTTTTTTAGAAGTCTGAATCATTTTTCAAGGTCGTACCACATATACTCTATGTACTGAAAAATAAGTCTTATCCCACCAAACAGGAGACTTGAATTCAAACATTAGAGATATACGTTAATTCAGTGATTGAGATGGTGGTTTATGGTAATTTTCTAGTGTTTTTTTTTTGCGCCTAACTCTGGTGTTAGGCAAGTCATTATTTTAATCTTGAAGTTTGTGTCCACAATGTATTGAACATGTTATGGGGGAGAATTATACTATGCTTGTAGTGCAAATATATTTGATGTCTCATATTAAATTTGATCGGTTAAAATAATAAAATCTGATATAGCTTGCTTAGTTCCATTTTTTCAAAAATATTTTTAAAAAAATTCTACTTTCTTATTTTTCGTATTTTTTTTGTTTTTACTGAATTTTTTTTAATATTTTAAGTAATTTGTTTTATTTTTTAGACACACTTAACATAAATACACCTAAAAATTTAAAAAATTGTAAAAAAAATCTTTTAAAAATTCACTAAATACCAAAAATACAAGAATTCAATACATTTTTTTATATTTTTATGTATTTATTAATTTTTAAAAATATTTTTCACAATTTTTTTACTTTTTAGATACATCTAAGTAAGGTACATTTAAAAAAATAAAAAAAAATGTTTAAAATTTTAAAAATATTCACTAAAAACTAAAAAATACGAAAACTAAAAAACTCAATTTTTAAAAAACTTAATCTAAAAAATTCAAACCAAACACACTATATAATATTTTTAGAGACAATAAAACAAATGTCTAAAGTAAATGGTCTGAAATTAATATTCTGAACCACCAAATAACTTTTCATGTTAAGGTTAAGACATATGAGACTAACACTACATGGTTAATCTCTTAAATTTTATAGTATAATCTGATCAGATTTAAATTCACATGGGACCAAATAAATAAAATAATGTAGCCGCTATGTTTGAAAAAGAAGCTAAAGACAATATGAGAGAGTAGACTTTGTACATAATATGTACATAGAAATTAGAATTAATCTTTGGAAGGCAAAAAGTACATGCATTATATATTATATTATGCATAAACAAAAAGATGAAAGATCAAGATATTTGCACCATTGCATGCTTAATGGTCTACCAAAACTGAACTAAAGACAAGTTTGTAAATATTTTATTTATTTATTTTTTTGGGGTAAGTGAGAAGTTTATTAAGCAATTCAAAAGAATAAAGATATTATGAGGGGCATACCTCCAAATACAAGAGGAAGAATTCAAAATATATACTAATAAAAAAAATTCAAAGGGGAATAAATATATGTGCTAATGATATGATTAAAAATATTATCAGAAATGAGGTCAATTGTTACAAATGATCAAATTGTAATTGGAAGCTACAACAAAGTAAAATTGAAAGAAAAGATGTGCCTTGACAAAATCACTAAAAACATCATCTCTAATTTGAACACAACTGTTTTGTTGGATTATTATTTTTTATTTTTTTTGATAACTGAGTATCCGGGTTAGCCTTTTTTTAGGACGCATACCTCGACTAATCTTGGGGTCCCGAGCCGACCAACTTGGCTAAGAGGCAGTGGCCCACTAGTAACCCAGTTGGGGATGGGAATTGAATTCAAGACGTCTGAAGTTTACGGCTCGTCCCAGAGTTACTCTCCCTCAACCAACTGGGCTACCTTTGTGGGTTAACTGTTTTGTTGGATTATGCCTTTTGTTCCTTTGCAAACGACTTCAAAGTCAAGTTCCTTTGCAAACATCATCTCTAATTTTTATTTTTTTTTGTTAAAGAAAAAAATGTATATTTTTCCAATTTAATAAATTTGTTTTGGTCATTCTTTGCATTATTTTATTTTATTATATTTTTGCTTTGAGGGATTTTGTTCTAAAACCCTTGAAAAGTTAAAAAAAAAAAAGAAAAAGAAGAAGAAGAGGAGGAGAATATTGAGCCAAAAAAATATCATTACAGACCAAAAAAAAGGTTAATTTTTAAGCTATTACCAAATATAACCTTAATTTGAAGGCAAGTTTTTGTCTATGAATACAAAAGTTTTTTTTAGCAGCAACTTATATGTTGTGTTATTTTTCAAGTTTCTTGTTGTCTTTAATTAACTTTTTAAAATTTTGAATAAAAAATATATATATGTATATATATTTTAAGGTTAGTCTAGACAAGATTATCCTAAAAACTAAAAGAAACAAGAATAAGTCAACTTTTTTTTAAAAAAAAATTATTTTATTTTTGTCTTTAGCAATTAAATTTTTTTTTTTCTTAAAGGATCGTCTACTATAGATTCATATAAAAAAATTAATGTATATTTTTAAAAAGTTTATTAAAGACAAAAATATTAACTAGTAAACTAGTGTCAAGGAATTATTAATATTATTCACACTTCAATTTAAGGCTATAACACCCTAAGGTGTGTTTGATTGAACGGACTGGATAAGGGGGGATTAGAATCTATCGAACTTGAGTCCTGGGACTGTGAATCCCCCGGACTATTTGGTTGGATTGGATATGTATCCTTTGTTTTTTCATGAGATTAAATGTCTGGAAAGGACTATTTTTAGTGAATCCAACGTTTGGTTGGACGGACTGGATAGGATAAATGAACAAAAGACTATTTTACCATTTTTCAATTGTGTACTAAGTAATAGTAATATTAAACATATCTTTAATATTTTAATTATTTTTAGCTAAATTAAATAAAAATTTATTTTATTTTATTTTTTACACAATTAAATAAATTTATTTTTTTAAATTAAATAAATAAAATATCAATAAAAATTTATATTATTTTTTAATTAAAATTTAAATAAATTTGTTTTTAAAAATAATAATAATTAAACAATGAAATTAAATAAAACATCTATTAACATTTAAATAATGAAATTAAATAAAATATAAACAAAATTTTAAAAAAACATCAATAAAATATCTATAAAAAATTATTTTAAAAATAAAATAAAACATCAATAAAAAGTTAAATAAAATTATTTTATTTTTAAATTGAGACATTTAAATTTTATTAAATTTTACTAAATATAATACATAATTAAATAGTAGAGGGTCAAAATGGTCATTTCACTACCTAATCCCAACAGTAAATAATCCCTCCAAAATTGTCCCACACCCCCCCTTAGGATAGTATAATCCCCATATGGAGATAAGGAGTCCGGCCGGACTCCATGTCCGGCGGACTAAAAAAAAAACAAACATCGGATTGGATTTACTGTGCGGATTACAATCCGCACAGTAAATAATCCCCCACTTATCCCCCCAATCAAACACACCCTTATTTTGTTGTTCAGTGTCTCATAAAAAAAAAATGAGAGATTAAAATAAAAAATAAATATTATATAATAATAAAAAATAGCCACGTGCAGGAGGCACACATGCGGATGGATAGAGAAAACTAGAAAATCACATGCAAACATGTGTAACAAACTTAATTAATATTCTAATTGTGATTTCTTGTTTTTGTTCTTAAAATTCTAAATTGTGATTAATTAATTTTGAAAAAGTGATAATTAAATAATAAGTTAGGGGAGGGTTGGGATTTGTGAGGGAGAAATTTCAAGCATTGATGTGGCGAATGAGGTTTGAAATTTAAAGATTTGTTCATTCTAAAATCTCATATTCGACTTTTTTTTTGACTTTTTATGAAATATAAGTTGAATTTGAAGTGATATGGTAGAGAGATAATATGACTTAAATAAAATAATATAACTTAAATAAGATAATGACTTTTTTAAGAAATGTCAAACTTATAGTGCAACTCTCCCAAATACTTTACCTATAAAAAAAACAGGAAAAAAAAGAAAAGAAAGAGAAACAAAACTGATCAAGTAGAATGCAGGGAATGTGCAGAACATGGTGTACATTTCATGCCCTGCTTCACTGTCTCTCTCTCTCCTTTGTCACATGCTATCTATCTCATCTCTCTATAGACCCCTCAACTCAAAGGTACAACCCACTCTGCATGTGATTCCCATGTGCCCTTGGCGCACTGCGCACCCACCCTCCAACCCTTCCTTACCCTTTCTCTCACTTCCATTGAGGCCTTCGCTGGCCCATACCACATTCACATGCCCCCTTTGAGGAGGCCACTACCCCTCTAAACCAACTAGATCAACCCTTTTACGCTAATTGACCAAATTGCCCTTCTTCGTTTCAATGTTTGTAGATAAATTCATTTATTTTAAAAAAAATTTAGTCAGTAAGAGAAAGTCTGTAATGGAGAAATAATTAATCTTTATCTTTAAAAATAATTGACCTTCGCAAAGTGGTAAATCCAACTAATATTAGTTAGACAACTTTAACCTAAATTGTTTTGAATCTTGCCATGTTTATGGTTATCTTCGAACTTCATTCTAATAAAGTGCTCATTTTTCACTTTAAAGGATACTCAAATGCTATCTACACACACAAAAAAAAATATATATATATATTAAGGTGCCGTTTGGTAACACTTACGTTTTCAATTTTTCTGTTTATATTTACAAAAATTTAAGAAACTCAAATAAAAACTTGTTTGGTAAAATTTTTGATTTATAAATCAGTGGTCTCAGTTTTATAAATTTGGCCAAAAATGAAAACACAAAAAAATGTGTTTTCGTTTTTAAGTTTTGAGTTTTTTTTTTTTTTTTACCACCCAACACTAGCCACCACCCGCCACCATTTTCCACCACCGTCTTCCGCCACAACCACCACCCACCACCCACCCCTCACCACCACCTGCCACACCACCCACTCGCCCCACCCACTTGCCACCCACTCGCCACCACCACCCACCCCTCGCCGCCACTACCACCACCACCACTGCCCACCACTCACCTGCCATCCACCCGCCACCACCGCCCGCCACCACCACCCACCACCTACTTGCCACCACCATCCACCCACCACCACACCCACCTGCCACCACCCACCACCACCACCCACTCGCTACCACCCTACCACCCGCCACATCCACCACAACCTGCCATCCGCACCCACCTGCCACCACTACCCGCCACCACCCACTCGCTACCACCCACTACCCACCATCGTCACCCACCCACCATCACCACCCGTCACCCACCGCCACACCACCACCACCATCCGCCATCCGCCACCCACCACCCACCTGCCGCACCACCACTACCGCCACCACCACCACCATCCACTCGCTACACGTCACCCCCACCCACCCACCTACCACACCACCCGCTACCACCCCCACCTACCACTATCCACCACCACCCGCCATCCGCCACACCTACCACCACCACTCACCCCCGCCACCACCACCCACTCGCTACCACCACACTCGCCACCGTCACCCACCCACCCACCCACCACCACCACCACCACCAACTACCCACCACCCACCGTCACATTCCACCACCGTCTTCCGCCGCAACTTACCACCACTTGCCATTTCTCACTCTTTTTTATATTTTTAAATTTTTAAAACATTTTGTCAATTACCAAACGCGTTTGTAGTTTATGTTTTTCTAAAAACAAACAAAAAATAAACAAAAACCAGTTTATAAAATTTTTGTAAATATAAACTGAAAACGTAAACGTTACCAAACACACAATAAGTGTTCAAAATTTAAATTTATAGTGTAAATTTAAATTTGGTACAGTGTGGACTATACTCAGAATAAATTTGATTCATATATTTTAGATAATTTGATTACTAATCTTGTTTTGTTTTGCTGGTATTAATTCAAGGAACTGGCTACTCTTCAATTGGAGAAAAATTTAGTTTGATGTTGTTGGCCTTATAGGGTTGGGGTCTTCCACGGATTCAATTGTAGTGATTCAAATCTTTAGTTTTTTAGATCCTTGTATAGATTATTCATGAAAAAAAAATCTCGATTTTTTGATTGTAGCTTCATAATCCCCAAACCCCCCCTCCCCCCACCCCAAAAAAAAAGGAAGACAAATATGGTGAAATTATATAGTTATGACTATTGGATCAAATTGATTGATTGATTGATTTTTTTATGAATAATTTATACACCCTTAAGTCAAATATGTCATTATTTTTAATTATATGTAAAAAATATATCCATACCACTAATACTAGGGCTGGGCGTAAGGTTATCTGACCCGCTCAAACCGCCCTACCCGATCCGAACAGCACGTGTATGGGAGGTTTCGCAAACACATTAGGGTATGGTGCGATTTGAATTTTATCTAATTTTCAGGTTGCGGGCGGGTTACGGGTTTGAACCACACCCGCCCGCATTAATAACTTCTTTTTTTTTCAAATATGACCGTTCATCTCACCATCTTACCTTATCTATAACAAACAAAACAAAAAAAAACCCTAATTTATCTAACTCTCAAACTCGAAAACACAAATCTGTCTCCCTCACTCTCTCATCTCATCAGTATTTCTCTCTCTCTCGTTGTTCATCTTCTACACCGATCAACTCACTCTCCCATCGCACCCATCGACTCACTCTTTCATCGCACCGATCGACTCACAGGTAAGCCTCTCTCTCAATCTCAGTCTCTGTCTGTTTGTCTGTCTGTCTCTCCCAGATCTTTGATTTTTTTACAACATATATATATATATATATATATATATATCAGCTCTCTCTCCGATCTCTAATCTGTTTCCCTCACTCTCTTATCTTATCAGTCTCACTCTTTGGTTTTGCATCTGCAACGATCGACTCTCTCTCATCGCAAGATCGACCGATTGACCTTACTCTCTCATCGCACCGATCGACCTCACAGGTAAGCCCCCCTCTCTCTCTCTCTCCCTCTCTCTCTGATCTTTGATTTTTTTTGCAATATATAAGATCTCTCACTCTGATCTGTTTCTCTCACTCTCTCATCTCACCAGATCTGTTTATTTTATGCAATTTGATCTGTCTCCCTAGAATCGAATTTGTGTTTATGCAAACAGATCTCTTTCTCTGTTTTTTTTTTTTTTTTTTGGAATTGAATCTGTGGTATTGGAATTAAATCTATTGTTGAATCTGTGAGAAGTTGAAGGAAATTGAATCTGTGTGTTTGTTTGGAATTAAATCTAATTTTTTTTTGTACCAATAGATCTGAGAAGTGGAAATTGAATCTGTGTTTAATATATGCAAACAGAACTCTTTCTCTTTTCTTTTTTTTTTTGGGAATTGAATATGTGTTTTTGGAATTGAATATGTGGTATTGGAATTAAATCTGTTGTTGAATCTGTGAGAAGTGGAAGGAAATTGAATATGTGTGTTTGTTTGGAATTAAATCTGATTTTTTTTTTTTGTATCAATAGATCTGAGAAGTGGAAATTGAATATGCGTTTGTTTAATATATGCAAACAGATCTCTCTCTCTCTCTGCTCTTTTTTTTTTTTGGAATTGAATATGTGTTTTTGGAATTGAATCTGTGGTATTGGAATTAAATCTGTTGTCAAATCTGTTATTAAAATTAAATCTAAAATTGAATATGTTATTAATCGTGTTGAATCTCTAATTAAAATTGTGTTGTGTTGAATCTGTATGAAGATTGAAGATTGAAGTTTACATTTTTTCAATTTGGTTTTGTGCAGAGTTCATGATGAATTTGGATTGAATGGAATTGGAATTTTTGAAAGTTGGATTGGATGTGATTCATGACGAATTTTTGAAATGTTTTTATTTTATTTCATGGGTTTGAATTGAATGAAGTTTGGCAACAAATTTTTTTTTTTTTAATTGCATTTTGATTTTAGATGAATGTAAGTTATGTAAGTTAATGAAGAATTAATTATATATATATATATATATATTTGGGTTAGGAATGATGAATGTAGCATTTTCAATGTAGGATTTTTTTATTTGGGTTATAAATGATGAATGTAGGATGAATGCAAGTTAATGATGAATGTAGATTTTGAATGATTTGTTTGGGTTACGAATTGATTTTGTTGTGTTTTTTATTTTATAAGTTTTTTTATATAAGTTTTAATTCATTAATTATTAATGTTGGAGCATTTTAGAAAATGGAGGGAAAATGGTCCAAAATAAATATTGACAAAATGGGAAAAAAAGAAAGGTTTAAAAATAAAATTTTGAAAAAAAATCCAATCCGTAAACCACCCACAACCGCCTGCACATACGCGAACCCTATCCGCACAAATCGCAAACCGCACTGCAGGCGGTTGTGGGTTGATTTTCTTTCAAACTGCACAAATGCAGACAGGTCCAAACTAAACCGTAATTGTCCCAAATCGAACCACGGACAGCCCTAACTAATACCATGTTTGCTTAAACATACACCCTCTTTGTCCATGCTTTCAACTGCATATGACCACCTTCTACTTAAATCAAAATATCTTTTTCATCTTCCCTAATCACAAAAATGATTTATTATTTTACTGAAAATTTGAACGTCTCACATTTTTAGAGTACCAAAAAAAGAGAGTTCTTTTCAATTTGTCATATAAAAGATTTCAGTTTTTTTTGGGGGTATTTTGGGGAAAAAAAATAAAAATAGAAAGCATTGGAAAAAAAAATTAAAAAAATAATAGAAAGCATTGAACTTTCACATGTGCTGTTGCAGATGAGCAGATTTCAGTTTGAACTTTCACTCGCTCAAAGAGAGATACGAAACTGTTGTCGTTTTCTTTGCGAAATTACCATAACACCCTCAACGCATGATAGTATCTGCGTGAGTAGGGCCTTTATTTCCACATCCCCATTGATCACATTTACCCAAAAACAAACAAGAATTATTTTATTTTTTTTAGACATTTATAATCATATAACTAAATTATATTTAAAAATAATAAATAATAAATATAAGCTCAAAAATATACCATCTATTTGTTCACGGATAATTGTCGATTCGATTATCTTTCAATCAATGTTTGCTTACTTTATTTTTTTATATAACTCGATTATCTCTCTATCAATGTTTGATTATTTTATTTTTTTATATAAATGCTCTTATTATGTGGCTTTACAAGATACAATAATGATAGGTAACTTAAAATTTTATGGCTCAAATGGTTCAAATCACTCAAAACGACGTCGTTTTGAATGTAAATGAGTGTAAAATGACGTCGTTTTGATTGATTTAAGTCATTTGAGCCACAAAATTTTGAGCAACCAAACATTTTCCTACAAGATAAATGATTGAATAATTAAAGTGGACAAGCAAATCTCTCCAATTAAATATCCAACGTGAAAAATGCTATTATGTTTCAACAATTATTAAAGGGTTTGAAGTAGTATAATTCATACGGAAAAACTTCACATTTAAAACATGACTTAGGCATTTACTCACGATGATGTCAATTATTTCATATAAGTTAATAATTGATTTAAAAATCAATAATCCCATCCTTAATCCTTTATTACATCATTAAAGTTGAATTTAGAAGTTATGTTTCACGGACTCAAAGCATAGTCTTACCAATAATAATAGAAACAACAAGAGGAAATTTAAAAAAAAAAAAAAAATTACAGTTTGACTCTTGCTAATAAAATAAATCTTGAATTTTTAATTTTATTAATTTAAATATTAATTTTTTTTTATATTTATTTTCAATCTATATCATCGATTTATTTTTGTTAAGTAAAATCAAAAGAAAAAGAATATTTTAGTCATTAAATTTAATAAAAAATGATGTTTTAGAAATTTTATATGCATTTACATTGAGTTTAATAGTTAAAATATTATTTTTTTTGTTAATTTACTTAATAAAAATAGACAAACAATTTAATTTTAAAATAAATCAAAATATTATGATTTAAATTGATAAAATTAAAAAAAACTAGAATTTAGTTTGTTACCAGAGTCTATTTTTGAGTTTTTTTTTTTTTTTGTAATTTTTTCAAACAACAAATTAGAAAAAATTGAGTAAAAATAAAAATAAAAATGTTATATGCACCAATTTGTATACCAATTAGTGACTAATGGATGATATTACATAATTTTGTAAGGTTAGATCATCTCCAACGGTGTATCAAACTATGCATCAGGTTTGAAATTTGATGAAAAAGTGACTTTTTCAAGCTCCAATGGTTTCACCAATTTGATATCAAAATGAGAATGGAACAAACATTTCATTAAACTGAGGACAAACTCTGTATATCACTATTTCACTGTGTTTGACCGTTGGGGTGGGCCAACCGGTCAACCAATCGAATGTCCGGGCGGTTGACCTACTGATCGACCGGTTCCCTTTCAAGTAGGTAGGTTCAAACCGGTCAAAAAGGTTCAAACAGGTAAAAAAAAAAAAAATTACCCTTACTGGTCGACCCTTCCCTTTTGATGCACGATTGGAGCAAGCCATATCAGATTGAGAAAATTGACTTTTTTTTACTTAAATTTAGTGAAAAATTTGGTTCACTGTTGGAGATGCTCTTATATACACCAATTTGTATACCAATTAGTGTACTAACAAATGATGTTGCATGATTTTAGAGATTTTGAGTATTTATAATTTGTATAATGAGTGAGGTCATAGTTTTAAAATGACAACATCATAATATATGTTAGTACACTAATTAATATATTAATTGGTGCATGTAATACTACCGAAATAAAAATAAAAATTAATTACAACTTAATAGCATACAAATGAGTGCAAAAGAAAATCAACAATGCTATGTAACTCAAATTTAAGTTTGTCCGAATGACTTAAATTTTGGCTTGCCGATTGTCATATCGGTCATTTGAGTAGTTGTTTGAACGGTCGATCGACAACAATTATAATGGACAAGTTTTACACCGATTGTTTAAATAATCAACTATGACAATCATTTGAGTAGTTGTTTGAACGGTCGATCGACAACAATTATAATGGACAAGTTTTACACCGATTGTTTAAATAATCAACTGACATGTATAAATTTAAACGATTCGGAGAAACTCAAATTTAAACAACCAAATATTATTGAAAGAAAATTTTGATCCCGAACATATTTCTCACTTAGGCCGTGCACATATCTTATTCACACTACATTAAAATAAATAAATAAAAAAACTCAATGGCTTTAATGTAGTTTTTTGAGACACAAGTGGCATAATTTCAATTCGCCAGTACTTAAACCCAAAACGAGCTCACCTCTCCGTTATACCACAACACAAAATCCACCTCTCTCTCTCTCTCTCTCTCTCTTCTCTGTCTGTCTCTCAATGAGCTCAAGGCAAAAGAACGCCATGTCAGGGCCCATGAGAAGGACGAGAAAGAGACACAACTCTCAAACACGACTCCACAAACCTCATAATCATCACAAGAACTCAACAACACTCATCAATGTCGAATCATGTTCTTCAGTTTCTGAGAAATTGGAAGCTCTCAAAAGCCTCATACCCACCCACGTCGGAGAGAGAAAGCCCGACCAGCTGTTCCAAGAAACCGCCGACTACATTGTTCATCTCAAAACCCAGGTCTCGATTTTGCAGAGGCTCGTCGATTTCTATGGCTCTAGTCAAACCCAGAATGCCTTATACTGATTTTCCCATTTTTATCAATCAAGAAGAACAGATATATAATATACATAGAGAGAGATCGGTCGATCGATTTCTTTGTTTTTCTGTTTTAGTTATTGTATTGTATTGCATTGTATGGGCACTTCTTTTAACTTCAAATAGTAGAATTTCCCTCATTTTTCTCTGCTTCCAAACACCTTATTTCTTTATTATTATTTTTTCCCCTGTTTTCCTCATTTCCCTGTGGAAATTAGTTGAAATCCAGAATTATATATTGGGGCTCTGAATTTTTTCTTAAAAAATTTATTTATAAATCTTATATTGAGAAATGATAATTTATTTAGTTTTAAGAATTTTTTTATAAACTAATTAGTCCTATTAATTTTGAAAATATAGATTTAATATATTTTTTTTAAAAATTAAATTTACGTTTATACTCTTATTTTTATTACGTTTCTTTTTCGTTTTTCTTTTTTGTACAGGAAAAGTAAGTTATACCATCTATATGAATCAAATTTGAGATTAATTTTTACATGAAAATCTTTTTTATTTAGAAAATATTTCAAAAGGAATATAAAAATGACTTGTAATATGAGATCTTTTAAACATTTTAAAAAGATGTGAGATTTTCAAACATTTCAAAAGAGTACAAAAACTCCTTAATAAGTTTTGGACAAATGTATAATTTTAAACTGTAACATTTCAATATAACAGTCAAACGTAATATTCCAATGTAATACTTTAAGAAAAATTCTTAGTATACTTTTCTCAAACTTAGTACTCCACAGAAACTTTTTAATATAACACTTCAATATAACACACAAAAAAACTCATTAGTGTTCTTAAACATAACGCTCCAATGTAACCTTAAAAAAAAAAAAAAAAAAGATGTGAGATTCTTCAAATCATTCAAAAAGGAGTATAAAAGTTTGTTAATAAGTTTTGGGTAAATATATAATTTTTAAACTGTGAGTGTTACGTTTAGAAAAAATATATTACGGAATTTTAGTATTTTTTTGTGTGTTACATTGAATTATTACGTTTAGAATTACATTGATTAGAGTGTTATATTTGGAAAAAGTACACCATTGGAGTGTTACGTTTAAAAAAAATACACTAAGGAATTTTTTGTGTGTATTACATTGGAGTGTTACATTTAAAAAAAAATAGACTAAGGCGTTTTTTTAGGGTATTACGTTGTTACGTTTGCAAAAAGTACATTAAATTTTTTTTTCTGTGTATTATATTTGAGTGTTACGTTTAGAAAAAGTATACTAAAATTTTTTTTAGAGTATTTCGTTATTACGTTTAAGAGAAATATACCAACGAGTATTTTAGTGTGTTCTATTAGAGTGTCACGTTTTTATTCGTAAAGGGTGATTTGTTCTATGGGAAGGGAAAATTCAAAATTTTTATAGTACGGATTGTCTAAAGATGTAATTTTACATTTAGAAAAATCTATTTTTATTCTTAAAAAATTAAACTCAAATATATAAGTGACTATCCATTTGTGTAAATTCCAGACCTTTAAGCTCATAAAAAAAAAAAAAAACTAAAAAATTAATACAACTCCGCTACGTAGCTCGAATTATCAACGGCTCGAATCGCCCAAAATCCTAAAATGACGTCGTTTTGAGAATTTTATTTTTATTTATTATTATTATTATTTTTATTTTTTTTTCTCGTTTGTATGAAGAAGAAGAAGAAAAAAAAGAAGAGGAGAGAAGAAGAAGGAGATCCATCAGATCTGGAAAAAAAAAAAAAAAAAAAAAATCAACAACAACATCACCATCATCAACACAGAGTCAAAAAAAAAAAAAAAAAATCTTTATCAATATCACTATCATCAACATAGAGCCAGAAAAAAAAAAAAGAGAAATATTAAGATCTGGGCGGTGTTCCATCAGATCTGGTCGGTCACCGTCGCACCCTCCATTGCCGTCGCCTCTCTCTCTCTCTCTATTTCCGTCTCTCTTCTCTCCTCCTCTCTCTTCTCCCTCTCTCTCTCTTGCCCCCTCCTCTGAGCTCAGATATAAACGAGGAAAAAAAAAAAAATTGTCAAAACGACATCGTTTTGTCATTCGGGGGATTCGAACTCGTTCAATTTCGAACTCTCACGCATTTTCCAAATTAATAATATCATATTTTAAAATTTATTGGTGATTTACATTTTTTTTTCTTTCTTTTCTCCAGATTCGTTATATGATGTGCGTACATACAATCCAATGCATATATATGTTAGTTTGTGAATTTAATTAAAAAATTTTATTCCATTTTGGCTTTATACATGTATATTTACATATAAATATATTTTCCATGCAATGTTAAGAGTAGACAACGGCAAAAAAATCGGCGAACATTGTCGCCGTAACTCCAGACAACTATGAGAGAGAGAGAGAGTGTTGAGAGCAAAAAGCGTTTCTGAAATTGGAATGTGAGCCGATATGGACGTGCAGGCGAGAGTGAGGCCCTTGTCACATATCCCACTGGAATAGACACCAGTGCCCTTCATCGCAAAATTATTAGAAAAATTACAATTTAGAAGATATTTTAAAAAATAATTATAGATTCATGATTTTTTTTTTTTATAATTTTAGTTATTAATATTTGTAAAGTTTGTATTGATTTGTATTTTTTTTTTTTCAAACTATTACTGATTGATATTTTCTCAAAATTATCTGGTACTACTGAAGTAAAAAATGTGAATTTGTTCACACAATCTTCCATTGGTCAATTTAATATTTGTTTGTGGGACCACTCTATTTGATCAATGAAGGAGCGTGTTTTGTTTAACAAATTCATACTCGGCAAGTTGAAATATTAATTTAATTTAATTTTTATTAATTAAAATAATAAGATTATGTCTTTTTGTATTTTTTCTCTCCATTAATAATGTGGAGCAATGCTAAAAAACTACCACATAACTTTTGGCCTTCATCTATTTTGGTGATAAATGCTATGGTATGATGGTTGTGATTATGGTTGGACAAAATTATTGAGTAAATCTGATTTATTAGGTAGTTGTGTCTCAATTTTATAACAAAGAGAAATATGATTATTTTGCTTAAGATACAAGAGAAACTAATGACATGGTTTTATACAATTAGGACACATTATGTAGGATATATGTTAGATTTTTTTATGTTAAAAAAATGTTACTATGCACCTTTTTAATTATATAAAATTTATGATTTTTTGGGATAAAAAAGTTATGAATATTTGAGGTGTTTTATGTCAATTCACGATAAAGTTATTAATAGATGAATTTATGGTTGTCTAAATTGAAAATTTTGAATTATTGTGATTATGCTATAGTGTAGATATTTTTAACTATATTGATGAAAAAAGTTACAACTTGTTACACTTATTATGAAACATTTTGGTGATGTTATGGGTACATATTGTTATGTATGTCTATTTTTACAGAAATAACTCCATTTTATGTGAGCATAATTTGAAGATATTTGTATGGTAATATTTTATTTTAAAAAATATTGAAATTTGGAAATAAAAACACTTTCAATAATCACTTTTGTTTTTTAAAAAAAAGGTTACAAAAGCTTCCAAAAAAACTTTTGTAAGAGCTGGTGGCAACCGAATACCTCTCACGCCTAACATAGCTTTTGCCAACAACTTCTTTTTCTTTTGAAAATCCATTTGGTGAACCTAAACAAAGTCCATAAACAGCTACTAAAGGCTTCAAGAGGTCCTCAACCCTTTCAATTAAATTTAAAAAAAAAAGAAAAGAAAAAGAAAAAAAGAAGTTGCAACAGCTTCCAAAAAACACTTCTGACAATTGTTTATGTTTCAGAAAATGTGACAACAATTTTTTAAAAATCAAGACTTTGGTATTTTCACTTATTTTTAAAGTAAATTTTCATTTCCATCTCTGATCAACACCCACCACCTTAGTTTTTATATGTTTTGAAAACATTTATCAAGCTTGTTTTTTTAACTTTATTTTTAATCTTAAAAAAACCCCCATATTTCATATATTTTCTGTAAACAAAAATAAAAAATTGCAATGTTAACCGTTAGTTGTACATTAATCTTGTATTGCAAATTATTATTTATTTATTTGCAATCACTAGAATAGGAATAGGAAATGGACAAGCTATATCACATTGGTAAGACTGAAACTCAAACATAACGCCAACTTCTTAATTCATCATGCTCCAAATAAATGTAATTATTCAGTAATTTTAGGCCATGTTTGATTCCACAAGATTAATAGTGAGGTATTAATAATCCTATCAAATTAGTGTGGTATTCACAATCCCACCCCTAGCCCATTACTAATAATCCAACAAATTTGTTAGATTAATTATCCATTGGATTAATAATCCTAAAACAAAATGTCAAAACAAACATGGGATAATTGGGCCCACGGATTAATAATCCCAATCCCATGCTCTAATCCTTCCAATCAAACATGCCCTTAGAGTATTATGTTATATTTTTTATAATTTCTCAAACCAATTATGCAGTGAAATTTTGTATAAGTGATACAGCTTTATTGAATAGTTAATGATTCACTTAATTTATTTTATTTCTTTTATTATTTATGGAGAATATTATATGAATCATTGGAGTAGAGTAATTTTCCCCAAGCGAGAAAGAGAGAGAGAAAAAAAAAAGGGGGGGGGGGGGCGATGTACATGTGGTCTCCTCCAACGGACAACATGAACAGGAAGGTACGGTGGGGGTAAAGATAACGACATCCAAAATGTTATTTATTTATTTATATTTATTATTATTATTTTTTAAGCTAAATTACGAAAAAGCAAAAAAGTATGAAATACCAAATGTGAGGTTGTGTTGGAAAATTAGTTAAAAGTTAGTTTTTTTGATTTTTTTTGAAAAAATATGTAAAAAGTTAAAGAGGATGATATGATCCAAAATAGATTAAAAACTGACTTTTAACTTTTTATGTTCCTCTCAAAAGAGGCCGTTATGTTGTTGTAGTTTTTTTTGTTTTTGTTTTTGAGTTTTGATATACTTGTATCTAGTCATCCATTTGTAGCAGGGTAGAAAAATCTCGGGTTCAAATGGGTTTGAGTCGAGTTTGCATTACATAGTAAGAGGGTATATGTCATTTTAATTGTGATTTGGCTCAACATTTGGTCTAATTTAGTCATTTTAAGTCTAATTCTAACCAAAATTTAGATCCCATGTTCACTTAATCCAATAAATATGAATTATTTTTTTTTATTTTTTTATTTTCATCTTAAATGAATAATTAATTAATTATTTTATTTATTTTTTTATTTGAATTTAGAAAGTTTACAAAATTAAATGATAAAACAATTTTTTAACTTGAACCCTTAAAAATGTATGTGTATACCTTTTTTTTATAATTTTTTTATATATTTTTTCTATTTTATTTTTTAACTAAAATAATATAAAATTATAAATATATTTTATAAATGAGTGGACTGGAATGAGCTGGGCTAAAACTCTTTATTACAAGCCCAACCCAAATATTAGATGGGGTACTAAGTTTCAGCCTAGCCTAGCCCTATGGAAAATATAAAAATTTAAAACTCTAAAAATATTGGGTTAAGCTGAACGGATTGGGCGATCAAACAGGCCAATGGCCACTCTTAATTTGTAGCTAGTATTTTTAGTAGGATAAACTATTATTAGGTTATAATAATTAAATTTAATTCCCATCAAATCTTATTTTTATAAGTCTTAATAAAATCGTCGCTAAAAATTGACAATTAGTGACTTTTTTTTATCATAACTTTTATAAATTAGGAGGATTTGGTGATAGCCCTCTCACTATCTAATTTGTCTTTCAAAAGGACAAGAATTATATAAGTACTTTAAAAAACCCATAATATTTTAAAACTTATTTCTTTTACTATATTACCCTCATATCTATCAGCTCTCCTATTAAGCCATCTTCACTATATATTTCAAAGTAAAATTTTACTCTGTATAAAAGTAAAATTTTACTCTGAATAAGAGTAAAATGTTACACTCTGAAACTAAAAATAAAATTTTACTCTGTATAAAAGTAAAATTTTACTCTGAAAAACTAGTAAAATGTTAGACTCTACACAAAAGTAAAATTTTACTCTGTATAAAAGTAAAATTTTACTCTGAAAAATGAGTAAAATGTTAGACTCTACACAAAAGTAAAATTTTACTCTGTATAAAAGTAAAATTTTACTCTGGTTCTGTCAAATGAAAAAAACAGAGCAATAGAACCAGAGTAAAATTTTACTCTGGTTCTGTCAAATGAAATTAGATAAAAAAAACAAAAATAAATCAAAAACAAACAAACAAACAAACAAAAACAAAAACAAAAACAAAAACAAAACAAATTAATCAACAAATCAACATATCTAATTGAGAAAAAAACTTCAAAAAAACAAACAAACAAAAACAAAACAAATTAATCAACAAATCCACATATCTAATTGAAACGAAAAACTTCTAAAACTCGATCAACAATCACACATCTCAATGAAAAAGAATACATATGTTCAACAACACTCATACACACAAATATATATATATATATATACATATATTCTACTGTTCCTCATTCACATCCTTCCCAACCTCCTGTTCAACTTCTTTCAATCTTGAAGCTTCAGCCTTCGCATTCAACATCGCCAGCATCTCATCAACAACCTCATCATGTTTCTTCTCCGCTTCCAATTGAGCCATCTCCACCGCACTCCGAATCTCCCCCATCTGTTCCGAAACCCTAGCTTTCGAATCTCCAACGACATCCTCATTCAATTTCAACATACTCAAAGCCTCATCGTTGCTGATTATGAAGATGAAGAGAGGACCTTCTGCTGAAGCTGGGAAGACGCGACTATGGCGGCGGCTTGTCGACGACCTTCTGCTGAAGCTTGGAAGATGCAACTATGGTGATTATGATACAGTTGATGACGAAGCTGATTATATATGCAGAAGTTGATGGTATAATAGTCCTATAAAATATTTAAATAATAAATTTTGTCATTTATGCAAGACTTTATAATTATGAGGGGGTTTAGAAAGTATAAATTTTTTCTTAGTCATTTTAACAATGAAAGGAAGGTAAAAGGGGTTTATAGCTAAATTTTCCTATAAATTGTCGCTAAAACTTACAATTAGTGACTTTTTTTGTGACGAACTTTTTAAACTGTCGCTAAAAGTTAAAAGCAACTTTTTTTGAAACGATTTTTTTAAACTATCGCTAAATCTTATAATTAATAACATTTTTTGTGACAATTTTCAATCTGTCGCTAAAAATTAATAATTAGTGACGTTTTTTAATAGTATTTGATGAAAAATACTATTAATTATCACCTATTAGGATGCAGACATAGTCTTCTTTTTAGTATTGTAAGTTTTTTCTACTTTACATTAAAGAAAACAAATTAATAATGTATTTGTCCTTTAATCATTATAAGCATTAGATTACGTTTTTGTTTTGTTGAAGTAATAACATAATGTTAGGAAAAAAAGAAATAGATTTCTCTCACAAAAAATGACAAAAGCAAAAAAATAAAAAAATAAAAAAAATTGTCACGAAATTATAAGAGAAAAATTATTGGGTAAATTACATTAACCTTCCCTATGATTTAAAAAAACAATTCCGATTGGTAGCTCGAAAATGATAAGGCTCGAATGGCTTGAGTCCAAAACGACGTTGTTTTGAATTTTTTTTCTTTTTCTTTCTCGTTTTTCTAAAGAAGAAGAAGAAGAAGAAGAGACAAGAAAGAGAGAAGAGGGAGGGGAACAGAGAGAGAGATACACATCATCATCAACAACAATATCTTCATCATCATCATCGACACATCATCATCATCAACAATTTTTTTTTGTTTTTTTTTGTTTTTTTACTTCATCTTCAAATCCAGATCCACTAGAAACAAAAAAAAAAAGAAAGTAGAGAAAACAGAGTCTGAAAGAGGCGATTGGCGATACCCACCGGCGCCGCCACTAGCAGAGAGAGAGAGAGACGCTGCTATCACCGTCGATCTTCCTACTCTTCCTTCACCGCCATCACCGTATTCTTCTCTGCCATCACAGTTTTCTTTTCTTCTGATAGGTCTGGATTTACCGTTATAATAACGATTATTAACTCGACCAATTGCTGCGGTGCTATCACAATGAATTAATATAGGTGGAATCGGTTTTTCCCAACAAGAGATTTCATTTAACAAATCTCTTAACCAATTTGCTTCTTCACTAGCTGTAGCTAAAGCAATAAGCTCAGCCTCCATTGTTGAATTAGCAATAATGGTTTGTTTTTTCAATTTCCAACTTATAGTACCACCTCCCAATGTAAATAAGTAACCAATGGTTGATAATGAATCACCTGACAAGGTATTCCAATCGGCATCACTGTAACCTTCAAGTACTGCAGGATACTTATTATAAAACAAGCCATATTTTATGGTACCAGATAAATATTTCATAATACGCTCAATGGCTAGCCAGTGATCACTGCCAGGCTTGCTAGTAAACCTGCTAAGTACTCCAACTGCATAGGCAATGTCAGGTCTAGTACAGTCAGTCCCATAACGCAAGCTACCAATTATACTAGCACATTCCTTTTGATTAATTACATCCTCATTATTTTCAACAGGAAATAAATGCACATGAGGATCAAAAGGAGTAAGAACATGCTTGCACTTATAAAAATTATATTTTCTCAAAATTTTCTCAACATAATGCGACTGATCAAGAAATATACCATCACAGGTTTTGGTAATTTTCATTCCCAAAATATAATCAGCCTCATCAAGATCTTTCATATCAAAATGGCTACTAAGCATATTTTTAGTTTCCACGATGATATGCAAATTAGAGTCAAATATAAGTAAATCATCCACATAGAGGCTAATAATGACATGTGAATTTTCTTCAGATTTATAGTAGATGCATTTATCACATTCATTCGTTTTATAACCATTCTCAATCATGCAGGAATCAAATTCCTCATGCCACTGTTTAGGGGCCTGTTTTAAGCCATATAGGGATTTAACTAACTTGCACACTTTGCTTTCTTGACCGGGTTCCACAAAACCCTCAGGTTGATCCATATAGATTTCTTCACCCAGGTCTCCATTTAAAAAGGCTGTTTTAACATCCATTTGATGAATTTTTAAATCATGAATTGCAGCCACTGCAATTAATAATCTAATGGATGTAACTCTAGTAACCGGAGAAAATGTATCAAAAAAATCAAGATCTGCTTGTTGTTTAAAACCTTTTGCAACAAGCCTTGCTTTATATTTATCAATAGTTCCATCCGGTTTAAGGTTTTTTCTCAAAACCCATTTACAGCCAATAGTTTTACAACCTGGTGGTAAATCTACTAATACCCAAGTTTTATTGGATAATAATGATTCCATCTCATCATTTACAGCCTCATTCCAAAAAACAGAGTCAGGAGATGCCAAAGCTTCTTGTAAAGTTAATGGAGTTTCCTCCACATTAAAAACATGATAATCAGGGCCAAAATCTTTTCTAATCTGACTCTTTTACTCCTTCTAGGTTCAAAACCTATAGGATCTTGGTTTTGTAAAAGAGGAGTAGAGGAACCGGTTTCAGATAAAATATTTTCTTGATAATTTTAACCCCCACCATTTTTAGATTTAAAAGGAAATTTTTCTTCATGAAAAATTGCATCACCTGATTCAAAAATTATTTTGTTTTCAATATCAAAAAATCTATAGGTTGTACTATTCGTTGCATATCCAAGAAAAGCACAAATGGCAGCTTTCACACCTAATTTAGGTCTTTTAGGGTCCACAAGTCTAACAAAAGCTAGACAACCCCAAACCCTCAAATATCTCAAATTTGGCTTATGCCTTTTCTACAACTCAAAAGGTGTAACTTTTGTTTTTTTATGTGGCACTCTATTCATAACATAACATGCAGTTAAAATTGCTTCTCCCCACAAATTTGAAGGAGCACCTGCTTCAATTAGCATAGCATTTGTTAAATCAGTTAAAGTTCTATTTTTGCTTTCTGCTACACCATTCGATGCAGGTGAATATGGTGGAGTAGTTTCATGGATTATTCCCAAAGACTGAGCAAACGAGTTGAATCCAAAAGATTCATACTCCCGGCCTCTATCGCTTCTATATCTTTTAATCTTTTTACCGAATTGATTTTCAACTTCAAGAAGGAATTCTTTAAATTTTTCAAAAGTATCACTTTTATTTTTCAACAAGTATACATAAGTGTATTTTGAAAAATCATCAATAAAAGTGATAAAATATCTATTTTCACCACGTGTTAAAATTCCTTCAAATTCACATAAATCAGTGTGAATTAATTCTAACAATTCAGTATTCTCATCACACTTTTATGAGGCATTTTAGTTATTTTTGCTTGACTGCAAACTTCACATTTCTCAAACTTATTTGTTAGTCTGGGAATTAATCCTAAACTACTCATGACTCCCACATATCGGTTATTAATAGACACAGACGAGCATGCCAAAAATTCATAGAAGACAGCATGTAAACAGAAACATGTGCTTTCTTATTCTCAACATTTAATTTAAACATTCCATCACAGGCATACCCTTTTCCCACAAATATGCCTTTTTTAGTGATTACATATTGGTCAGATTCAATAGTCTGCTTGAAACCAACTTTGTTGAGCAAATAACTCGACATCAAATTTTTCCTCATGGACGGTGTATACAACACATCTTTTAAAACAAGCACACGTCCAGAGGTAAAATTTAGCTCAACATCTCCACACCCGAGCACCTTGGTTAAACTGGAGTCACCAAGCATAACAGTCCTCTCCTCATTAAAAGGAGTGAAATCTTTGAACCAATCTTTATCATAGCAAACATGCCTATTGGCACCAGAGTCTGCCCACCACCCTTCTACAGATTGAACCATAAAAATATCTGTGATCATAGCCACAAATGGTTCCTCGGTAACATTAGCCTGTGGTCGAGACTGTTGTTTCTGAAATTTGCAAGTTCGAGCAATATGCCCACTTTTGCTACACACAAAACATGTCACATTTGTCAGATCTTGTGAAGGGGGTTCTTGGTTCCATTTCTTTTGCCTTGGGTAATTTTTATTTTGTGGCCTTCCAGTATTTTTCCAAATTTTCTTAACTGGCTTCAAGTGACTATTTTTATGAAATTGACCTTTAGGTAAAATATTTCCAGAAGTTAAATTTACTTTTGCAGTGGAATGCTCTTGTGTCATAAGCGCATCTTGTCCTCGTGCTTCCTCCTCCACCCGAATCCGTGTGATTAGAGTCTCCAAGGACGTCTCTTTTTGCTTGTGACGCATCGACTTCTGGAACTCCCTCCAAGATGATGGAAGTTTGTCAACAATACCTGCTACAACAAGATTGTCTCCAATTTTGATGCCTTCAGATCTAACTTCAGCTACTAACATCTGAAAATCTTGAACTTGCTCCACCATTGATTTTCCATCTATCATCTGATAGCGGAAAAAACGACTTGCAACATATTTTTTAGCGCATGCCTCTTCAGTGTCATATTTGTTCTGCAAGGCTTTCCAAATTTTCTTGGCAGTGGTGTAAGTAGTATCATAATAATCATAAAATTGATCTGAAAGACAATTCAAAATATAGTATCGACATTTATACTCATCTATGTTGTATTTTTTGATTTTTTCAAGATGAGCAGCATACTCCTCGTCGGTCATCTCTTCAGTGGGGACTTTGTTCGGATTTTTCTCGGTCAGGATATATGCCACCTTAAGGAGACTGAGGTAGAAAAGCACCTTGCCTTTCCATCTCTTGAAATGAGCTCCCTTGAATCGGAAGGGCTTGTTGAGATCGTTGGTATTCTCGTTGGGCTTCTCCAGTACTGGCTCTATGAACTTTTGCTATTTGAATCTCCTTAAAATTGTTGGTGATAATTACAAATAAAACACTAGAAAATAAGAATAATAGAAATTACAAAAACTATTGTAAGGGCTGAGGCGCGGGAAATTCGCTCTCTTTAAGGAGATTCAAGCCCTCTGCGGTTAGGCAAAGCCTCACACTGGTGTAGCAGAAAAAACCTTGACTTGTCCCCCCCAGGATACAACAGCCCGACTAAGTCGTATGGTTAACCAATACTGCACAATTGGTTGAACCCAAAGCTTTATCACATACACCCTTTTTTATTTGCCTGATAATCTCACACAAGTCATAACAAAGCAGCAAAAACTCCTTCACTCGTATCACCCAACATAGAGATTAGCTCAATATATATAGAAGATAAGGCTTGGAAGGTTTTTCCTTGGGGATTAAGAAAATGATAAAGACTTGGAGAAGACTTGATGTGGATAAGTCTTGGCGAAGACTTGACAAGGACTTGGATGGCTTATCTTGGAAGACTAGGAGTGGATAAGAATGGGGAGACTAGGGGAAGACTAGGAAGACTTATCTTGGAAGTCTTGGAGACTTGTATGGTAAGCAAACTAGGTAGAAAAGAAAAGAAAAACAACCTATAACACAATATAATATTAAAATACCTGCTAACATGTAGCATTTTCCGTTGTAAAATGGCACTCTTTGCATAGTTTCTATGTTATTTTATTGGCTATAAACAATTTTTCTTCCTCATTGTCTACTGTATTGATATACTAACAAATTTATGATCACATCTCTAAAAAAAAGTATATGATTACAATTTACATATGGATTATTTATTTATTTTTATATTTTATGTAATAACGAGAAATCCCTTGCATTGGATGAAACCCGGATAAAATTCCAAATATGTGCAACCACTCAAGGAAGAAACTTGGGATTGGGCCAATAAGCTTAATTTTGTTCCATTAATTGTGATACAAAACTCTTTCTATCTCTTCTTAATTCTCTTCTTTCATAAGAGATCACAAGAAACAACAAACCAAAAAACAAAAAAACAAGCTTGTTGGAATCAATTATGTCTAACTATACCATGCCTTCATCCATTCAATGAAATTGTTCAAATTACTGTAATAGCATCCGCCTTTTCTGACGCTTTTCGCCATCACTTCCTTCAAATCCAAAGCCCTTTCTTTGAATGTCCTGTCTCCAAGCAATTGCTCCACCTTATCCTTAATTAGTCCTTGCTTGATGATCCCACTTTCATCTCCATTATTAAACCCCAATCCAACTTTCCAAACATCACAAATGTGGGCATGGTTGAGAAACTGTTAGCAAAGTAAGGCCAGCAAAGGAAACGAACTCCATAGCGTTGGAGTTCCATCCACAGTGGCTCAAGAAGCAAGCTATAGATGGGTGACTCAGCACCTATTTTTTTTTGGACAGGAGAGTGTTGTTGGCTCACCTTGATAATCCAAACCGTTTATCTTGTAAAGCCCGTTGAGAAGATCATTCTTGTAAAATATCAAGTTGATCTAACATCTATAGCTAAATGATCATATCACAAAATCATCATAGTTTTTACAACTTGATTTTGTGATCTAATCATGTGACTATTGATATTCGATCGATTTGATTTCTTGTATGAATAATTTGCTCAACAAGCCTTACAAGATGAATGATTTAGCTCACTGAGTCGGGCGCACAATGAACAAACAACTCCCTCTGATTTAAATAATCGACTGGAGAGAAGCTAAATCCTAATAAAATTTAAAGAAATGCTAAATCCTAGTAGAATGTAAATCTCTCCGCTTGAAGGTATAGATGGAGTATAGTAGTCCCAATCAAAATTCAACCCAGTGTTCACATCCACCAGAAAGATATGAACTAATTATGAACCAAAATTGCGCCCTAAAACAATAGAATATGTAAAGAACTCTCTCTATAATGAATTATGGGTAAAGCTATGGGTATGTGGGTGGATACTATGGTAGACTGCAACCAGGAACAAGCCTTGAAGCTGAGTTATGGGCATTGTACAAGGGATTAACAGTCATTCTTCAAAAAAGATTAAGCAATGTGACTATAGAGACAAATGCAACCCATGTAGTGCAATTGATGGAGGATGAAACAGGAGACAAATGTCCTTTCAAGAACCTGGTGGAAGATGCCAAAATCCTACTTAGAGGATGCAATTGCACTATCCAACATGTTTGGAAAGAACGAAACCTTTGTGTTGATGCAATGGCCAAGTTTGGAGCAGCACAACTTGAAGACATAATAGTGGTGAATGAACCACCAGCTAAGATCAAGAGTCTGCTTGCTGCAAACATAGTAGGAATGTCTAGGGAACGGGCTTAGTCCCTTGTTTACTTTATTTCCGTTGTAACAAAAAAAAAGCTATGTTTTGAGTATGCATCCCTCCATCAGATGATCAACACATAGGTATAACTCTATTAATTAATACATAACGGTTATATATATATACTAGCGTATGCCCGTGCCTAAAGGCACGGTGTAAATAATATTAAGATTAAAATGTTGTTATAAAAATATATTGAAATATTTTTCTTCTTAAAGAACCTGTAACAATTTTGGTTGTATTACATGCTCTACAAAATTCAAATAAAATAACAACTCCCTTAATCTTAATGCAAATATAACAACTCCCTTCTTCATAAATATGATTTATTTAAAAATTAACAAACCTTTCAGTCAAACCCAGAAATGACAGTAACGAAAATTTCATTTTCTCTACTTCTACCGCCACTTTCTCGGCAACCAAACAGGAAGAAAGAAAAAATAAATAAAACCCAAATAGAAGAGGGGGAAGGGGGAAGTGAGAGAAAAACTTCTGGAACTTTAGTTATGAATTAAATATCAAATCTTTACATTCTTTACATTCAGTCTTTACATTCTTTCTTTTTTTCCCCCTCTTCAAATGGAGACATAATAGACTCCTCAAAACTTCTGGAACTTTAGTTATGAATTAAATCATTAAATCATAAAAACAGGGGCAAAATGTGCTTCTTTTGCAAATCAATCACTAACCATAAACAAAACCTAGCATTTACATACAACTTTAAACCAATTTTATGTATATAAAGAAATTCAGGCACAGGTTTTATTCAATTATTTAATTTAATTTTTACAATAAGACCAACTTATATAGCTTGTATTGTACCTCCTCATGAATGCATAATAATCAAAGTATACCCAGAAAAAAATATTCCAAGAAAACTCAAATTCCCACATACCCAATTGAAGTAATAGAAGAAATATGAAGAACTGATAAAAGCAACCATCCAAAGAATTGGGTTTTTTTCTAGCAACTACTACTTTCTGTCGAAACAAACAGAGGGTGTAAAAGCTTTTTCAATGTTCAACTAATAATCAACAACATGAAATAAAACATTTAAAAGAAATGTACAACAAATGCTTCTTAAACTATAGTAAACAGGAAATTCCACCAAAATGAAAACTTTATAGCATATTTTCCAATTGTATTCATCAATTTTCACCAGCATCAAACCAAAATGGAAAAACAAAGTAAACCCCAAATCCCAAACTGCAAATCAGTTGAATTTGTGAAGTTAGTTTCTCAAATAAGAATGTGCAAACCCAAAATTTACTGAAAAGAGAGAATATAAAGCACAAACTGAGATGAATTAGAATGTCTTAAATTGGAAGAAACCCTATGAATAAAACCTGATCGGTTCCAGCAGGGAGAGGCTGAGCAACAAATGTTGGGATCTCATCCATGAAGCTGTCAGGTTTCCCAGAATGCAAGATCCTGGTGAAGCCACCCATCTCAGAATTGGGACCATCCTTGAATTGCTTGAACCAGTAGTACATAATCCTAGCCTGCCATGTATTGTACACTTTATAGATTAATTAATTAATTAATTATAAAATTAAAATTAATTAATTAAGATTAGAGTTTAGTAAAGACTAAAGATTAGAGATTAGAGATTATAAAATTAGATTAGAGTTTAGTAAAGACTAAAGATTAATTAATGTTTCAATCAAAAGATTAGTAAAGATTATCCAAAGATTACCCAAAGACTAAAGATTAATTAATGTTTCAATCAAAAGATTAGAGTAAAGATTATCCAAACCAGGCTTAATTAATGTTTCAATCAAAAGATTAGAGTAGAGATCATTATCAGTAAAGACTAAAGATTAGATCCAAAAATTAAGATTAGAGTAAAGATTATCCAAAGATTACCCAAAGATAGAAATATAAATACTAAAAAAAAAGCCCAGGTTTGCTCACCTGAACCGTATGTATAAATACGTATGTAAACCGTTTGTTCCCATATGAACCGTAGTAAAGAACCTGAACCGTATTAAAGATTGAACACCATTGTTCTCTTTTGCAGTCCCTTGTTCCTCTTTTGCAACGGCTCCGTCATTGTTGATGAAGATTGGGAGAGAGAGGGAGGAAGAGAGAAGATAAGAGAGTAATACGGGGTTTGGGGTTCAATCGCCAGGAAGGGTTGGGTGGAATGGGCTCTGATGGAGGTAGAGAGAGAGGGGGGTGCCGTCGTCAATATTCAAGGGTGGGGCAGCCACTGTTGGCGGAGAGATGGAGGGAGGAAGAGAGAAGATGATGAGAGGGAATGGGCTCCGACAGGGAAGGTTGGGCTCTGATGGAGAGAGAGAGAGAGAGAGAGAGGGGGGGGGGCTGTGTGTTTTCAAAATTTGAAATCAAAAAAGAGATAAATGGGAGAGACAAATGGGAGTGAGAGAGAGAGAGGGGGTCTGTTGAAAATGAGTGAGACAAATGGGGTGAGATATTTTGAGCTTTTAGATTAAATCAATCTAATGGTCCAAATTTTGACACAGGTATAAGAGTCACATCCGGATTCAAAAAGCCTCTTGAGACTGCATTCCTTCACCGGGTATGTTCAATTTCAATGGCCCTATAGTTGCAGCTTGCTAGTACCTAATCATAAGAATGTTATGAGACTGCTCATGGGATCAATAAAACATGATATTCATGAATCATGGGCATTTCATACGTAGAATACATGTGTTACAGGTAAAATGTTACTTAACTTGAATCAAGCTACAAACCAAATTTATGTCATGGAGTATTACTCACGATGAGTTTAGAAACAAACAAAATATCCACTGGTGGTGAAATCAGCACAAAAATATAATGGAAAGGGGTCTTCCCCAACGTCTAAGGCAATTAGGACCAAACAAATGCAACAAAAAGTGTAGTTGATGGTATTAGGGGAGTAGACACTCATACCGCAGTCCATGGTTTGTACTGCTGCAAGAACCAAGGCATGACAGGGAGGAGGATTTTTTGTGAAACAATCTATTCCATACAAACAGGCCAAATCTTTTCAACTGTGTGGTTCAACCACCACACAGTTTCAGAATCAGAGAGCACCTATAAAAGGCAAAAGGAAATTAAACATTTATACTTATCTATATTAGCAACAAAGAAAATTTCTGAACGAATCTAAATATATATATTTTTTTGATAAATAGATCTAAATATATGCATATACACATAATTACATACATACAATATAACCAAGCCAAAAAAAAAAAAAGATGCAAAGAAGAAATAATGCGCCAAATTGACAACAAAGGGAATATATGAACAAAAAGAAAAAGGCAAATATGATATTAAAGTTTTAAATTCTGAAATTTTAACTATTTCGTACCCAAGAAAAGACACCCCCCACGGCCGCCATGAATTTAGCCCAACATAAGTACGTACGTACTAAGTTCAAGAGTTTTTTTGGCCCTAAAACAACTAAAACAGGATAGTAAAACTCTATTTCCTTTTCTTAACCTCAATTTTCCTCATTCTCATCAACAAAACACAGAGCAAACCAAAGTGTTGCACAAAATAGGCTACATATATAAGGTTGGTAATTTCTATAAGACAAAATCTAAGTCATTTGTAATGTATTTCGGGCTGGTTGTACGGTTAGTAGGGCAGTTGCAGATGTTTGAAGAAGTGTTTGTAGTCTAAGTCATATGTAGTGTCACTTGTGTTTTTTTTCCTTTTTGCAATTATTCTGCTGATGAATATGATTTAAACTGATAATATTTAAATTAACAAACTTAACGAATTGTCCATAAAATTAATTTCACAAACCAATTGAAGGAAAAATCATCAAAATCAAAGAGATCAAAACTTACTCATCTTTGATTAGAATTTCTTTTTTCTTCGAATCGTAGTTTTCTCCGCAATTGCTTAACATACCGCTTATGAACCTCCAAAAACAGAATCACAAGTGTGAATTAAGCGAGACATTACTCATCCATCAAATATAATGACTAATTAATTACACACAATAAACACATACACTGATACATATATATGAATAGGTACATTACTTTACTTACCAGAAAAATAGTTTTTTTCTGTTCCAATGCTTTTCTAAGAAATTATATATGTATCATATATATTTAGAGCCAATGAAAATAGTTTTTTTCAAGCATACAAACTTATGTATATAATAACACAACCAAAAATATGTATATACACAATGAATTGAAGTACCAACCACAAAGAACTGCTCAGATGGGTATCTACGGATCCAAATATCTCTGCATCTATTCAATGCACTCTTCATTCTCTTCGTCGAAAATAGTTTTGCTATGATTTTTGAGAACCTTGAATCACAGTATTGCCTGTAAAAGACCTGAAAATGAACTGTTATATTGGATTACATTGTGTTTGGGTGCTCAGAAAACAGAGGAAAAGCAAACCAAATCCCAAAAGTTAACTTAGCCCAAATTGTGAACTTTTCTGGGCAACCGAACAAAGTTCAAATTAGAACATATCAAATAATAGCTTACCGGATTAAAGGTGTGACAAAACCAGACCCATTGAATATCAATAGGAGGAAGAATCATTAGGGATGATGAGTTGATGTTGATCCAACCATAAGATCAGAAATCAATGGCATCCAAAGCTCATCATACCTGAATAAAACCAATCAATCACAAAATCATCAAACTCAATTCGACATTAACTACGCTCTGATCAGATTACTTACAATAAGACTTTCATTGACCCACACACACCAAAAAAAAAATAAGTGTTATGACCTTCGTACAGATTCGAGAGTAGTGGGTCTGGTGTGGAGCCAATGAGACTCGTTCACGATTCTGAGAAACCAGCCAACTCGGTGACCTAGTTCTCAATCGGCACCTTATCTTGCGAGCAGCGAACATTGAGAGAGAAGGGGGGAGAGGGGGAGAGAGTTCTCAATCTGAAACCCTACCTTGGGCGCAGCGAGCACTGAGAGAGAAAGGGGGAGGCAGAAATCGAGGCCGAGTTGGAGAGGGAGGGTATAGAATAGAGAGGGAGAGAGAGAGAGATAAAGAGGGAATGGGGGAGGAGACGTGGGTAGGTGGGAGAGGGAGATAGGGTTTGGGCGGGAATAAATTATCATCCGAACCATTGATGTTTATCAAAATTGATCTGAGCCTTTGAATCTAAATGTATCTCATATACATTTTATATATTTTCAAAAACCTTCCTCCCTTATCATATAGATATATGTATATATATATTATAGTTATAATAATAAAATCTAATATTAATTTTTTAAGTGAATTATTTAAAACCAATATTAAAGTCAATCTATAATAGTTCTATTTTTATTAAAATTTCTAACAGGTCCTGCTGCTGAGGTGCCCAACTAACAATTCGCCCTAGTTTTCTACTCTCTCTCTGAACCCATCTGGATAATCAGGATCATGCCTCACAACCGATAAGAATAGTCTATTAGTTAGGTCAAGCCCCAAAGCTAGTTCTGTAAACTGTTTATGATAAAAAATAAAAATAGTGAAACTTCTAATTTTTAAAATCATATTTATCGCCCAATTTTTGGGTCACAAATTCATATGATGAAAATCAATTTAAGTGTTTTTTCTTAAATGATCTATACACAAATGCCTCTAAGATGAACAAATCAGATCAATTGTCAGAGTGAATCTGAAATGGGTTCTTACCATAATTGTTTATGATCCCATCATCCAACAGCTTCTGGATGCTGAATCCCAAAGCCAGCATGGCAGCTGCCGCATACCAAAACACTGCCCACCTGATCCCCATTTTCTCCGCGACTTCCAGTGCCCATCCCAAGCTTTCATCTGCAATAACGCAACTGATCTTTTCATCATTGTCTGATCCATTATTAATCTTTTTTTATGAGCTCTTCAAGCTTCCTGGGAATGACTTCAAAGATCACTTCTGTCAACTTCCCCAAATCATTCCTATCCTCCCATGGTTCCAACCCATCTGGGACCGAAACAAGATGTATATCATAATCATCATCCCAGACAGTACTGTTGAATCATCCCATGAGTGGCTAACCCACTTAGAGAGAGTGGGGTGGTTGGAGAGCATTAGAGAACCCACTACTCTAATGGAGCACCCACATTGAAGATGAGTGGGAGTGGCAACCTAACCCACTCACAAATGCTGCTGTCTTCTCCTCTTCATGATTGTGTATAAATAGATGCAAAGAGAGCAGAGAAATTACAGCCAACTAAAGAGAGAAAACAAAGAGAAAGAGAATTATTCAAAGTGTTGTATAATTCTACCATTTGTTCAATATAGTGAATCCGCTGCCCGTGGACGTAGGCGACTTGCCGAACCACGTTAAATCTCTTGTGTTATTGCTTGTGTGTGTTTTCTGGTGTGCCCTCGATCCACAACAATTGGTATCAGAGCTCGGGTTGTGAAAAATCAAATTTTTTTCGAAAGTGCCCAGATTTCGAAGTGCTCGAAATCAACTTTTGAGCATACCAGGAGCAAGATCTCGACGAGAGGAGTCCAACCAAGCAAAAACCAGCCCCAGAAGACCCTCCACGCTCTCTCACGCGCCCTCTGAAATAGGAGAGTGAAGCCCACTCTCACACGCGCCACCACGCGCTGTTGACAGAGCCGACGCGTCAGCCCAGTCGCTCCCACGCGCCCTACGCGCCGCAGAAGGAAAAAGGCGACTGATAGGAGCGCGTGCAGAACACGCGCACTCCACGTCAGCGAGCCAGCTCAGCGCCGCGTCAGCGACAGCTCAGCGCCACGTCATCAACCACTTCAGTCCGGGCTGCCACGTCATCTGCCACGTCACCCGACACGTCAGCGACACGTGTCAGACAGTTAGACACGTGTCAGCCACGTGTTGCCACGTTAGCTTCCGTTGACCAGTCAACCCAGGTGCAGAGAGTGATCCAGTGCTGCGCGGCTAAGCAGTAGCCACAGATCTGAGGCGTTGAAACTGTTTTGGCCAAGTCTAAGTCATTCGAAGTCCGTTTTTGACGATCCAATAGTGTTTTCCAACTATTTGGAGTATTTCGGACACATCCGTACGGTCAGATTTTTGAATTGGAGTTTCTAAAAAAAAAATAGTTTAATGGCAGAATCTACAGAGACCAGATCAACCGAGTCCAGATCAACCGAGTCCATAAGTAATCCAGCGAGTACAAGCAGCTCTAGACATTGGACCTCGGTGTCCCATGCTAAGTTCGAGATAGAGAAGTTTGATGGAAGTAGCAACTTCGGCATGTGGAGATGTGAAGTTAAAGATATGCTTGTCCAGATGAACTTGCACTTCACTCTGGGAAACAAACCAGATGACCTGGACGGGATAGAATGGGAGAAGGTGAATCTCCTGGCCTGAGTTCCATCCGACTTTGCCTTGCAAAAGAGGAGAAGTACGCCTTCACAGAGTATGATATTGCGAAGGACCTTTGGAAGGCGCTGGAAGATAAGTTCATGACAAAGAGCATTGAGAACCGGCTCTACTTGAAGAAGAGGTTGTTTCATTTCGACTACAAGAAAGGTATTTCGATGAACGAACACCTAAACAACTTCAACAAAATTCTCACCGATCTGAAGAATTTGGATGATCACATTGGTGATGAAGACAAAGCACTGTTATTATTGAATTCCTTGCCTGACTCATATGATCATCTTACTACCACTTTACTGTACGGTAAAGAAAAGATCAAGTATGTTGATGTTGCAAATGCCTTGGTAAACAATGAGTTCAGAAGGAAAGATAAGTCTGCAAACAAGGACTCAGCATCTGAGGCATTGACAGTCAGAGGCAGAACAAATAACAGGAGATATACAGGGCGAGGAAAGTCTCGCTCAAAATCCGGAGGGAAATCATCAGACAGAAGACGTCTTGCAAAAGACGAGTGTGCTGCTTGTCGCCAGAAGGGGCATTGGGCAAAAGATTGTCCCAATAAAGACAAGAAAGAAGAAAAGGTGAACGTTGCACGAGATGGAGATAATGGTGAAGGAGCAGCCTTCACAGTTTCATCATATGGCCAGTCTGATGAATGGATTATAGATTCCGGATGTTCTTACCACATGTGTCCTAATAAGCAGTGGTTCTTGAGCTTACGAGAGTTCGATGGAGGAGTTGTGCTGATGGGCAACGACCAAGCTTGCCAGACAAAGGGGATTGGAACAATTCGACTGAAGATACATGATGGAACAATCAGAATTCTTGAAGATGTTCGGTATGTACCGAATCTGACAAAGAATCTCATCTCAGTGGGAGTTTTAGACTCCAAAGGTTACAGAGTAACTATGGAAGGTGGAGTCCTCAAAGTTGTTCGAGGAGCAATTGTTGCAATGAAGGGTACTCGACAAGGAAATTTATATTTCCTAGACGACTCTACAGTCACAAGGAGAGTGGCTGTCTCCACCAGCTCAGAAGATGATGCATCAGACACTTCCAGACTTTGGCATATGCGCCTAGGACATGTCGGTGAGAAGGCTTTACAAGGGTTGGTAAAGCAAGGCCTGTTAAAAGGCGCCAAAACAGGGAAGCTTGAGTTCTGCGAGCATTGTGTACTGGGCAAGCAAACCAGAATCAAGTTTGGTACTGCTATTCATCGTACCAAAGGGATTCTAGACTACGTTCACACCGACGTATGGGGTCCTTCCAAGAATGCTTCGTTGGGAGGTAAACACTACTTTGTGTCGTTCATTGATGATTTCTCAAGAAGAGTTTGGATTTACACAATGAAGCACAAAGATGAAGTCTTGGACATCTTTCTTATGTGGAAGAAGATGATTGAGACCCAGACAGGCAGAAAGATCAAGGAGCTCAGATCTGACAATGGTGGGGAATACACATCAGATCCCTTCTTTGAGGTTTGCCAGAATGCAGGGATAGTGAGACATTTCACAGTTCCTGGAACACTGAAGCAAAATGGAGTTGCAGAACGCATGAACCGCACTTTGGTGGAAAAAGTCCGGTGTATGCTGTCACATTCTGGATTGAGCAAGGCATTTTGGAGCGAGGCATTGAACTATGCTCGTCATCTTGTCAACAGACTACCTACTGCAGCACTAGATGGCAAGACTCCCATGGAGGTATGGTCAGGAGTGCCAGCTACTAATTATGATCAGTTACGTATCTTCGCATGTCCAGCTTATTTTCATGTTACAGAATCTAAGTTGGATCCAAGAGCCAAGAAAGCCATCTTCTTGGGTTTTACTGACGGTGTCAAGGGATACAGACTCTGGTGCCCTGAATCAAAGAAAGTTGTCACTAGAAGAGACGTTACCTTTGATGAGTCTACAATTCTGAAGCAACCAAATCCTTAACAGAATGAGGAAGCATTGAAGAAGTCAGTGCAGGTGGAGTTTGAGACTCCAGCAAAGACTAGTCAGCCAATCAACCATCCTGAAGAAGTCTCAGAGGATAGCTCTGAAGAGAGTTCAGATGAAAATGAAGATCCAGAGGCCCCACAACAATCAGAACCCATTGCAATTAGGAAAGGAAAAAGGGTTACTAAGCAACCCAGTTGGATGACCGATATGGTAGCCTATGCACTTCCAATCATTGAAGACAATGTTCCTTGCACTTTCAAAGAAGCCGTGCAGAATGCAGAAAGTGTCAAATGGAAGGAGGCTATGGATGAAGAGATCGGGTCACTTCACAAGAACCAGACTTGGGAGTTGGTGCAACTTCCAAAGGGAAAGAAAGCAATTGGGTGTAAGTGGGTTTACACCAAGAAAGAAGGCATTCCAGGCAGAGACAACATCAGATTCAAAGCTAGATTGGTAGCTAAAGGCTATGCTCAGAAGGAAGGAATAGACTACAATGAGGTATTCTCACCTGTTGTGAAGCACACGTCTATTCGTATCTTGTTAGCTTTGGTTGCACAGTTTGATCTCGAGCTCGCCCAACTCGATGTCAAAACTGCTTTCTTACATGGAGATCTTGAAGAGGAGATATACATGTCCCAGCCAGATGGTTTCAAAGTTGCTGGAAAAGAGAATTGGGCCTGTAAGCTGAACAAATCGTTGTACGGGTTGAAGTAATCCCCAAGACAGTGGTACAAGCGATTTGATCGGTTCATGATGGAGAAAGAATACACCAGAAGTCAATTTGATCATTGTGTATATTTTCGTAAGCTTACCGACGGTTCCTTCATCTATTTGCTCTTATATGTAGATGATATGCTGATTGCATCTAAGAGCAAGGTGGAGATTGACAAACTCAAGGCACAGTTGGCAAGAGAGTTTGAAATGAAGGATTTGAGAGAAGCAAAGAAAATTCTTGGCATGGAGATCAAGAGAGACAGGAAGAAGGACACGGTTTGTCTGACACAAACCTAGTATCTAAAAAATGTGTTAGACAGATTTGGCATAAATGGGAAAACAAAAGCTGTGAGTACACCATTGGCCCCTCATTTCAAGCTCAGTGCTTCGATGTCTCCACGCACAGAAAAAGAACGAAAGCATATGGCGCAGGTTCCATATACAAATACAGTTGGTGCATTAATGTATGCTATGGTTTGTACAAGGCCTGACATCTCGCATGCTGTGAGTATGGTAAGCAGGTATATGCATGATCCAGGAAAAGATCACTGGCAGGCAGTGAAATGGATCCTAAGGTACATACATGGCACGGTTAATCTGGGATTGAAGTTCGAGAGCGATAACCGACTCGGACAGAATCTAGTTGGATATGTGGACTCAGATTATGCTGGTGACTTGGACAAACGCCGATCAACAACAGGGTATTTATTTACGCTTGCTAAAGGGCAGGTGAGTTGGAGGTCAACACTTCAGTCAATGGTGGCTTTGTCTACTACAGAGGCAGAGTACATGGCAGTGACAGAAGCCTTTAAAGAAGCTATTTGGCTACATGGGTTAATTGAGGACTTGGGTATTGTTCAGAAGCACGTTAAGGTGTTCTGTGACAGTCAGAGTGCCATTTGTTTGGCAAAGAACCAGGTTCATCATTCCCGCACCAAGCACATTGATGTCCATTTCCATTTCATCCGAGAAATTGTGAATGAAGGGGATATTCTGCTTCAAAAGATTAGTACTGCAGATAATCCGGCCGATATGCTCACAAAAGTGGTTTCTGGGATCAAGTTCCAACATTGTTTGGACTTGGTCAACATCTCTCGGAACTAAGTACCTTCGGGTGCAAGCAGTGTTGATCAATCACTATGGACAGAAGGCAAAGGCATGACAGTCAAGGGCATCTCAGCAGGGGGTGCAGGACATCCAATCAGGGGGTGTCAGATATCTTGGTCGCACAAGTTCAAGCATAGCAGATGAAGACATCCGAAACAGGTTGCGTAGAAGAGATCTGTGGGAAATAGGAGCAGAGGCTCTCTCCAAATCAGAGAGTGGTGTGAGTTGAGTTAAAGATGTAGGATTCCTTCCTCCTCTTGTATCTCTGGTGTATTATCTCTAGCTTCAGGGGATACAGCGTCTTAGTGAGGAGATGAAGATTCTGTTGGTTTTTTGGGCGTAACAAGATTAGCAGCAGTGTGTGCAGTGGATCACCTCACATGGGTTGAAGGGGTGATTTGTTGAATCATCCCATGAGTGGCTAACCCACTTAGAGAGAGTGGGGTGGTTGGAGAGCATTAGAGAACCCACTACTCTAATGGAGCACCCACATTGAAGATGAGTGGGGGTGGCAACCTAACCCACTCACAAATGCTGCTGTCTTCTCCTTTTCATGATTGTGTATAAATAGATGCAAAGAGAGCAGAGAAATTACAGCCAACTAAAGAGAGAAAACAAAGAGAGAGAGAATTATTCAGAGTGTTGTATAATTCTACCATTTGTTCAATATAGTGAATCCGCTGCCCGTGGACGTAGGCGACTTGCCGAACCACGTTAAATCTCTTGTGTTATTGCTTGTGTGTGTTTTCTGGTGTGCCCCCGATCTACAACAAGTGCTACTCTATTTGTCCGGAAATGCATTCATGACGCTTGTGTGATTGAACTAAGTGTTCACAAAGGTTACTTTGAAACCGTGTTTGGATAGCCATTGCATGAGCTCCAGCAAGCGAATTACATGTCCTTGTGCTGGATAAGGAATGACTAGAACATATGGTTTCATGCCCATCTGCTATTTGTTCTTTGCTCACTCAAATGTTCACTACTGCTATTTTAGGTAGCCATGGAGGCTTCACTCAGTCCATGCCTCTATTGTCCAGTGTTGCCTATTTTACTAAGTTATGTTTAAATTTTGAATTTCTATGGAAAAATTAATTAACAGAGAAGGGAATTCACTTTTTTCCTTGAATTTTTCATTTTCTTTCCACAAATCTCTACTAAAATTTAAGATCCAACTAATCAGACTCTTCTTTGTCACTTTTTTCTTGTCTAGTGGCTTTATTGATGTTTGTTTGGTTAATTTATTTTTTAGAACATAAAATACACATGAATAGTATAATAACCAAAATGAAAATACAAAATTATAGCCGCCTCTCAACTGGGCGGCTTTTGGCCATCTAGGGGCTAATTATTCAGTTGTCCTGACACACTATGTGATGTTGACTACATAATGCTCCAAAACAATTACACAATGGAAACTTTTATGAATGGGATTGTTGACTCATTTTGTTAGGCAATTGAGAGACAAAATATGACTTGGCGTTGGGATTTTTCATTAATAGAAAGTACAACATAAAATGTTGTTCTTCATATAGTTTCTATGTGTTTTTTTTTTGGTAAACTGGAACTAATAGATAAATTAAGTAGAATGGTACAAAGTTCTGGGATAACTAATCCCACGGGCATCATCATACAGTTGATTAGCAATACATGGGGGAGCAAAGTCAAAAATATGTAAGCTATCGATTATAGAGGAGGCCTAGTTTCTATGTTACTGTAATGATCATAGCACAACTTTTCTTCCACATTATGCACTGTTATACAAACAGATTCATCACATCCATGATAAATAACTAATTATCGAAAAGTTTATACAGAGGGAAATTATTAACTTACAAGAATAGAGAAAGAGAATCGGGGCTTAATTTTGTTCCATTTTTTGTGATACAAAACTCTTATCTGTTTCCTCTTCTTAATTATCTTCTTTCATAAGAGATCACAACAAAGAACAAACTAGAAACAAAATCAACCTCACTGGCAACATGAAAACATGTCTATTATTATGCCTTCATCCATTTAATGAAATTGTTCAAATTACCGTGGGAACAGCCGCCTTCTCTAACACTTTTTGCCGTCACTTCCTTCATATCCAAAGCCCTTTCTTTGAATGTCTTGTTCCCAAACAATAGCAAACCTTATCCTTAATTAGCCTTGCTTGATGATCCCACTTTCATCTCCATTATCAAACCCCAATCCTGTTAGGGGAATTGAACAATAATTATTTTAAATCAATTTTATAGAATAAAAATTTAAAACAAAACAGATTCTGAAAATAAGTTTTGACAATTCAATAAAACTATATATACATATATATAATAGAATAAGAAGAAGATGAAGAAAAAGGGTTTAGAAAATAGCCTGTGTGATTGTGAGAGGCACGTCAAAAACGCTGTCCAAAAGTTGTTATGTGCTCCTTCCGTGCAGGTTTTAACGATCACAAACGACTCCAAGATACAACCCAAAACTTTATAGGATCTGACACGATGCACAGTTGCACCAGAAGAATTTGCCAAGAATGTATCGATTGCCCAAAAATATGGAATATAAAAATACAGTAAAGAGGAGAGAGAGAGAGAGAGAGAGAGAGAGAGAGAGAGAGAGAGAGAACATTATATATCTTTTCCTGAGTAAGAGTCCTATTTAAATAGGCTCTTTGATGTTTGTTGGGAACAGACACATCCTTTGTTTTGAAACCAAACATTTATTTAAAATTCAAACAAATAAGATGTTAAAAGAAATATATAAATAAATAAATAAATAATATAAAATAAAATACAAATAAAGTTTTGAAACTTTTAGGAAATTTTTAACAATTCCCCATAAGATTCAAAACTTCGTAAAACGTTAAATAAATACAAAGATAATAATAATAATAATAATATGGGCAACACTAAAACCATGCAATGGGTGTAGGTGTTTTTCAAACTTGAACCTTACTTAGTATTAATAGTTTCATTCTAAAAGAATCTTAGTGAACTGGTGTAGCTCGACTTTTTCGCGCCCCCTTTTGGGAGCTCAGAAAAAGTCCTATAGTTCGGACTCTCACAGTTTTGAATCTCTAATCTTACAAGTGCAATGTGAAATTGATAAACACCAAAGAGTCCAACTCCGGCAAATTGTTTGGAAAATTGATTTGAATAAAAAATGCCAAAATTAGACTGCTTTGCCAGATATAGAGTCGTCACCTAAATATTTTTGGGAAATTTAGGAAACCCATTGACTCTTGCCAAAGGCCACGTGTCCGTCATCACCAAGATTGTCTCAGTTCGGGAACTTAAGTACGAGGAGGGAAGGTTATGAATACATTTGAGCACTCCCACTCACCCGATCAAAGATCGGCCTCTAGTAATCATGATATGATTTTTATCGACATTATATGCTCTTGTTCCGGTTTACTAGGCTAGCATTACTATGTGATGCGCGCATACAAGGTATAGACTAGTTTACCCGAATTGGAACAATTCAAGTTCATGTTTGTTTTTCGAAAAGGATTTGATTTTTCCACTTAACAAAGTGGACTTAAAGTTTGTGAATTTGCCACTTGACAACGTGGGCTTAAACGTACATTGATTGAATCATTCCAATTCAAGCAGCAAGCCTTCATCCACAAGCACTCAAACAGTTTATCAATTAAGCATTTAGCCTCATGGCAAGCATGCTAGACATGGAAACATTCACACTCATGCAATATGCTAAAGCGAGTAAAGGCTCACCTAGTACTCCAAGCCAAAATAAACAAAAGAGTTAGAAAAATGCATGATCCTAACTTTATGCAATATGACTAATGCAACACATGCGATATGCAACTAATAGGCTCGGCTACTAATATGGCATATGAATCGATTTGATAACATGCGGTCTAAGCACGTATTCAAATAAGTATTGAAATGACAATGCAGTTAGAATGATGAACCGAGCCTCGGTGCATGCAATACAAATGGATGCAAACATGGAGAATGCTAATCGAAACATGATGTCCCTAAACTAACCATCATAAGCAGTTAAATAAAAGGGAGAAAGACGTGGGGTTGGAGGACATATACATTATTACATTGCGCTCTCACGAAGAAGAGTCCGAATAGACAAATTAACTAATTAACTAACTAATTAAAGGTAAGCTAATTAAGCTAATTATTACAAAACAAATAAATAGCTAAACTACTTAACTAATTATTACAACACTTGAATTAATTAACTAGCTATCACTAATTAACTAACTATCACTAATTAACTAAAATAAATACAACACTTGAATAAAATCGACTAGCTATCACTAATTAATTACAACAAGATTTATTCACAACTATGATAATAATAATACTAATGAAACAATTAATCACATTTGATGAGAGCGTAATGGAAGATAGATGAAGGTTGTATGCGCAGCACCTAAAAGCTACTCTGTCCGCCCAAGCCAACTCTGTTTCACTTTCAGCCACTGCCTCTGTTTTCTACAAAACTGCATTGTTGGCCACACATTGAGGGCCGGCCGTGCATCACTGATGGCCGGCCGTGCATCAATTTGGTGCAAAGCTCTGTTTTTGTGTTCTGAGGTGAAACCAGTGCAGACAAAGCATTCTCAAGCTCTGTTTGTCCATTCTTCCTTCTCTATCATGGGAAAGCCTTGAGAGAAGGTTGGAATTGATTCCGAATCCATCAATGAGCAAATTGATTGCTTGATGGTCTCGAATGCAATTTTGGACAAAAATTAATAAAATGCAAAGAATAAGACCACCCCTCCCTCTTATCATAGTATGAACTCAAAGAGGGAAGTTACAACGCTTCAAGAATCATCAAAATGCCATGGATTAGCATGTGACGACTCTTAACACAAGTAACTTGGCATAACGTCCAGCCAAGTTGAAGCAATTTAAGCCACTTTCTTTATGTGTGTTGATCCAGTTTTAAACCAATTGATTAAGCCTTACCATTCTTTAATCCATTTGTCCATGGTGATGTTAAAGTCCGCTAAACAAGAAGTAATGTCAAACGAGAGGTTCTTCTAAAGCATGAGAGAAAGACTATACCGTTGGCAATGAATCTTCGAAAAGATTAAGCCATTAAGTAGGAATCTTTCTTACATATCTTGAACAACCTCAATCGGTTGAAATCATTCGCAAGAATAAAAAAGATGGATGGTGGATTGATTGTTAAAATTAGACTCTTAAACATGGAAATGAGTAAAGAAAAGCTTGGAACAACATGCAACAAGTTACATATGTTAACTTGTGAGACTACAAATGAACTAAACAAAGCATGAACCAATTTAAAAGGCTTGGACAGCCCTAAAACAGCCCTTAATACATCAAAAAAAGAGGCTAGACATGCATGAAAAGAGCTTAAAACGCTAAACAATAAAGAGTTGGTTGAAGATGGCTTTGTTGTTCTTGAACATGTACCCACTGAGAATCAAAAGACTGATATTTTTACAAAACCCCTTGATCTTCTTAGGTTTGAGTTCCTTAGAAAGACCTTGGGTGTAGTGCTCAGTCACTAGGGTGTGACTTATTACTTGAGTGGGTGAGAATGATTGGTTTTATGTGTACTTGGATGCGATAATCTCATTGTCATTGATTCCTGTCATCTCTGCATTTAGACTCATATGAACACCTCTCATGCTACTTACAAGATTTTATTCTTCTTTGTTCATAGCTCATTTTGAATGCTTATACTCATTGACTTCATGATCTCATTTTGTACACATCCTTGAGATAAACTATTGCAGGGGTTTCCGCACAAGTGATCCAAGTTCTCTATGGACCTCTAACAGTGTCTCTTATACATATTCAGAGGAATTGACCTATACTGGCATTGCATAGGTGATGTTGAGTCTCTTAACCTTCTACCATCTTTTTCACTTTTACGGTTCCTCCCTTAGTTCATTGAAGTCCGAGCATTAGGAAAAGGCTACCTCAGAGGTACCAACCAAGCCATCCTTATTGATTCCATGCTTCTCTGGTTTGGTCTCCATGCTCTTGAGTGTGCATGCCACCAGTGAGTGCCCACAAGCAAGAAAAGTCAAAAATTAAAAAAAAAAGAAGAAGGGCTCTTTGTTTGAGGAGGAGCCTCCGCTTTTACTCACCAAATACTCCTTGAAGTCTAGTGGTTTGACTTTTCTCAATGATGTTTAGTAACTCTTGCCGAAGGTCCAGCCATCCAATCACTACGAGGATTAACTTTAGCTCTGTGGCCTCTCAAGGATTGCACACACACACACACATTCATTATGTGAGCTCTCATGTTTGTCTTTGGGTTATGTATTCTCATGTCGCTTATGCTCTTTGATCGATGTTTACCTGATTTGCTCGTGCTATTGTGCTTCATACTGTCAAAGTTACGAGTTTACGAGTTTCATGGTTTGTGGATTATCTCCTCTTAGTGTCACATTCTGGCTATTGTACTAATCCCCTCTTGTTGCAGGTCCCCCTTGACAGTGTGAGTTATTTCTTAATTGCTCAGAAGGGTGCTTTTTGCCTTTGGTGTTTTTTCTTATCCACTCAAGCAATAACTTTAGCGCTCGAGCACATTTTTCCATCATCCAGTACTTTTGCAGAGTGCGCGAGATGCTGAGAGCTTGTTTTTTGTGCTCGAGCGCAACATTCTTGGCTCGAGCGGTGAGACACGCATAAGTGAGTCCGCTCGAGTGTGTAGTATTCTGCTCGAGTGGTAAGCCCTAGTATAAAGGCTTCTACCTGTCTTTTCAGACTCATTTTTTTTCTCCCTTTTTGCGACTGCCTCCCTCTTTCTTGCCTAGGGTTTCGATTGCGACTTGCTTGGACTGTGCATTGGTGATTTTCTTCTTCCCTCATCTTCTTTGGTTCGTCTCTGGTAAGTTTCCCACCCCTTTATGGTTTTATTTCTTTATTTATTTATTTATTTTATTTTCTCTCTTGTTTCTGTCTGAGTTGGGGTTTGGTGTTTTTGTGACTTTGTCTGGGTTCTTTTGTTTCATTTTGTTCCCTTGTTCAACCACTTACACCAAGGGTTTTGAGCTTGTTGATCTTTTTCCCTGTTTTATTGCTCACACTCTTGCTTCTCTATCTTAGTACCATCGTTCATCTCTGTCTTAATACTGCTTTTCTTTAGGCTATATGGTTGTGTCTTTTAGTTTATTTCTAGATTATGCTATGTTAGGTGTTGTATTTTATCCGTCCTAGATTTGATTTCTCTAGTGCAAGTCATTGTTTTTAGCATTGAATTTTGTTTTATTTGGTTTTGCTCCCTAATTGGTTTTGGTTTTGATCACTAATTGGTTTTGGTTTTGCATTTTATGATTATTGGTTTTCCTACTAATTTGTGGTTACTAATGGTTTTTCTGCCCTAACTATTTTGGGTTTGGTATTTTATTTTATTTTATTTTTTTTTGGGGGGGGGGGGGTGTGTTCTGTCTGGTTAGTATTGGTTTTGCTATTGAGTTTACCATGTCTACCTTTAAACGTCGCAAGTCCACCGCTAATCGCCCACAGTATAACTCTGACCGGTTCCCTTCCTCTGATAAAGCCAAAAACTTTAGGGAAGCCTACATTTCTCGGACTGTCCACTTGGAACATAATGTGCAACCTAATACCTTTGAGTCCATGCCCATTCGTCCAATGTTTGATCCATTAGGGGGTGATCTTGTCGTTTCCTTTTCTGGGCATCAGAACTTAGATTGGGTTAGGGAATTTTATTGCAACATAGAAGGTGTTAATGATGTAGGACCGTCCTTCAAAACCTGGGTTAGGTCTAAAGAAGTTTTTGTTGATTAGGACCTTATTCGCTCTCTCCTCGGCATTAGCCCAGTTTTTAACTCTCGGTTCCCGTTCTTTGTTCGCCCCGATTGTGACTTCAACGAGGTGGCCACTACATCGTGTGGTACACCCCGAACCTGGATTTGAGGGGCTCTAATCAAGCAGAATGAACTCCTCCCTAAGTTTAGGTTACTTAACCTCATTGTGTGTGCCAATCTCACTATCACAACCCATAGCTCTGAAATAAGCCAAGACAAGGGTTACACCCTATACTACATTGATCACCAATTTCCCATTAATCTTGCCACACTTATCCTTCGCAAGATGATTGCAGTTATTGGAAACAAATAATTAGGGTTGCCCTATGGTTGTCTGATCAACCGTCTCTTGTCCAAACTTGAGGTCCCGGTCTTCGAGGAAGATGAGTATGCCACTCCCATTAAACCCTCTACTAAGAAAACTGTGTCTCAAAGTAGGGCTCACATTAAAGGGGAGTCATCTTGGGAGGGTCCTTCTACAGGTGATGAGGATCTTTTAGCAGAGGAGGCAAAGATTAATGCAGCGGTCACTGGTGCAGAGGAGCTTGATGTTCATCCTCGAACCATCCGTGGCCAACTTCGCCGCTTTGAGCAGTCCATGACTCAGTGGTTAGATCACTTTGATGCTCGTCTGGATGCCTTTGATGGTAAGCTTGGGCATCTTGAGCAATCAGCCGCCCAGACTACTCTCTAGCTTGCTCAGATTCTCTCTTTGCTTCAGTTACAGCAGTCTCATCCATCGTCACCAGACTATTGATTTTGTTCTCTCTCTTGGACAATATTTTTTTTCTCTCATTAGGCTATTTCTTTTTTGTTGACTGGGGTATCTAATTCTTGTTGCTTTTTTTTTTTTTTGTCTCCCAGTCAAAAAAGGGGGAGTATTGGCTTTTGGAGAAGGTTGGACTTGGACTACACACATTTTTGTTGGTTGCTGGACACACACACATTGCCTTGTCTTTTACTTTGATAAATTGGTTATATTTGGAATAGTTAGATTTGGATATACTCTATGTCTGTTTTACTATCCAATTTTCATAATTTTGGTTTGTGGTGTTTGCACAAGTAACTTGGTAAGTGGTTTGTCAATAAGGGTTGATTTGTAGCCTTTTGTTTTGTTAGGTAGTGCGTCTAGTGCGTGTGTTTGTTAGGAACAATTGTTAGAAAGTTTTTGTCCGGGAATTGACAAAGGGAGAGATTGTTAAGTCCCTACTTGTTACCAATTCCACGAACAAGCTTGGTTTAATTGAGTTGTAGTTTTTTCTTGTTTTTTGGTCTTCCCACTCGAGCGGGACAAATTGCGCTGGAGCGAAGTTTGCACACTCTCAGAAGTTTGGCTTGTCTATAAAACTATTGGGAGGTGTGATTTTATGCTCGAACGTAAGGTCCAATGCTCGAGCGTAGACCCTATCTAGCCACACGCGTTTTAGTGACACCGCTCGAGTGGCATCCTATGCTCAAGCGGGGATCGCGCCCCTATTTTCTATAAATATCTGTTTCAGTCCGTTTTTAGAGTTAATGCTTCCAAATCTTTTTTAAGGGTTCTAGGGTTTTCTTCTAGGGCTATTTTGCTAGTTTTCTTTGATGTTTGATTGAGTATTGAAACTCACATGGTTTGACAAGCATACATCAAAGAGTTTGATTGTTTGAGTGTTCTACTTCAAGAGTGTTCTTCTTCGGTGGAATCCGGAGATTCAAGCGTGGAGTATTCGAAGGAGTTCGAAGCTGTGTACAGTCGTTGATTTGATATGGATGTTGCGGATTCAACATCAATCTGATCAATTCCGAGACGAAGGTTGCGATGAAAGAGATACAGATTGTTGAAGACAAATCGACAGAGTTTGGGTAATTTGTATTCTTTCTTTCTTTCATAGTGGATTGATTAGTGGCATTTAGCCTGTGGTTTTTAATCACAATTAGAGGTGCTCCAATTGTGATTTTTCTACGTAAAAATCTATTGTGCTGATTTATTGATTTTGAAGCAACAATTTAAATCACTTTCGTATGTGCTAGATGATTTAGATTGTCTGTTTTAATTGTTTGGATATTAGTGCAATTAATCTAGTCCGAATCACGAATCACTTAGGTTTTTCACTTAGCATAATGATTGGTTCTTCCACATACATTGCACAACCTTTTGCCACTTCCTTGTCCCTTAAAATTATTAGCATTTGCTTGGTAGTTGTTATTATGGTGTTTGCCATTTTGACCTCTATATTTAAATTTAAGGTTGTTCTTGAAAATTTTACCTTTAGGCTGAAAGTTATTCCTATTGTCGAAACTATTTTTATTCTCATTCTCCACCACATTTACCTTAGGCTTTTTCTCTTTTCTAGTTTCTAGATTTGATCTATGCTTCTCTTCCACCCTAAGTGTATTGATTAGGTGAGTTAATGACAGATATCCTTATTTGTGCCTAAGACGCTTAGCAAAGTTATTCCAAGATGGAGGTAATTTATCGATAAGGCAAGATACTTTAAACTCCTCACTAAAAGTTGTCCATTTCTTTTCTACCTTTCTAAGTAGTTCTTGAAACTCATCTTTCATTTTGTACCCATTAAAATTAGAGACAGTAAACCTATCAATACCAGCATCTACAGTTCCATATTCGGCTTCTAAGGTTTTCCATACTTCTTTTGCAGTCGAGGTGGTTGACTGATACACATCATACAAATGATCAGACAAAACACTAAGGATTCTGTTATAGCAATGAAATTCAATGTATTCGGGTGACAACCAAGATCCAACAAAATCCTGATCTTCTATGGCAGACATAAGACCCAATACAGTCAACCAATATTTTGTTTGTTTTTACCATCTTTCAAAATTTTCTCCATTAAATTTTTCAGGTTTCACACTAAATGTTTCTTCTAAATTAGTCATTTTAAATATTTAAAGAACAAGAGAGCAAAAGAGTATCTTAATCTGTAATAGCAATAAAAAAAATGCTGATGTTATTGAGAGTGTAAATTTAATTACCAACTTTTTAAGGATAGATAAAAAATGACAGGTTTTGATACAGATCAAATTATAAAAAAATAATACTAATAAAATATCATGAATTGTATGAAGTGCTTTATAACTCAGAAAAACTGCACACCTTTAAATAATGTCATATTTATCATATAAAAACTTACTTTATAACTTTTCTCTTTTTTTACAAAATAATAATAATAATAATAAACACCCAAGTCAAACAAGTTCTGTAACTCCCGAATAAACTAATAGAATAATATTAATAATAAAACACCACCCAAAACAAAAATATCAACAAATCAATGAACTATTTGCTTTTCCAGAAAAAATCCAAGTCAAATACGTCAAAACATATTTTTTCCTGGACACAGTTTCTCAGAAATCAAACAAAACAATGAAACAACGAGAATGGTTTTGATTACTGAGAGGGAGATTTGCGTCGGTCAATACAGCCGAGCTACGGTAGCACGGGATATGATGATGGGCCTTGCGAGGACCGAATCGTGTCTGACCGAACTGAATCGACACAACTCCCTGGCCCATCACGTTGGGCCGAGCACGATCCTCGACCAGAATGCGGAGACATGCATGTGCTCAACCGAGCTATGTTGGATTCGCAGTGATGCGTTGGGACCGAGCCGAGTACAGCTCGGAATGAATTTGGGCCGAGATGTAGAACCATGCGCCTTACGGCCGGTCAGTTCAAATGGACCGACTTATTATAGTTCGGCCGTCCCAGTCATGGTGGTGTTTCTCCCCAAGTGATAAGTCGGTCGTGATAGCCCGGTTGTGTAAGCCACCTGGACCAATGATGTGAAGAAGGAAAAATTCGCTCCTGGTATGCGTCAATACCATTTGGTGGTTCAGCAAACACTGTTTGGAGGTTTTGGTCTCTACACGTGTAAGGAAAGTAGAGGGGAGCACAACCGCCTGTCTAGGGAAGGACAACAGAGGTGGTGCACCCACAATCTCTGGCGCTACATGGCCAGCCTACAAAAGAAGGAATGAGAAAACCTTAGAGGTAAGCAAAGTGAAGGAATTTCCAACTCTCTCTCTCTCTAAAGTGCTCTCTTTCCATTCTTCTTATTCTTCTTCTTCAAGTGTGCTGACTTGATCGTCAGAGGGTTTATTCAGTAGCACACCGCCGGGTAGCTCACCATCTTTTTGCTTTCAGGTCAAGCGGCGTTACGTAGAGCTTGGATTCAAGGAGTACGGAGAACTGAGAATATTTCACCCCCGTACAATTGGCCCCTTCTGTGGGAAAACTTTGACAGACAAACTTTGCTCTTCAAGCTTTTTCGACCATTTCGATGGCTAACAATGACGAAACTCCGCTGTTCGTTGTCGATGGTATCACACCAGAGTCTGTCCGACGGAGAGATGGCCCTCTTGTTGTTCAAACTATGGCATGCTTGGAGACCTCTTCTAGAGGTGTGCGAGACAAACGCACAAGGAGCACTGATCACTCGAAGAGTCCAGAGGCCGCCGCCGACGGGGAGAGTCGCACACTCAGCTCCTGGAGCACAAACTCAGAGACCAGGACGCCCTCATTCGAAAGATGGCTGTTGAAATGGAGGCACTGAAGCGCCAGATAAGGGGGAAGGGTGTTGTCAGAGAGGGCAACCACAATGAGCGCACCTCGCCCTCTCGCTTTAGCAGTTGCCACTAAGATAGGATGCCCTCACTCTTTATCACCAGAAGCTGTGGGGTTGGGAACTCCGATGCATGAATGGGGAGATCTTACACTAGCGACAGCAGCTACCATCCCTCACGTCCCTCGATGACGTCGAGATACTCTTACTCCCCCCGTTCAGGGGACTTAAGGGATGTGTTGGAGGAGTGGGCCCACCGTAGAGAGACCTAGAGATTGCCGGCGTTGCAAAGGTTGAGTCCCCGAATTCGTTGTAATGAGGAAGTGGCAATGCCAGCACCTAGGGTGATGGCGCCAGTGCCGCTGGATAGAGAGCTAGCGAGGCTTACCGCTACCCCGCTGTCCCAAAAATTGAGAGCACGCCGCTCCCTGCCGAGTTGCACCAACCTAAGTTCACGTTGTACGATAGCAAGACGGATCCATACATGCACGTGAGTCATTACCGGCAAGTAATGGCTAGCCACTGGTGCAATGATGCCTTGATGTGCCTCATATTCCCAGTAAGTTTGGAAGAACTGGGCCTGAAATGGTTTGAAAGGCTTCCGGAGGGGAGCATCGAGGGATGGCAACAACTAGCGGAGGCCTTCCTCACCAGATTCAAAACCAACACTTGAACACCGAAGGAGGTCGACCATCTTCTGAGCGTCAAGATGGAATCTGGAGGCTCTTTGAAGGCATACAATGCCAAGTACTGGGAAACCTACAATGAGATCCTCGACTGCCCCACCAATCTGGCGATCACACAATACAAGCGGGGTCTTTTAGTCGGATATAGGCTGTGAGATTCGCTTACGATGCACCAGCCCACAACCATGAAATCCTTGATGCAGCGAATCAACAAACACATCCGAGTAGAGGATGATGTTGCCACCGTAACCGAGAAGGCGAATCCGGTCACGGTGGACAGAAGAGTGGCGGAGAAGGTTCACTCGGTGAGGCAGGAGGACAACCACCCAAATGACCGAGCTAAAAATCAACATCGCGGCTCAAACCGCGATGATAGGAACAAAAGTCACAAAAACGACCGAGCTAATGCTTCTCGTGATGAAGAGGAAGATGCCAAGAGAAAGTTGAAAGCATGAACCGGCATCACCACTGTCTTTAAAATCCCTATTTACCGCATCCTGAGCGAAATCCAAGGAGAACCTTACATCCGTTGGCCGGCCAAGTTGGGAAACACGCAGAGGGGCTTCAACTCGAGGTATCGCTGCACTTTCCATGAAGAACGGGGCACTGAACGGAGAACTGTGTGCCGCTCAACCAACATTTGGAGGAGCTGGCGGCGGTAGGGCATCTGGACCAGTACATAGACGGCGGTATGAGAGCCGCTCCCCAGGGACAGGCCGAGCCAAACGGCCTCACTATCCTGGATGCAGTGCCGCAAGGCATAATCAATGTCATCCATGGCATTATCGAGCCGGCACGGGTCTGCGAGCTAAGAGAGATGATCAAGAAAGCCGAGCACATAAGGGAGGTGCTCTCTGTTCAGCCCGCCGTGAAGAAAGGAAAGACTGAGGTAAAAGAAGTCCTGACCTTTTCAAGCAAAGACTTGAAGAGAATTTAGGTGCCTCATAATGATGCCTTAGTGGTGACCTTCCGTATCAAAGACTTCGACATTAAAAGAATTGTGATTGACCAGGGGAGTTTGGTCGAGATCATGTATTATGATGCATTCAAACAAATAAGGTTGGAGGACAAGGACTTGGCTCCAGCAACATCTCCTTTGGTTGGCTTCAACTCTCAACCGGAATGGCCGATCGGAAAAATCATATTGTCGGTCAAAGCGGGATCGGTCACAAAGAAAGTGGAATTTTGGGTGCTTAAGGTCCCATCAACTTACAACTTAATTTTGGGCAAGGGCTGGTGTAGACTTGCCCCTGAGAACTCTTCGGCTCCGCGTCTGCGAGGGCGCGAATTCCGTTTTGTTCTCTAGCTGCTACAGTTCGGACTCATGTCACAGTTTTGAATCTAATCTCACAAAGTACAATGTGAGACCGATAAATCACCAAAGAGTCCAAATCCGGCAAATCGTTTTGAAAAATTGATTTTTATAAAGAATTGCCAAACATGGACTGCTTTGCCAAATACAGGGTCGCCACGTAAATATTTTATTTTGGGAGAATTTAGGAAACCCTGACTCGTGCCTAAGGCCACGTGTCCGTCATCAGCAAAGTTGCCTCGGCTCGGGAACTTGGGTACGAGAGGGGAAGGTCATGCAATGAGCACCCCCGCTCGCCCGATCAAAGATCGGCCTTGACTAAGCATGATACGTTATTTTTGAAAACACATGTGTTCTTATTTCGGTTATTAACCTAGAATTACTATGTGATGCGCACAGCATACAACTATAGACTAGATCGCCTAAGTTGGAATAAAACATTGCATGTTTGTTTGTTTGAAAACGGTTTGAAGTTTGCTACTCGCAAGTAGGCTAAATCGTGGATTTCAATGAATTGTTCCAATTCAAGCAATCCAACCTTCACCCACAGGCATTCAGGCAGTTATATCAAATAAGCAATTAGCCTCATGGTAAGCATGCTTTCATGGCAACATTAACACACATGCAGTATGCTAAAACGTAAACACTCACAGTGTACTCCAAGCCAAAACAGAGAATTAGTTAGAAATCGTGCATGATCCTAGTTCATGTTAAGATGGCTAATGCAACACATGCAAAAATGTAACTAAAATAGGCTTGGCTATTCTAGAATGGCATGTGAAATGCAACAATTCGATACATGCATTCATCTTAGAATTGAAATACAATGCAGTTAGCATGATGCGCCGAGCTCGGTGCATGCAATACAGATGAATGATGCACACATGTAAGCATAAGGTATGCTAATCGAAATATGCCCTAAGACTAACCATCGTAAGCGGTTAAGTAAAAGGGAGAAAAAAATGGGGGTTGGAAGACATGCATCACACACACGCACGCTTATTACAACAATTGGCCCTCTCGACGGAGGGTCCGGATAAGAAGCTAACTAGCTAATCTAAGCTAATTAAACTAATTATTACATCACAAATTAATAACTAGCTACAACTAATTATTACAAAACGAATAAGTAGCTAAACGCATTAACTACTTAAGTACAGAACCAAAGCATAAGCTAGCTAAGGAAAGCAGTAAAACAGGAGCCTCGAAGCGAGAAGTATGTGCATGCTCGGTCGCCTCGTTTGGAAATCCGTCGCGATGCCTCAACTTGCCTCTGTTTGTAACTATTCTCAGAACCTTGCACCAAGCTCTAGAAAGCTTCAACTCCACCATGGGAACCAGTGGGAGGGTGGCCGACCAGTTGTTGCTGTGGGAGGCCACCTGCCGACCACTTTTCTTTGTTGAAAACCAGAAAAAGTGGTCGGCCAGCTAGTTTTTCTGGCTGGCCGACCAGTTGTTGCTGCTGCATTTCTCCACTTTGCTGACAACAGAGAGCAAGAAAGGGCATGACAATGTATTTGCAAGATATGTGTGCACAACCACCCTCCCTATCATTTCATGAGCTCAAGGGAGTGTGGCTCTCGACCCTCAGGCCACCAATCACACATTTCGATGCATGATGGCCGAGAGGCGAAGTTGCACAATTCAATATGAAATGAATGCACACATAAACACATAAAGCCTAGAACTCTATCATGTATGATCAAGAGCGTCGACGACCAAGAATTGAGGTATGTTTCATCACTTTAAGTATGAAACGTCCCTCGTTTCTCTTGTTTGGACCAACACCTATTCCAAACAAAATGCAACAAATAACATGGCATACACAATGCTAATGGCATGCAACTCAAGCATGCAAACATGCAATGCTAGGGACAAGTATGCAACAACATACAATGCAACATGGCATACTCAATGCAATGAACAACATGGCATACTCAATGAAATGTGATTATGGCATACACAATGCGAACAAGAACATGGCATACACAATGCGAAGAACATGGCATACACAATGTGATGAACAACATAAGCATGCAAGCAACATACTAATAAACATGCTAAATGGACTTACACCGGATGTGGACAGACCTCAGCCTTGTCCAAAACAGTAGCCATAACACAAAAACAAAGGCATGAAATGCAAAATAAATGTAACAACCCTCGTCACTGTTTACCGATAAACTACTGAATACTGCTAAACTGAGACTGATTATGATTAGTAATGGAACTGATTGAAATACTGAACTAACCAACTGAAATCTGAAACTGATTGATTGACTGTATCTGTTTAAATGCATTTCTATCTGATTGACTGTTTGACTATCTGTTCATATTTTTATGTTTAAACTGCAAATTGAAGGCCTTATCGGCGGCCGAACCAGAAATTGATTGATGTTTTGAGATCATTGGAATTTATATGATTTTATGGTATATTTAATTGAAAACTGATTTGGTATGATTAAATTAGATTAAAATAAGCTAAATCACATAGTTTGGCATATTTACCATTTTGCCACACTAGTGGCCCACTATCTCAACACTTTGATCTTCACATTACACTTGGATACAACATTTAATCAGCCCTATTCCTTGTCTCAACCAACTTTAGAGAGAGAGAGAGTGAGCTAGAAGAGTGATTCATCTTGAGTTTTGTTTAGTAGTTGATGGAATTGAAGAGTAATTTGCAAACTTGAGCTTATATTCTCATAATTGAAGACTTAGGTAAGGAAATTCAACCTCTCATTGTTGTGTTTAAGTTGATTCTTGCATGGTTCATGCCTAATTGAGGAGCCAAGTCATGATTTAGTTCTAACATGTTGAATTATAGCTTAATTCATGCATGCATGTTTGTATTGTTGACTTTTGAGTTGATTTCATGGAAAATTGTTACATGCATGTTCAAGTTCTAGCTAAGGTTCATGAATTCATCTTGTTTTTGAAGATATAGACTCTTTTGAGCATGTATTTGAAGCTTGGAATTGGTTCACATTCATGCATGTACATATTTATCATGTTTAGGAAATTTGGTTTGAAAATGAGTTCAATTGAAACACCATTGGGCTTTGATTTATCAAATTGATCTTTGAAACATGTAATATTATGGTTTTGAAGTGTTTTCCAGAAAATTAGCCCAAGAGGATTGATTTTGATACATTGGAACTTGATTTGAGCTTGGAAGTTCAAATCTAGAAATTCCAGATTTTGGACTCCCGCTCGAGCGGGGAAAGTGGCGCTCGAGCGGGAAATTCGTGCTCCCAGTACTTTGCACTGTTTTGAAGTCCGCTCAAGCGGAAGAATTGACGCTCGAGCGGGTGTCGAGCGCCCAATCGAGCGCGATTTTTGAGCATCCAGTACTTTTTGGCATGTTTTACAGTCCGCTCGAGCGGTGTAACTTGCGCTCGAGCGTAGTATTTTGTTTGCCTTTACGCTTGAGCGGGGTAACCTGCGCTCGAGCGGGAACCCTGTTTTCTGAAAATTCTGAAAAATGTTTTAAAGTGCATCTTTGCATCCTCATTCCATCATAGGCATTCTTAGGCCTAGTTTAAGACATCTTAATGAGGATATAGAGGTAGAACACACCGAGGCAATTAGGGATTAAGTTATTATCACTCCCAACTGTGTAGCTTAGTGTGTGTTCGTTCTGTAAACTGTGTAGGGTTGGCGACTGGAGACACGCTCTAGCCTAACTGTAGCCCAGAACTCTGTGAGTAACAACTGTGTAAAGATATGTTCAAAAATGATTATCTTCTAAACAATTGAACTGTACTGTTTCTGAACTGATACTGTTAACTGAATGAATGTATGTCCTATATTCTGAACTATATTGTGGCATCCTTAGCAACTACTGTTTACTGTTACTGTTACAGAGATTTCTGTCGGTTCCCTTGTTGGAACCACTACTGTTTACTGATTGATGGCCATCATTGACTGTTCGGTCTTTTAAGACCTACTGTTTACTATACTGTTATGCTAATGGATGTACCACATATGACTGTACTGACTGAACGACTGAAATACTGATTTAATGAACTGTTTTTCATTACTGTAAGGACATTCATTCCTAACCTCTTTACGCATTATGTTATTCACTGGGCTTTAGCTCACTGTTTATATATATATGTAGGTGTTCAGGCACCAGACCGGAGCTAGGAGCGTGGGTTAGGCTCCCCTTTTTGTCAAGCCAACCACTGTGCCTTAATGCGAGGTTTCGAGCCTGTCAAGCTATGGCTTAGGGGTGTTTTAATTTCCCCTGTCTGTTTCTGTGTCTGTTTTGTATAATTGTGTAGACTGATAGCACTGTACTGTACTGTTAACAGGGATTTGGTCCCTGTTCTGTCGGATTGTAAATATTGTGCATACTGTTTTGTCACTGACTGTACATATGAATGAAAAGTCTTTTTGCATACAGACTATCACAGCTCATTAGACATTGTTTATTTACTGTTTTGGCTTCCGCCATGCCCCTGTACTCTGTTTTACTGTCTTACTGTTAAGCAGGCCTTCGGTAATCTTGGATTACTGGCCGGTTACGGTACTAAACCCATAGGGGCGGGTTTGGGTCGTGACAACAAAGCATGGACATGCATTGGCCCATCAACTAGGCCTAAGAGCACAACTCTCAAGAGTGCTCAAGAAGTGATAAACATGGAAGTGTAACAACACTACATGCACTGAAATCAAGTGTGAAATGATGCCAAATCATTCAATCAAAGCAAGCATAGCATACTAGAGTCCTTAAGGCATAAGGCTAGCAAAGAGGACTACAAAGGGGGCATGCAATACATGGCACAAATGCATGAACCAATCGTGGACAGAGCTTAAACAGGTCTAAACAAAGACCAAAACATGCTAAGATGAGGGCTCAAGGACCTAGGCAAGATGGCATACATGCTAGGCCACAAACAAGGCAACAAATGCACAACCCTCAAAGGCACTTAAAGAGTGAATGAAGTGGGAACATGGCACTGCTACATGTTCTGAAATGTCATGTTAAAGGATGCCAAATCATGTACACAACACAAATGAAGCATGCTATGGTACCCAAAACTTGAAGCTAGCATAGGCATTTGTACTATAGCTATACCAAACATGAAGCATATGGCAAAGGCAACCTAAAATAGTCCTAGAACATGTCAAAATGGGTCTAAAACATGTATGGAAGGAAGCCAAAATATGCAAGCATGAAGGGCATAAGGCATGGGATATGCAAGGCAAATAAGGTGGATTACACTACACCTATCAAGACCAAGCATGAGATGGCTTCGCCAACAAAAATTAGAGTTATATCATGGCAAAATAACCCCAAAAACACATTGAAATGATAGCTCGCAAGCTTAGGCATGAAGGCATACACAATGGTTCATGGTAAGGCATAAAGGGCAAACCCTCTAACGCATTGAATGAGTGAAAGATGCAAGTGTGTGACCATGAAACATGCACTGAAATCACATATGAAATGATGCCAAATCATTCAAAAAGGCCAAGCAATGCATGCTAGTGGACTTGATACACAAAGCTAACAAGCTAGAATGCATTATAGCTATACAAAGCATGGCATGCAAGACTAAAACAACACAAATCAGAGCTTAAGCATGCTAAAACATAGATAAAAGCTTCTTAGAGTTAAGCCAAAAGCATGTTAGAAAGATAGTCTAAAGCATTGTACACATTAGGCTACTTCATGGAATTGCACTACAAGTGCATGGAGCATGCAAGGGCCAACCAAACCAAACCTTAACAGAGGTATGACATGGCAAAACATCACCAAGAATATGTTGAAATGGACTCAAAACAAGCTAGAAAGACATGCTACCTCATGAAGCATACAAGACTAGTTTGTGAGAAATACACTACAAGTGTATAAGGTATGCAAGGGCCAACCAAACTGACCCAAAACAGATCTAAGGCATGTTAAAACAACACCAAAAACCTACTGAAATGGAGTCAACATAAGCTAAAAAGACATGCTACTTCATGAAGCATACAAGACTAGTTTATGAAATTTACACTACAAGTGTATTAAGCATGCATGAGGTGATCAAGACAACCAAAAATAGTGGCATGCCATCTCAAAATAACCCCAAATACATGCTAAGAACAAGCCAACACAAGCTTAATAAACATGCTCAGATATGAGGCATATGAAGCAAGTATTCAAAATACAAGGAGAGGGGATGACCCTCTCCTATTTGGGACCTCAAAACTACCTTTCCACCACTGAAAATTCTCTGGATTTCAGTGGTAGAAAGGTCATGCAAAGGCTAGAACAAGAGCCAAAAGGGATAGCTCAAAACAAGGCCTAATAAGGCCTAAGAGGGGGTAGACCACCCCCAACACAAAAGTGACCTTAAACAAACATTTTAAGCATGCAAAAATAGAACTTTTTGTAGTTAAGAGTTAATCTTAAATCAGCATGCAAATGGGTCCAAAAGCTTAAGAAAAATCAAGGGATTTAAGGGTTAGAAGCTCACCCTTGATAAACACCTTAAAAAACACAACTCCAGCAGGTTTTCCAAGCTCAAACCAATCCAACAACACCAAAACCAGCTCCTAAGCACCTCAGCAACAAAAGGATGGTGTTTGAATGTGTGTTTGTGTGTTAAAGTAAGATAAAACTACACTTTTGAAGCACAAATATGAAGCAAAGGGCAAGATAGATACAAAGGTGTGTATGTATATCTTAAGGCACAAAATCTGAACCTAGAGGAGGGAGGAGGAGGTTCTCTTATATAGAGAACCAAGGCTCAAGCTTATTGGACAAGCTTTGGGTTCAAGGCCATCCCTCCATACACGTGTATGGAGGATGGCTTCAGAGCTGGAAGAAAATATCTCCAAAAAGGTGACAAAAAGCAGCCGACCACTTGAAGTGGTCGGCCAGCTACTTGAAGTGGTCGGCCATGGTGGGAGAAGGTCTAGAGCATGAAAACAATGCAGTGGTGTGGTGGCCGACCAGAAAAGATGGCCCAAAGACCAAGGAGACTAGTTGGCCGACCAAAAAACTGGCTGGTGGGAGGAAAAGTGGTCTCCAAGGGGAAGAACTGGTCTCCCACCCTTGTACCACCTTCCAAACAAGGAAGACAAGGTTTGTGTTAAAAACAAACCAAAACGGATGCAAGACGAAAGTTCGGGAGGCAAGGCGCGCGGCCGGAAGCCTCGAAAACTAGTCTATGGGCATCAAAAGTGGTCTACGACCCCAAAAGTGGTCTCCCGGACCACAGTGTCCCTCGAGGTAGAGGCAATAAGGTGTGGTTCAAAAAATCACGCCAAACGGAGAACGTTAAGCGGTCTCGAGTCAAGGCGCGCGGCCGAAGACTCCGAAAATCAGAAACTGGTCTCCAAACGAGAAAAGTGGTTTACGACCACGAAAAGTGGTCTATGACCACAAAAAGGTGGTTTATAGACCACTTTGTCCCTCTAGGGAAGAGAAACAAGGTTTGGTCCACAAACCGAGCCAAAGCACAAAGAGTTCAGAGGCCCAGAGGCAAGGCTCTAGCCAAAACTCCGAAACCTCGAAACGAGCACGACATGCACTATCACCGAGCGCTTAATCGATGACGTCTGAGTCTTAAGATCGGTAAAAAATGGGGTGTCCACAGCTGGTTGCACGCCATGCAAGTTGTAGCATCAACCTACCATCAGGTCCTGCGTTTTCCAGCGTCGACCGGACAGGTAGAAGAGGTTTGGGGAGACCAAGTGATGGCAAAATAATGTTTCATTGCGGTAAATGGCAGTCGAGTCGCCAAAGGCTTCATTCAAATAATAGAGGGTCCGAAAGGAAAGGAAGTCCTGGAGGACGTGGGAAGAAAGACCGAAGAGAAATCGATCGAAGATTTGGTGGAGGTGCGCGTCGACGAGAATGATCCAAATAAGTTTTTTCTTTTGGGATCATCTTTGTCCAACGCTGAGCAACTTGATTATGTCGACTTTTTGATTTCCAACATGGAGGCCTTTGCATGGACGCTTTAGGATATGCCTGGCGTTGACCCTAGCTTCATCTGCCACCAGTTAAATGTCTTTCCGAATGCACGATCGGTCATCCAGAGGACGCGGCGCTCGGCCTTGCACCATGCTGAGATAGTGGCGGAGGAGGTCAAGAACTTGCTAGAAGCAAGGGTGATAGAAGAAGTGCAGTACCCTAGATGGATCTCTAACAAATGGCGTGTGTGCGTCGATTATAAGACGGTCAACTGTACGTACCCAAAGGATAGCTTCTCCCTTCCAAGAATCGACCAGCTGGTAGATCTAACCGCTGGCCATCAGCGGTTTAGTTCCCTGGATGCATATCGTGGCTACCACCAGATATCCATGTACGAACCAGATCGAGAGATCACTTCGTTCACCACTCCAAGAGGCCTGTACTGCTACAAGGTCATGTCATTCGGACTAAAAAATGCCGGGGCAACTTTTCAAAGGATGGTGACCAAGATGTTTGCTCATCTTTTTAGCCGTACTATGGATGCTTATATCGATGATATGGTGGTAAAGAGTAATGAAAAGTCTCAACACCTTGCCGACCTAGCAGAGATGTTCGCCATACTTAAACATCACAAGCTGCGTTTGAATGCCTCTAAGTGCGCCTTCGGAGTTGGCACTGGAAAATTTCTAGGTTTTTTGGTCACGAACCGAGGAATTGAAGCTGACCCTACCCAGATCAAGGTGATACAAGAACTAGAGTGTCCAAACTCTACGAAAGACGTGCAACATCTCGCCGGGATGGCAGCCGTGCTGAACCAATTTATCAGCCGGTCTTCAGATCGTTATAGGCCTTTCTTCAAAACTTTGAAGGCCAAGTTCTTATGGGATGACGAATGCGACCGTGCATTGGCGGATCTAAAAATGTACCTTTCCTCAGCCCCAATCTTGGTCACACCGAAATCGGGCGAAGAACTGTATCTCTACTTGGCAGTCTCTCAACACGTGGTGAGCGCCGTCCTCGTCCGTGCTGAAGGTATCCAGCACTTGCCCATCTTCTACGTAAGCAAGACCTTGCTCCCGACTGAATCAAGGTATCTGCCGCTAGAAAAATTGGCTTAGGCCTTGATGATGGCTTCCAGAAAGCTGGTGCACTATTTTCATGCCCAAATAATAGTTGTGTTAACCGAATTTCCACTTAAGGTGCTCTTTGAAAAGGCAGATTTTACTGGTAGAATTTTGAAGTGGGCTGTGGAATTGGGACAATACGATATCAAGTTCCAACCACGCACCGCCATCAAAGCTCAAGCTCTTGCCGACTTCGTGGCAGAATTTGCCCCTAGGACACACCCTGTTTGCCCTGTCGATTTGGCCAACGCAGATTTGGCGCAGCCCGTGGCTTAAATAGTAGAAACAAATGGTGGACAACAGGTGGCAGAAGGGCATGAGAAAGTCGAGTAAGAAATTGAGAAGCCGGACAACCTACCAAAATACAAGCTCGACAGAGACATAGAAAGAGACCAGAATGAACCAACCAGTACCTCGGACTTGAGGAGCTCCCAAAATCCCTCCGATTGTTGGAAGTTGTTTATTGGCAAGATATGGAAACTCTTCGTCGATGGGGCCTCTAACAGACATGGTGCCGGGCTAGGGATTGTGCTGACTTCCCCAGATGGGTTGACCATCGAGCACACGATCACACTCGGTTTCTCGGCATCCAACAATGAGGCAGAATACGAAGCCCTCCTCGCCGGATTGAAAAGTGCGTTAAGAATGAAAGCGTCGGAACTTATGGTATTCAGCGACTCCAAGTTGGTTATCAATTAGGTCTCTGGGGAGTATGAGGCCAGGGATGAAAGGATGCCAAATATCAGGCGCTGGTACGCGCAGAAATCAAAAAGTTCGCCGTAATAAGAATGGAACAAATTAACTGCAAGGAAAACAACGCAGCCGACGAACTGGCCGACCTTGTATCCATGCAAACAACTTTCCCCAATCCTTTGAAGATAGAATTCTTACCCCGGCCAAGCATTGAGGAACCAGAAGTGCCCGAAGCACTCTGCGCCGACTTGGTACCGTCCTGGATGGATCCCATCGTAGCCTTCCTAAAGGATGGAATTCTACCTATAGAAAAAAAGGAGGCCAACAAGATCAGGGCCAAATCAGAGCAGTTTGGGCTCTCTCCATCTAGCGTCTTGTACAAGAAGTCTTTCATTAGGCCATACCTAAAGTGCGTTCACCCCAACAAGATAGAAACGTTCCTTTTCGAGATTCATGATGGCATCTGCGGGAGTCATATTGGGGGCAGGTCTTTGGCTTACCAAGCAATTTCCCAAGGTTATTGGTGGCCATACATCCAGGGGGACGCACAGAAATACGTTCGCAGGTGTGAAAAATGTCAAAATTTTGCTCACCAAATCCACCAGCCGGCCAGAGAGTTGCTCCCCCTTACAAGTCCTTGGTCATTCGCACTTTGGGGGCTAGACATTGTGGGACCACTTCCAATAGCTCCGGGCAACCGCAAGTTTTTCATCGCTACTACCGACTACTTCACTAAGTGGGTTGAGGCCGAGCCGCTGGCAACCATCAAGGAGAAGGATGTAAAAAAGTTCGTTTGGCAGAATGTCATCACTCGCTTCGGTATCCCAAAGGCCTTCATTTCGGACAATGACACTCATTTCGATGGGAAACTCTTTTGCGGATTTTGCGAAGAATTAAAGATTGGATTTTACAACTCAACACCGGCCTACCCTTAGTTAAATGGTCAAGCAGAAGCTTCAAACAAGACCATCCTGGATGGACTGAAGAAGCGACTGCAGAAGGCCAAAGGGAAGTGGGCTGAAGAACTCCCCAATGTGCTCTGGGCATACCGCACTATGCCGAGACGCTCAACCGGGGAAACTCCATTTGCCTTGGCCTACGGCATGGAGGTTGTCATACCATTGGAAATCGGCATGCCAACCATCCGGTCTGAAAGTTTTCAGCTAGACTTGAACAATGAAGCTGTGGCCCTGGAACTTGACCTAGCTGAAGAAAGAAGGGAACGGGCTCTAATCCACATAGCGACCTACCAGCAATAACTCTCCAGAAAATACAACAAGGCTGTGCATCCTAGGCTATTCAAGATCGGAGACTAGGTCTTGAGGAAGGTAATGGGCAACACAGTGATCCCTGGCGAAGGCAAACTAGGAGCAAATTGGGAGGGGCCATACAAGGTAACTGGCCTTGCAGGCAAAGGGGCATACCATCTTGAAGACTTAGATGGTAGGGCTATCCCCAGACCGTGAAATGCAGCTAATCTCAAGATATTTTATTTTTAAAATGTAATCTTTTCTATTCCTTTGCTTTTTGAACCTTGGCCTTTTGGCATTTGATGTAAATCACTAACATGTAATGAAAGATAGCCTCACATTTTTCTTATACTATGTGTTTCTGTACAAAGACACTACAAGGATATTGAGCTACTATGAATACTAGGGGCAAGAAGCCAATAATGGTTTGACTTTGGCCATGCAAACAGTTGGCGTTTTGCCCAACTTGCATTAGGGCCGAGCTGACTTTGCTCGCCAGTACAAACAGTTGGTGTTTTGCCCAACTTACTCTAGGGCCGAGCTGACATTGCTAGCCCTTACAAACAATTGGCATTTTGCCCAATTGGATTTGAGGCCGAGCTGACTTTGCTCGCCAATACGAACAGTTGGTGTATTGCCTAACTTGTTCTAGGGTCGAGCTGATATTGCTCGCCCGTATAGACAGTTGGCATTTTGCCCAACTGGAGCTAAGGCCGAGCTGATATTGCTCGGCCGTGCAGACAGTTCTGCCCAATTAGTACTTGAGGCTGGCCAATTTTGCTCGGATCTTGAGGCTGATTGGCTCATCATTGACCGAGTTGGTATTTGCTCGGCGAGTGAAATGTAGATTTTGCTCATCATAACCCAAGCTGTTACTTGCTCACCAAGGTGGAGCTGATGTTGCTCACTCACCGAACTAACATTATCGCCTGCTTAAGGTGTTGGTGTTGTATTCAACAAATATTTCAAAACAAGGCAAGTTTTCTCATTAGACCGAAGAAAATAACAATCGCACAAGGCAAAAAAAAAAAAAAAAAAAAAGATTCACATAATATGGCGAGCAAAAAGCCAAACTTTTCATTGATTATAAAGCGGGATTACAAAAGTGGGGCGTAACCCGGTTACATCAAAACCAAAAAAAATAAAAAATGAAAAGAAAGAAAACGGAGAAGCAAAGAGATCAATCTAAATCGACAGTGTCAGCCTGTTCGGTTGCCCTAATCTCGGCGTCACCTACTTGAGCGCCGACCACCGTATCAACCTCCTGCTCGGTCTCACGATCTTAGGCCCCCTCCTCAGAAGCTTCAGATAGAGGATTTTGCTCGGCCGATTGCACAGTGGTAACTTCTGCCCCAGCTGCCTGCTTCGCCTCTTCAATAAGTTTCTTCTGCACGGCGCTGGCGTAAGCTTGCATGTGGACCGGGATGAAGGCAGCAGGTGGGTTTTAGAACATGTCAAAGTCCTGGCCAAGGCCAAGTTTTTCCACGGCGGCTTTCCAATCGCACTGGAAAAAAATGTCCTTGGTCCTCTCCACCTGCCGTTCGTAACCTCTTTTGCCCTCCGCATAGCCGCGGTCTTCAACATTGTCGACCTACTTGTCCAGCTCAGCTTTGTGGGTGTCACGGAGTTTGCGCAGCTCGGCGATGTATCGGGCCTTGGTCACTTGGAGGGCGCTTTGCTTATCTTCGTCCCCCCGGGCCAACCGCTCAGCAAGTCTGTCGCGCTCGGCCGCCACTTCTTCCTGCGTGGCCTTCAGTTTTGCCAGCTCGGCTGTCTTGGCCTTGTTATCGGCATTGGCCTCTCACAGACTTTTCAGTATGGCGATCATTCGCTCGTGGGCCAGGTAGTTCTTTTCCACGGCCTGCAAACAAAAGGAAAATGTCAAAATGCCAGAACTGAGCAATAACTAACGACAGGAGAGCTTGCTAACTTACCAACACGATTGACTTTGCTGCCGAGCGGGGACTTTTAGGTCAGACAACTCCTCGTGCTTCTTCATGTCGGCAGGGAGGAGCAACCCCTTAGTCATGTTGAAGTCCAGAGAGTAGTCCTTGTCGGCATGGACCGAGTCGGCAGTAGAGACAGCCCGACCTTTGTATGTCACCTCAGGCGACCAAACTGGGGGGGCACTGGAGCGAACGGATGGCTCGGTGATCGGTTGTTCAGTCTGGTCCCCCAAGTTGGCAGAAGGATGCTCGGTAGAATCCTCGTCTGCCAAATGTTGTTCGGTTAGATTTCTTCTCGGCCTCTTCTTCGACCGACCTGCAACTTGTTCACTGGAGAGAGCCAGCACAGCCCCCTTGTCTTGCACGGCCGGCGTGGAAGAAGTTCCCCCAGCTGCCTCCAGTGGCTGAGAATCGCTTGGCTCACCGGTGATCATTGACTTGATAGCCCGGATTTTGGCCATCTCTTGTTCGGTTGTCAAAAGAATCAGTTTGATCGGAGGAAGGTTGGGATCTGGTTCTGGAGAAGGTGCTCGAAGGAAGTCAGTCACCCTGCTCCTGCATGGCGCCGTGTAGCGGTAGCTCGGTTCAAAGCCGAGTAGCTTGTGGGATTTTCGCTCCTCGGCCGGATGCTGCAACGCAACCCTTATGGCCTCTTGGTTTGCACGAGAGTAATCCTCTGCCAAGAGTTTATAGTCTACAACAAGAAGGCAAGTGTTAGATCGGCAGTAAAAAAAACAGTTTCAAAAAATATATATATATATATAAATACGCCGAGATGCTCACTAGTACTCCCAAAATCTTTTCTTATGTACCTGCCCGGTATGGGCGCTTCGGTGTCCTCATAATTACTGGACACCCATAAGAAATCCTCATCGTTGGTCTCTTTGTCCAGGTTACCTTCGATAAGTTTTGCTTGGCCTTTCTTGACCTTGAGATACCAGCAAAAGCCTCCTTTATTTTTGCTAAGTGTATATTGATGAAATATCTCGGCGAGGCCGAGATTCAGACCGAGTATCCTATTCAGCGCGGCCACGCCGTTTATTATTTTGTATGTATTGTTGGAGACTTAGGTTGGGCACAGCCTAGTTTGCCTCAAAAACTCGCAGATCAGGGGTTGGACCGGGAAGCGCAGACCTTCTTCCACAATGGACACCACCGTGAAGGGGCATTTGTCCAACTTGCCCCAGGGAGTGTCTCCTTTCTTGGCCAGCTCCAAGTGGACATCGTCTGGAATATGGTACTCTTTACGGAACTCGGCCAGCACCCCAGGAGAATTGACCATGAACCGGTACTTCCCCATCTATCCCTGTTTTATTTAGTTGGGTAATTTTGGTCGTATCTCGGTAAAAATTTGGTGATTGTTTGCTCGGACTTTGAGCCTCACTGATTGCAATGCTGAATGAGCCTGGTCAGTCCTAGTTTGTTCTGCATTATTAAGAAATAAGTCCAAGTATTAGAGCGGCATAAATTGCACAGCTCTTATGAGGAAGTTTCTAGCTCGGTAAAGGATCCTGGGGCATTTAACCAGTTTAATCTTCCTATCTCGGTTCAACTATCTGGGCTGATTTGGCCTTCCTAGATCAGTTCTAGCTCCCTATTTGCAACTCGGTCTCGGCCTCAAGAGAAGCCCGCAAACTAGTTTTTGTCGGCTAAATCCTATTCATGGATCTAAAAGTTGGATTCTGCTCGGTCTTTGCTCGGTCTTATCCAGGGTTCATGTTATTCATCCTAAATGTGAAGTTCGTGCATTGAAACTAAGGGAAACGAGGGGCACGGAGGCCCCATCCGCTTCTTCAATTCTAATTTTTCCTAATGTATACCAGTTTTACCCTAAAGAGGGGGCACTAGCAGAATACCAACAATCCCAGACAAGAACACGAAGAATGTTAATGGAGAATGCAAAGGAAGGCAAAAAAACTTACAGATATGGATGCCAAACGAAGACCCAATTGACCACGACCTTGTCTGCAGCCTTTGTGAGGACGAAGATGGTTAAAAACGACTCGAAGAGCAGCGATGGCAACGGTGGCAGAAACTTGGTGATTTGAAGGCTAGGGTTTGGCTTGAGCGGAAAGATGAACAGTAGAGGCGTGTGTGGCCCCTCACGTGTGTATAAAAAGAGGGGGGGGGAAGCCAAAGGGCGGCAACTTTTTGAATTTTGCGCGTGAGGAAAACAACTGTGGGGCTGCACGGGACCAATGGCGTGAAGCCACGTGGCATCGAAAAGCTGGCTTGTCAGTACGGCTGAACGATCGATGATAAGACTACTGGCGCAATCCCCGATGACCAACCAAGTCGGATAGCTCGGTTAGAATAATAATCCCAAATCACGCTCAGCTCAGATGGGATTAAGGGGCAATTGAGAGGGAGATTTGCGTCGGTTAATACGGTCAAGCTATGGTAGCGCGGGATGTGATGATGGGCCTTGCGAAGACCGAACCGTGTCTGACCGAACTGAATCGACACAACTCTCTAGCCCATCACGTTGGGCTGAGCAAGATCGTCAACCAAAATGCGGAGACATGCATGTGCTCAACCAAGCTATGTTGGATCCGCAGTGATGCATTGGGACCGAGCCGAGTACAGCCCGGAATGAATTTGGGCCGAGATGTAGAACCGTGCGCCTCACAGCCAGTCAGTTCAGATAGATAGACTTATTATAGTTCGGCCGTCCTAGTCATGGTGGCGTTTCTCCCTAAGTGATAGGTCGGTCGTGATAGCTCGGTTGTGTAAGCCACCTGGACCAATGATGTGAAGAAGGGAAAATCCGCTCCTGGTATGCGTCAATACCGTTTGGCGGTTTGGTAAACACTGTTTGGAGGTTTTGGTCTCTACACGTGTAAAGAAAGAAGAGGAGAGCACAGCCGCTTGTCCAGGGAATGACAACAGATGTGGTGCGCCCACAATCTCTGAGGCTGCATGGCCAGCCTAGAAAAAGAGGAATGGGAAAACGTTGGAGGTAAGCAAAATGAAGGAATTTCCAACTCTCTCTCTCTCTCTCTAAAGTGCTCTCTTTCCATTTTTCTTCTTCTTCTTCATCAAGTGTGCTGACTTGATCGTCGGAGGGTTTATCCGGCAGCACACCGCTAGGCAGCTCACCATCTTTCTACTTTCAGGTCAAGCGGCGTTATGTGGAGCTTGGATTCAAGGAGTACGGAGAAATGCGAATATTTCACCCCCGTACAATTACTATGTCATAATTTTTTCTTTTTTTAATAAAAAAAACATATAACAACTTTAGATTGTTAGGGGAATTGAACAATAATTATTTTAAATCAATTTTATAGAATAAAAATTTAAAACAAAACAGATTCTGAAAATAAGTTTTGACAATTCAATAAAACTATATATACATATATATAACAGAATAGAAGAAGATAAAGAAAAAGGGTTCAGAAAATTGCCTGTGTGATTGTGAGAGGCACGTCAAAGACGTTGTCCAAAAGTCATTACGTGTTCCCTCTATGTAGGTTTTAACGATCACAAACGACTCCAAAATACAACCCAAAACTTTATAGGATCTGACACGATGCACAGTTGCACCAGAAGAATTTGCCAAGAATGTATCGATTACCTAGAAATGTGAAATATAAAAATACAGTAAAGAGGAGAGAGAGAGAGCAGAGAATGTTATATATCTTTTCTTGAGTAAGAGTCCTATTTAAATAGGCTCTTTGATGTCTGTTGGGAATAGACACACTCTTTGTTTTGAAACCAAACATTTATTTAAAATTCAAACAAATAAGATGTTAAATAAATACATAAATAAATAAATACAAATAAAAAATAATATAAAATACAAATACAAATAAAGTTTTGAAACTTTTAGGAAATTTCCAACAAATCCAACCTTCCAAACATCACAAATGTAGGCCTAGTTGAAAAACTAGTCAGCAAGGTAAGGCCAACAAAGGAAAGGAACTCCATTGCTCACCCTTTCCATGATGGAGTTCCATCCACAGTAGCTCAAGAAGCAAGCTATAGATGGGTGACTCAGTACCTGTTAGAAACCAATATTAAAACCTATATTGTAACTGTCAACCAATAATAGTTTAATTTTTGCCTGCTGCTGAGGTGCCCAATCTATGATTTGTCTCTGATTTCCCACTCTGTCTCTGAACCCATTTGGAAAAGCATGATCATGATCAGGATTAGGCCTTACAACCCATAAAAATGGTCTATTGGTTAGTTCAATCCCCAAAGCCAGTTCTTGAAACTAGTTATAGTCAAAAATAGTGAAGCTCCCAAATGCAACATACATGACTGAATTCAATGACTGTTGATCGAGCCATTCCAAGCAGGTTGAGTCCTCTTCCCAGAAGCTGCCTGCTGATTTTCTACGGCGGTTCGTTGAGAGAAGTGGACCTATAGGGAGGATGTCTAGGAACTGTTGGACATTCTTCACTGTATTCGAAGAATTAAAGAAAGGAGAGAAACTGTTTGATTACAAAAATCAAAACAGTATAAAAAATAAAATAAAACAACAGATTCTTATTTTGTTAGAAAAACAAAATCAAAATCTGATAAAAAAATAAAAATAAAACATAAAGTAAATTTATTACTTCCCTTATTTATTTGTCGAACAAATTTTTGATCAAATCCAGTGTTTAATACTGTGTCCTTAAGACAGATTGTTCCTCTCCACAGTGCTTTCAGATTGTGGACGTCTATCTCCCAAGATAAAATGATCAACAGTGAATAGTAGCAGTATTACAAACTATTCACACAGCGAACACACTTTGTATTTACACTCTTTTTCACAGGAAAAATTAATGCAGCAAAATGCAGAGAGTAATAGCAGAGGCAAAAACAAATTTTCTAAATACAAAATCCAAATGAGGGTCTATCTAGTTATAACAGAAAATGTGGCTGTTCAAATTTGAATCCAATAGGTATGTTACATGTTCGAACAGTGTTGAACAGATAGAAAATCTGTTCGGTTTTGAACTCAACAGGTATAAACCTGTTTGATTTGAATTTAAACAGATATGGGTTTGAACTTGAGCCTGTTTGGAAGTATAAATCTGTATAGAAGGTTTGAAGAGGTGCAAGCAAAATTTGAATTTTTCCAACCAAAATTTGAAATTAAAATTGGACAGATTTTACTTTACCAAAAAAAAATTTAAAAAAATTAAATTCAAATGTTTTTGGCCTAAAAAGATAAGTATTGGGTCAGACATGCCTAACCCAACCTCTCACCATGCACTTGCGCTCGATTGACCCGACGGACGGCAGTACACGTGTGTTTATTTTTGGTCAAATGGGTCTAGCCCATAACCTCACCCTTCCACAAAACTTGGGTACCCCTTGGAGCCCTTCCCAAGTTGCAAACCCAAGCCTTATAAACCCACAAAAGTTTGCCCACCAAACCAATGTAGGACAAGCTTTAATTCAACCTTTATGGAAATTTCACCAAGAACACCATTTCCATAGAGCTCACTTTGGCTTCAATTTCCCATTCACTCGATAATGGTTTTGAGTAACCAAATATATTACGTGAATCACAACGCAACATAGAAGACGTTACCACGTAGACCCGCCAACTTTGCTGTATGGGTCCCACCTAAAAAATAGGCCAAAGTTGAGGAAAAATCTATTTTTCCAAAACCATGTCTTATAGGAACAAGGAAAATGCTGCAGACTTGAGCTCGAAAGCTGAATTGCAAATGAGCCAGTTTGCGACTTTCACAGACTTCTTGTTTGTTGAAACCATTTCGAAAACAGCTTTGTCTGTAGCCAAGTCCCCTATGCATACCCATACAAGCTTTGATGTGTGAATTGCAAGCATGGTTGGTGATAATTGAATCATCTGATTCTTTATTGGAGTTCCTGCCAAAATAAAAAATAAAAAAATTGACAATAATATATGATATAATAAGAATGGATATTATTTAAAAAATGTCACTGCCACGTTATATTTTGATAAAGCTTCTTGTACGAAATTTATGTTTTGCAAATTATTTTCTTTTTCCAAAATCTAGTTATTAGTAGAACAAGTTCTTGAATTTCCACGTGGCCTCATTTTTAAAAAAGGTAATTTGTAAGTAATTGCTAAATTTGTGCATGTGCTAGAGACTAGATTCTTGGTCGCGGTCTCTGTCGTTCTAAATCGTCTCTTTATCGCATAATTAGAGTCTAACAGACTTGCCATGTCATAAAAGGAGAGTTTGAGACAAAAAGACAAGGGGAGAATTAAAACAGAGGATCTTACAACATGTGTTCGTATTAGTAGCAAAAAATTCAGCAAATAGGAACCTTTGTCCCACACTCCTTTATCGTTCTGTCCCAAGCCTTATCTTTACACATGATGAGAGTCCGAGCCATAAAACCTATGATAGAGAAGGAGACGGGACAAAAAATAGTGGAACAGAGGATCCTCATTTGAACTTACCATTGTTGTTAATGATCCCATCACCCAACAGCTCTGGAATGCTGAATTCCAAAGCCAGCACCGCCGCTACTGCTGGCCAAAACGCCGCCCGCCTGATTCCCATTTCTCTGCAACATCCAGTGCCCATCCTATGTTCTCATTCGCAATAACACAACTGATCTTCTCATCCTCGTCCGATCCATTATTAATCTTCTTTATGAGCTCTTCAAGCTTCCCAGGCATGACTAGAGAGATTGCTTCTATCAATTTCTTAAATTCATTCCTGTTTTCCCGTGGTTCCAACCCATCTGGGATTAAACCAGATGTATATTATCATCATCCACTACTACAGACTAGTTTGTTTGTTTGAGAGTGAATTAAGGACCCTTGTGTGATTGAACTCTGTGTTCACAAAGGTAACTTTGAAACCTTGTTTGGATAGCCATTGCATGAGCTCTAGCAAGGGAATTACATGGCCTTGTGTTGGATAAGTTATGGCTAGAATATGTGGTTTCATGCCCATCTTCAACCTTGTTCTTTGCCCATTCAAATGTTTAGAGGTACTGCTATTATAAGTAGCCATTAAGGCTTGACGGAGTCCATGCCTCGATTATGGAGCCACTAACATTCGAGCAACAATATACAAACAAAAAATTTTACATAATTTGAGAGGGTAATTTATGTAAAAAATTGGGCCGAGCTGGGCAATGGGCCGATATGGGCCATAATACGAAAGGCTGAATAAAAAAGGCTTTGAAGTTAGTCCGGTCCCAGAGCCGTGATGATTAGTCCGGTCCCAGAAGGCTTTATGTTTTAGTCCGGTTCAGAAGAATACTACGGATGGATCGGTCGCCAGAGCTAGTTCGGTCATGGCATATGGAACCGAGGTATGCTGAGCCCTCTTCAGGACTTGGTTTTTGGGTTAGTTTGGCTTAACTCTTCTATGGATAGCTCGGTCTTGGCATGTGAAGCCGAGGTAGGAGAAAGGCAAGGAAGAGCCGAACTAACAGTTAGGTCGATCACTCCAGTTAGTCTAGCATGGCAATGTTATTTCGGTCGTATGGTAGTCCGGCCATGGTAAAACCATCTCACTTGGTTTAAGCAGTGAGAGGGGTGTTGAAAGATAAGCATTATCTTTCAGGAGTAGGAATCCTAGGAGGACTCTGCATGGAGGAGTAAAAGTCCTACTAGGATTGTGCCACACGAAACCTATAAAAGCTCACAAACATCACCTATGGAGAGGTAACACAACTTTGATTCCCGAATACACAGAGCTTTTGTCTATTTGTCTAGTTTGCTGACTTAGGCATCGGAGAGGTTTCCGGCACACACCCGCCGGCTAGCTGACGTTTGTATTTTCAGGTAGTAGAACGACATCGTACGGAGGAGCGCAGACTTGATCAACAGGATTATACGAGAAGGTTTATTTCTTTCCCGTACAATTGGTGCCGTCTGTGGGAATTCAGGCAAGAACAAAACCTCTTGATCAAGCTTTTCTTCTTTAGAATCAATGGCACACAACGAAGATTTGCCACAATCCGCCATTGACGGACAAACACCAGAGGGGGGTGCAAGGCGCGAAGGTCTACCTCTTATCCCTCCTATGGGGGATTTAGAGCCACAAAGACAGAATCCCAGGAGGGATACAAGGGGGAGAAGGCGGACTAACAGCCCTCGTTACTCTCGTTCACAGAGTCTAGAGAGACAAAGACGGAGGATTGATCCTCAAGCTTTGGAGGATCGCGTCAAGGAGCAGGACGAATTGATACGACGGATGGCGGCGGACATGGAATCTCTAAAGCGCCAGATGAAGGGAAAAATAGTGGCGACAGGAGAGGGGCGCACAAACAAGACGCCCCCTCGCCACTCGGAAAATCGTAGTAGGAATACCACACCCTCACAAGCAGAGAGCAGAAGCCTCAGGACAGGCGATACCCAATCTAGGTCTTCCAGAACTCGTCACTCTAGGTCTGAGAGGACGAGATCTGAGAGGTCGTACACTGAAGGGAGCACCTATTGGCCCTCACATACGCACCAAACAAGATCCAGACAGACGGAGTTGCCCAGATCATCCGACTTACGAACCGTGCTCAAGGAGAAGGCACGATGGAAGAAGGACGCTAGGGCACGCGATCCACACAGAGTTTCTGCCTTACAGCGGTTGGCTCCTCGGACGTATGGAAGCGTCGAGGTTGGAATGCCAATACCGCGCCCTGCCTATGAACCGACGGACAAGGCATTAGCAAGGCTGCAGACCTCACCGTTTGTTCCGGCGATTGAAAACGCGCCCCTACCATCAGGCTTCCTTCAGCCCAAATTCACTACATATGAGGGAAAGACGGACCCCTACTCACACTTGAGCCACTTTCGCCAGGTCATGGCTGTATACCGGCGAAACGAGGCTTTAATGTGCATCCTCTTCCCATCTAGCCTTGGCGACCTAGGCTTGACTTGGTTCGAAAAACTTCCAGAAGGCAGCATAGCCTCCTGGGCGCAATTGGCGGAAGCGTTCGTAACAAGGTTCGAACGAACACCAAAACCCCGGTGGAGATCGACCAGCTACTCTCCATCGACATGGGCGACAAGGAGACCTAAGATCCTACAATAGTCGCTACTGGGAGACCTTCAACCAGATTGGGGACTGCCCCACCAATCTCGCCATTGCACAGTACAAAAGAGGCCTTCCAGTCGGGAACAGACTAAGGGACTCAATCACCATGACACCGCCCCTCACCATGGAAGCCTTGATGGAAAGAGTGCATCAGCACATCAGGGTGGAGGAGGATGGCGCACGTGCCAAAACAAAATCTGGCACGACCGCAGTACCAGAGAAAAGGCCTCAGCAAAGGTCAACGCGGTAGATCGTCCGAGCAGAAACGGACGAGGCAGGCGAGACAACGGAGAGGACCAGGATAAAAGATGGTTGAGAGTCCGCACTGCCATAACCACGGTATTCAAAAAACTGATCTACCGAATTCTAAGTGAAATACGGGATGAGCCTTTCGTCAGATGGCCAGCCAAGCTAGGGGAAGCTCAGAAGGACTATGACGAAAGATCATGGTGCACCTTCCACAAAGAAAAGGGGCACCGCACTGAAAATTGCACGCCATTGAGACAGCACCTGGAGGAGTTGGTGGCAGCAGGTCACCTGGATAAATACATTGAAGGAGGGGCGCAACCAGCCCCCCAGGACCACAATAACCCCAACGGGATGCCAATCGACGCCCCACCTCAAGGTATTATCAATGTGATACATGGAGTCTTCGAACCTGAGCGTGTATGCGAGCTCAGAGGATCAATCAAGAAGGCTGAGCACTTAAGAGAGGTACTAAGTGCCCAACCTACCATCAAAAAGGGAAGACAGAGGCCACGAACGTCATGTCTTTTTCAGATAGAGACTTGGCAAGGATATATTGCCCTCACAATGATGCCCTGGTCATCACTCTCCGAGTCAAGGATTTTGACGTCAAGCGGATTTTGATTGACCAGGGTAGTTCATGTGAAATAATGTACTACGAAACATTTAAACAATTGAAGTTACAAGATAAAGACTTGGCACCTGCCGTATCTCCCCTGATTGGATTCAACTCAATGCCAGAGTGGCCAGTCGGCAAAATAATTCTTCCAGTTAGAGCAGGAAGCGTAACGAAACAAGTGGAGTTCTGGGTATTGAAAGTCCCTTCCACTTACAACATCATCTTGGGCAGAACATGGCTGCATGCCATGCGATCGGTGGCGTCATCCTACCACCAAGTAATGCGGTTCCCCAACGAAACCGGGTAATTGAAGAGGTCTATGGAGATCAGATTATGTCCAAGCAATGCTTTGTCACGGTGAATGGCAGCCGCGCTGCCAAAGGATACGTTCATTCGGTGGAAGAACCTGAGAGCAATGAACTGTTCGCAGATGTCGGCAAAGCAGCTAATCAGAAAGCGGTGGAAGACTTGGTAGAGGTAAGAATAGATGAAAAGAACCCGGATAAGTTCTTTTTGCTCGGTTCGTCGTTGTCCAGCACTGAGAGATTAGAGGTCTTGGAATTTTTGACCTCTAACATCGAAGTGTTCGCCTGGACACCATACGACATGCCAGGCATTGATCCCAACTTCATCTGTCACCAACTCAATGTCCACCCATCCGCCAGACCAATCATTCAGCGCACACGCAGATCGGCACTCCACCACGCCGAGATAGTGGCGGAAGAAGTAGGAAACCTGCTGGAGGCAGGAGCAATCAGAGAGGTGCACTACCCAAGATGGATCTCCAACACAGTCGTAGTACCAAAAAAGAATGGCAAGTGGCGTGTCTGCGTCGACTACAAAACAGTCAACAAAGCATGCCCAAAAGACAGCTTTCCTCTACCACGGATAGATCAACTGGTAGACCTAACGGCGGGGCACAACCGACTTAGCTTTCTGGATGCATACAGAGGCTACCATCAAATCGCCATGCATGAACCAGACCAGGAAGTCACTTCCTTTACAACTCCAAGAGGCCTGTATTGCTACAAGGTCATGCCCTTTGGCCTGAAGAACGCAGGGGCAACATTCCAGAGAATGGTCACCAAGATGTTTGAGCCGTTGTTAGGCAGAACAATGGAGGCTTACATCGACGATATGGTGGTCAAGAGCAAGCATGAGAATGACCATCTCAAGGACCTCGGTGAGATGTTTGAGATCCTGAAGAAGCACAAGTTACGCCTCAATGCGTCAAAGTGTGCATTCGGTGTAGGATCTGGCAAATTCCTGGGCTTCCTGGTAACCAACCGGGGTATAGAGGCAGACCCCTCCCAGATCAAAGCAATTCAGGATCTTGGAGAGGCCAAACTCAGTAAAAGAAGTGCAGCATCTCACCGGCATGGCAGCTGCGCTCAATCGGTTCATAAGCCGGTCGTCAGACAGACTACGACCATTCTTCCATGCACTAAAAGCCAAGTTTGAGTGGGACGAAGAATACGACCACGCCCTGGAAAGCTTAAAAGAATACATGTCTTCTCCACCACTACTTGTCACCCCAGTACTTGGAGAAGAACTCTTCCTGTACCTGGCAGTCTCTCAGCACGCAATTAGCGCAGTGTTGGTCCGCGCAGAAGGAATTCAACATCTGCCCATCTATTATGTCAGCAAGACATTACTGGGCACCGAAACAAGGTACTTGCCACTGGAAAAACTGGTATTGGCCTTGATGATGGCCTCAAGGAAATTATCGCACTACTTTCACGCCCACACCATAGTTGTCCTCACAGCCTTTCCATTAAAAGCTTTGTTTGAAAGGGCAAACTTTTCTGGGCGAATTCTGAAGTGGGCAGTAGAGTTGGGACAATATGACATCAAGTTCCAACCCAGGAACCGCGATAAAGGCTCAAGCTTTGGCAGACTTTGTCGCAGAATTCACCCAGGAAGTCATCATATCTGCCCAGTCGACCTGACTGAAACAACCAACTAGGGATGGAAGTTGACGTCGGAATAACGCAACCCCTGGTACAGGTTACCAGTCAGATCCCAAGGCAGACCAGAGCGAAGTAAGGAAGGAAGAAGAAAACCATGCTACACCAAGTCAAGACTCACCAACAAATAAAGACTTGGTACAATCAGATAGCGAAGGGCAGAGACAGCAAGCATGGACCTTGAAGAAAACACCAGCAACATGGAAGATCCCAAGCATCATCTGATCCCTCCACTTGCTGGAAGTTGTTCGTTGGAGAGATGTGGAAGCTCTTCGTGGATGGAGCATCCAACCGGCATGGAGCAGGGCTTGGCATAGTCCTCATCTCTCCAGACGGCCTAGTAGTGGAGCAGGCAATCAACCTTGGCTTCCCAGCATCAAACAACGAAGCGGAGTATGAAGCGCTTCTTGCAGGCCTCAAATCAGCATTCTACATGAAAGCCACCGAGCTAATGGTTTACAGCGACTCACAGCTGGTGGTAAACCAAATATCTGGCGACTACGAAGCAAAGGATGACAGGATGGCCAAATACCAAGAGTTGGTCAGAACAGAGATCAAGAAATTTGAAGTGGTGAGGATAGAACAGATCGGCAGGGAAGAAAACAGCAGAGCAGACGAACTAGCAGGCTTTGCCTCAATGGCAGATACCTCCATCCCTCATCCATTGCTGATCGACTACCTACCTAGACCAAGCATTGAAGACCCCGAAGCAGAAGAGGTATGTTGCGCGGAGCTAGGCCCCTCTTGGATGGATCCCATCATCCTGTTCTTAAAAGACGGCATCCTACCAGAAGAGAAGAAAGAGGCCAACAGAATAAGAGCGAAGTCGCAGCGATTTTGGCTCTCCCCATCCTTGGCATTGTACAAAAAATCGTTCTCAGGACCCTACCTAAAGTGTGTCCACCCCAGCAAAGTGGAAGCATTCTTATTCGAGATACACGAGGGCGTATGCGGAAGCCATCAAGGAGGAAGATCACTAGCATACAGAGCAATTTCGCAAGGATATTGGTGGCCATACATGCAGGCAGACTCAGAAAAGTATGTCAAAAAGTGCGAAAAGTGTCAGAAGTTCGCACACCAAATACACCAACCTGCCAGAGAACTTCTACCTCTAACTAGCCCATGGCCCTTCGCAATGTGGGGATTGGACATAGTAGGACCACTTCCAACAGCACCAGGCAACAGGAAATTCTTTCTCGCAGCAACCGACTACTTCACAAAGTGGGTGGAAGCAGAAGCCTTGGCATCAATCAAAGAGAAAGATGTGAAGAAGTTTGTCTGGCAGAATATCATCACTCGGTTTGGCATACAAAAAGCCCTAATATCGGACAACGGCACGCAGTTCGACGGCAGAATCTTTAGAGGCTTTTGTAAAGAATACAAGATAGAATTCTACAATTCTACACCGGCATATCCCCAAGCAAATGGTCAGGCAGAAGCATCAAACAAGGTAGTCTTGGATGGATTGAAGAAAAGGTTAGAGAAAGCCAAAGGCAAGTGGGTAGAAGAGCTCCTTCATGTTTTATGGGCTTACCGCACCACACCTCGGCGGTCAACAGGAGAAACTCCATTTTCCTTAGCCTATGGTATGGAGGCAGTAATCCCACTGGAAGTTGGCCTCCCCACAATTCGAAGCGAGAATTTTGATCCAGACTTGAATGGCGAAGCCATAACATTAGAGCTCGACCTTGCAGAGGAAAGAAGAGACAGAGCACTGGTTCACATTGCCTCATACCAACAAGAATTGTCCAGAAAGTATAACAAAACAGTACATCCAAGGCAATTCAAGATCGGAGATTGGGTACTGCGCAAAGTGATGGGAAACACCTTGGTACCGGGAGATGGCAAGCTAGGGCCTAATTGGGAAGGACCTTACAAAGTGATTGGATTAGCAGGCAAAGGGGCATACCACTTAGAAGATGAGGACGCAAGGCAATTCCCAGGCCATGGAACACTGCCAATCTGAAGTTATTTTATTTTTAGGCTTTTTTCTTTTTAAAGTATGTATAATTTTTTCCTTTCTCAATAAAACAAGTAGTTTCTTTTCAGTATAGACGTTTTCTTCTGTAAAAGTTTGTTTTACTGAATTAGTGAGTTAAGGGCATTAAAAACACAGTTGCCCGGAATAACCAACTGCGAACTTTCCTAAGCCCAGGATAAGGATCCAGGCTGTAGGACGTTTGGTCGACATAACCAAATACTTTATTCTAAGATGGCTGGAAAAACTAACTTAGAGGTTGGTTGGATTAAACCAACACCCCTCCTAAGCCCAGGATAAGGATCCAGGCTGCAGGACGTTTGGTCGGACTAAACTAAACACTTTATTCTAGGTTGGCTGGAAAAACCAACTTAAAAGTTGGCTGGATTACACCAACTCAGTACTCTTCAGCCGAAGCATGGGTATAGGCTGAAGAGTGGTTGGCTGGATTAAACCGACTCTCAGTACTCTTCAGCCGAAGTATGGGTATAGGCTGAAGAGTGGTTGGCTGGATTAAACCAACTCTCAGTACTCTTCAGCCGAAGTAAAGGTATAGGCTGAAGAGTGGTTGGCTGGAATAAACCAACTCTTGGTACTCTTTAGCCGAAGTATGTATATCGGCTGAAGAGTGGTTGGCTGGATTAAACCAACTCTTGGTACTCTTCAGCCGAAGTATGTATATCGGCTGAAGAGTGGTTGGCTGGATTAAACCAACTCTTAGTACTCCTCAGCCGAAGTAAGGGTATAGACTGAAGCGTGGTTGGCTGGATTAAACCAACTCTTGGTACTCAGCCGAAGTATGTATATCGGCTAAAGAGTGGTTGGCTAGTAAGCTTAGATTGCTCAGCTAAGACCGGAATAAGGTATCTCGGCCGGAAAATATTGTGTTCGAATTACAGTTAGAAAGCAAGCACAAACAGGAAAGTAAACCGAGATAACAGTTGGAGCAACAGAATTCATTGAAAACTCATTACAAGTACAAGCATACAGATCAAAATCGGAATAAGCGTTGAGTATGAAAGATGATTTTCATTAACCAAAGCAAATACAAAGGAGGGGCCTCAGCCCGGTTACAAGTCCAAAACAAGTAACGAGAAAAGAAAGTTACAAAATCAGTCGAAAAGATCATCAAGATTAGCGTCAATGTCAACATGAAGACCGGTTTCAGAGGGTAAAGCGGTCTCGACTGGGAGCTCGATGCCTATTGGAAGCACGGTTTCAGTCGTCAGGTCTTCACCCGTTGGCTCCAATCGAACTGATTGATCGTTGGCTTGTTCATTTACGACTGAGGTATTATTGGGCTCGGTATCTTCATCTTCATCATCTGAACCTTGAAGAAACTGTTGTTGAACGAATGCAGTGTACTCCGCCAGTGAGCTCGGTATGAAGTACTGAGGAGGATTGTATACCTCGGTCTCAGGCTCACAACCGAGCTGCACCACGGCTGCCCGCCAACCGCATTTAAAGAACAACTCCTTGGCGGCCTCACATTATGGAATATAGAGGGCCTCCCCCTCCTTAAAACCTTCAGCGTTGGCTTCATCCACTTTCTTCTTTAGTTCGGCGATCTCTGCGTCTTTTTTCCCTTCGAGCTTGACTAGCTCACGAAGGTACTTGTCCTTCATCACGGTTAATGCCTTCTGTTTGTCAGCATTAGCCGAGGTAACCACTCCGGTCAGACGGGCTACCTCGGCCTCTAGCTCGGCGTTCTTTTGTTGGGCGTCTTTCAGTTCGGTTGTTTTTTGTTCAACTTTAGCCATGGCTTGCCTTAGTGTTTTTCGAAGCTCCAACACACGCTTGTGTGCAACTTGACTCTTTTGCATGGCCTGAAAAAGAAGTAAGAGAAACTAATGACAAAACCGAACAGAAAGTTGGAAAAAGTTAGAGAGACAAGAGGAGCAAACTTACCAGGATCATTGATTTCGTCGCTGGCCGGATAGCCTTGAGCTCGGTAAGTGCTTGTGATGCTCCATGTCAGAGGGCAGACACACACTCTTAGCCAGATTGAAGGCTAGCATGTGGTCTTTGTCTGCCACCACTGAGTCAGTGTTGCAGATAGCACGGTTTTGGAAAGTCATTTTTGGACTCCATTTTGAGGAGCTAGCTCGGTCGGCAGGCTCCAGTTGCGGACTTGGTGAAAGTGTAGTTTCGTCTTCGTCAACAAGGCGTGGCTCGGTTGGTGTAGTCCGGGCACACTTGCTGGGGCGAGATGAGGAGGGTTGTTGACATGGAAGCGCCACCACGGTTTCCTGGGTTTGGCTCGGTGGTGGTACCTCGGCGCGGTTTGTCTCGGTTAGAAGGGCCCTTACTCTGTTTCTTTTGGCCATTTCTTCTTCTTCAGTAGTACGGATGAGGTTAATTTGTGGCAAGGTTGGATCCGGTTCAGGGGCGTCCTCTAGCAAAAAATTGGTTACTCTGGCTTTGCGTCGGCTGCTATATCGGTATGTCGGTTCGAAATTCAGCAACTTGGCCCAGTTTCTTTCTAGAAATCGTAGTGCAGCACGGAGAGTGTTCAGATTGGGGTAGCTGTAAAGAGATTGAAGATGGGCGGAATCTGCAAAAAGAATACAACTGTTAGTTCGGTTATGAAATTAGAAACCGAAGTAAAACAGAAGCATGCAATAGAGCCGAAGTAATTATACCGGGTGTTCCTTTATTCCAATTTATACTGCAGCTTGGGATCTGGGCTTGGTGGTCTTCAAAATTGCCAGATACCCAGAAAAAATCGTCATCGTTTAAGTCTTTGTTCGGTGTGTCCTTTATTATTTTCTCACGCCGGCGCCGTATTCTTAAATAGTAAATCCACCCGTCTTCTTTTGAGCCTATAGAATATTGGTGGAATAGTTCGGCTAAGCCAAGATTAATGCCAGCTCGGCGGTTTAGCTCGGCTATGCCGTTAATTATACGTTATGAGTTAGTGGAAAGCTGGGTTGGGCATATTCTGGTCTGCCTAAGGAATTCACAGAGCAAGGGTTGAACGGGGAATCTTAGTCCGGTTTCTATTATGGACAGAGGGTAAAGGTACAAAGCCTTCATTTCCCCATGGTATGGTATCTTGTTTGGCTAGGGTGAAGTGGACATCGTCAGGGATGTTATACTCCCTTCGGAATTCGGCTAAACCACCAGGTGTCTCTACTAAGAATCTATACTTCCCCATTTATGTTTTAAATTACAAATAAATTAAAGCCGAGTGTTAATCGGTCGAAGATTTGTGCTGAGTAGCTCGGTTGAGCGCTCAAAGAAGTGCCTGGGCAACCTAAGTCTGCAAAAGTGAAAAAGAGAGAACAAAGGTGTTAAGCACAGACCGTTGGACCATGCTAAAGATTAATAAAGGCAACATATATCAAGTCTTAGTTCGGCTATGTGGCATACTACGATTTTTAGCTCAGTTTGAGCAAGGATTTGTTGGCTCGTTTGCTACAGGTGGTTCGGTATCTCGGTTTAGCAAGGGATTTATTAACCCGGTTGAGCTCTAGGGGCAGTATTCTCAGTTCGGTCTGAACTAAGAAGGCTGGTTTAGCCCCTAGTTGTAGCTCGGTCATGGTTGAGACTTTTCAAGCACACTTACACAGACCTAGTACGGTTTTCTAGCTCGACTAAGTTGAATCATAGGATGGTGACTTATTGAAACTATTGATATGTACACAAGTACCAGTTCGGTTAGATAGGTCTGCCTAAACTACAAACAGCTTTCTAGTCCGGTCGCATCATGGTTCTGGATCGAAACTAGTGTTTCTCAAGATATTACGTGAATTAAAATGTTCTATTGCTAAGTTTTTTCCAGAAATATACAGGGCAAGCAGAAATGGAAACAAAAATATGTTTTGCAAAAAACAAAAACAGAATGTTGTGGATTAAGCAAATACGAAGACAAAACAAAAACAAGGTAAATCTGAATAGCTTACCAGTTTAATGTAGAAGAAATGAGGATGAAAGTAGCACTGGAAGGAAGCACGAGCTTGGCAATTGCAAGATGGAGGAACAATGGAGGCTCGAAAAGAGAGAGGGAGGTGAATGATGTGAGAATGATTCAAAAAGCAAGAGTATTGTTTTGTGAAGTAGGAAGGACAAAAAAAGAGTGGGACTATTCAAATTTTGCGATATACGAGGGCGGCGTGACAGCTGCAGTAGGCCAATGCCAGCGTGCCACGTGTCATGGGAAGGAGAAGCGATTCAGTTGCTATGATTGAAGAGACGTTTTGACCGGACAAGGATAGCTCGGCTGGAAAGGCTAAAAGTTTTAGCTCGGCTGGATAGGCTAAGGAGAGTTTTAGCTCGGCTGATGGACAGGTAATCGCTATCATGCTACGCAGATGGAATTAAGGGGCAATTGAGAGGGTAATTTATGTGAAAAATTGGGCCGAGCTGGGCAATGGGCCGATATGGGGCATAATACGAAAGGCTGAATAAAAAAGGCTTTGAAGTTAGTCCGGTCCCAGAGCCGTGATGATTAGTCCGATCCCAGAAGGCTTTATGTTTTAGTCCGGTTCAGAAGAATACTACGGATGGATTGGTCGCCAGAGCTAGTTCGCTCATGGCATATGGAACCGAGGTATGCTGAGCCCTCTTTAGGACTTAGTTTTTGGGTTAGTTTGGCTTAACTCTTCTATGGATAGCTCGGTCTTGGCATGTGAAGCCGAGGTAGGAGAAAGGCAAGGAAGAGCCGAACTAACAGTTAGGTCAGTCACTCCAGTTAGTCTAGTATGGCAATGTTATTTCAGTCGTATGGTAGTCCGGCCATGGTAAAACCATCTCACTTGGTTTAAGCAGTGAGAGGGGTGTTGAAGGATAAGCATTATCTTTCAGGAGTAGGAATCCTAGGAGGACTCTGCATGGAGGAGTAAAAGTCCTACTAGGATTGTGCCACACGAAACCTATAAAAGCTCACAAACATCACCTATGGAGAGGTAACACAACTTTGATTCCCGAATACACAGAGCTTTTGTCTATTTGTCTAGTTTGCTGACTTAGGCATCGGAGAGGTTTCCGGCACACACCCGCCGGCTAGCTGACGTTTGTATTTTCAGGTAGTAGAACGACATCGTACGGAGGAGCGCAGACTTGATCAACAGGATTATACGAGAAGGTTTATTTCTTTCCCGTACAAGAACAATATCATCTCATCATTCTTATATAGTATTTTGTATGAATTTTATGTATGATTAGAGTTTTCCGTTCTTAAATGAAGGTATTAAAATTGTGCGCCTGTGGGCATTAACTACAAAAAAAGGAAAAACTATCATTCAGTGAAAGGTGTGGAAAATATTTACCAAAAGGTGAGAATCTTTTTTTAGTGTAATTTTTGTTGTATTTCTTTACACAAAGGAAGAGTTACACCTCCATGTTTTTGTAAATATTTTTTTGTCAAATAGGCTGATTTGTAATTTTTCATAAAAAAACAATAAGACCTAATTTTCTCAACAATTGACAAAAACTTCTACACATTTAAGTTTTAACAACTCCATTGATGGTAAAAATTGAACAAAAAATGTGTTACCTGATCAATGTCAACTAGTTGTTGACATTAACCAATGGGTAACACTTACTCGAGATGTTCTAAGACTCTACATTTAAGAAGGCATTCAAACTCTTAAAAATTAAGATTTTCTATTACAGATCTCTTTACAATGGTTTTATTTTGGTAATTTAATGGTTTAAATTTAAAATTAAAACAAAATTACGTTATTTATTAAGTTATGTGGTTTAAAAGAAAATGCAATATTTTGATATCATTTAATATAATTCTTTTTTAAACTCTAGTTGTTTAAATTCTTTATTTTGCTAATACGTGTACTAAAAAACACATCAAATCATTGCGCAAAAATGCATGGTAGAGAATTCTTTACCAATTTTTAGTGGCATTATGGTTTAAATGTTGTTCATTTTCAGTATTAAATGCATTTAGATCTTAAATTTGTGGAAAGAAACAAATTGATAGTGAAAAATCTAGAAATCTCCTAGATATTGATTTGTGATTATGTATCAATTTTAAACAGTAAATAACAATCTCAATCAAATAATCAAGACAAATCGACACAACGATTTTAACGTGGAAAAATCACAATTGAAGTGCCTCCAATTGTGATAAAAAACCATGGGTCAAATCCACAAAACAATCCACTAAGAAGATAAAAGGAATTACACAAGTGTACTCTCAATTACCTAGCGAATTTATGCCCGAATTGAACCGACCCCTATATGTCTCTTCCACCATGGTCTTCACCTCAGAATTGTTATAGCGATTCCAGTTTTGACCCGACTCTTGTGGTATCCCAGACTTGGGTTTAATGCTTTCATATTGATGTTCACCTCTTCCCTCCCTTGTATCTCTTTGAAATTGGCCTTTGAGTTGTTATGGTTGCGTTTGGAACAGGTTGGTTGCTTGTTTTTTCCAAACCTTGTTGTCCAGATTTTTGCTTCTTCACTCGAGCGACCATTCTTGTGGTCAAGTGGGCTATGTGTATTTTGGTTCTCCGCTCGAGCGGCCTTTCTTGCGCTCGAGCGGGATTTGCAAACTCTCAGTACTTTGCACATCCGCAAAAGTGCTGGGGGAGTGTTTTTCACGCTCGAGCGGCGTTTCTTACGCTCGAGCGGGTGGGCACTCAAGCGTCTTGAGCTCGAGCGGTTGGTCTGTCGTCTGCAAAATACTAGAGGTGTGTATTCTATGCTTGAGCGGGTCACTTTTTGCGTTCGAGCGGAACAAATTTTTGTGTCTAACACTCAAGCGTCAACTCTTCTGCTCGAGCGGACTGCGCATATATCAGATCTTGAAAAGCACTTTTTACATCACTTTTTCATATTTTTTCATCCAAAACCCTGAAGTTGAGAGCCTCTCTCTCTAAAACTCACATTCTCTTTACATTTTGGCCTAGATCCTTTGATTTCTTCACCCTCATACCTTTGAGAAAAAGTTAGAGCATCTCAAGATCTATATTTTGAACCGAATAAAGTTGGGTTTGAGCGTCTTTGGAGTTCCACCTTGACTTGCTTGGTCTTCTTTTCTTGAGGTAGGGATTTTCTACACTTTATTATGATTTTTAACTTAGGTATTTGTGGTTGTGTGACAATGGTGGGGTTTGGGAGTATTTTGAGCCAAACCTAGGATGTGGATGTAATGTAAAAGAGGGGTTTTTAATAGAAATGAAATAAATGAATATGGGGTTGGGAAATGAGATCATGTTGTGTCAAAATGGGTGATTTTGGTATTTGGATTGGTATTTTGAAAAGAGGGATTTTGCCCTAAATTGATTATCATTTCTATTTTGTATAAATAGTTGAAATTGGTGTTACAAACATAGAATTGAGTGAGTATGGAAATAGATGATGGGATTGAGTATATAATGCTTCACTCTCTTGGAAATTTTGGACAAATTATCTGTCTTGAGATTGTATATCTATTTAGAAATATCTGTATTCGGCTATCGGTGGAGGATAGCTTTGCTTGTTATAGAAATTGCATGTGGATTAAGTGAATTGAAACTAGTCCATGGTTGATTATCAGTGAATATGATTATGTTGTGAATACATTGTATATATATGATTATTTGGGAGTGGAAAGGGGATGTGTTCCAGTGTTTGGAAGGAGAAAAGGGAAGGACTCCATTATAATTAAGTTGGCCGGAGTGTCCTAGGTGAAAGTCCCGAAATTATACATGGGTGCCGATCCCGCAGACGAAATATCCATAAAATGGCAATTGGCAGTGTTTGTGTGTTGAATGTGAAATTGTTGAACCATTGAGTTGTAGTTTCATTTGAATTGTTGAAAAATAATGAAGTTGGCTCATGTATTGAAATTGATTGAAGGAAAATGAAATAGAATATGGACTTGATATTTTATGACTACATAAAATGTGGATGTTTTATCACTAGCATTGTACATGCACATTGCACTTATATCTTTGTTAAACTTCATATACTGTGTTAAATTGTTCCTACTGGGCTGTGGCTTACCCTGTTTGGGAAAATCATTTTCAAGTAATGATGGTATGCCTCCACTAAGGTAATAGCATTGGAGGGACTTCTTTTGGGAAATAAGGGCTTCTATGTTTTGTTTTATTACTTGTATAGCCTAGGACTTTAATTGTAAGAGCTAGTCTCATTTTTGTTGTAACTAAACCAAGACTTGGAAAGGTATAAGCCAATAGGGCGTTCATTTATGTTAAACTCTTTTGTATCATTAACTCTATGTAATGAAAGAACTATTCACTCTGGTTTATGTAATTATTAATATATGTTTGGAGTTGTATTTATGTGTATTTTGAGGGTGTTACAATTGTCTTGCCCAACATTGAATCCACAACGTTGATGTCGAATCCATGACGATGAGTTACTCCAGAATCCACCAAAGCTTCAGGCCCAAATTTTACGAAATCCATCGAAGAACAACTCTTTCTTTTGTATTGAACAAATAAAACAAACAAACCATTTGATATAATCTACTCAATTCATGATTAAACTCTCACAGATATCAAAGGAAACAAGCAAATAAGCCCCAGATGAAAACCCTAATGCCCAGGAAGAAGATCTGGAAGTCATACCCTAAAATCGGACTGAAACACATATTTATAGAAAACAGATCTGCGATCTCCGCTCAAGCGCAAGAATGGCCACTCTAGCAGATCTACGCTCGAGCGCAGGAATGACCACTCGAGCGAGAAAGAACAACTCCCAGTACTTTTGCAGGCGAGTGAAACTTCTAAAAGGTTACGATCTCCGACATAGTTAGCGAAGTGACAAACATGAAAGAATTAACTTCTGAAACATCTCTGCAAGGCACAATTCGGGTTGGATTCGCATCTAAAAACTCATAGCCTCATTGAAATAAAAGTTGAAGAAAATTACAACTGAAAGGAGTTTTATCAAACAGAATTGCCAAGAATAAAAACTTAACAGATAGAGCAAATGGACAAAGACTAATATTGCCACCAAAATGGATGGGAAATTAGGGCCATGTTTGGTTTGTGTTTTGAAATATGTTTTTGGAAGAAAATTTCCAAAAGGACCTTGCTACATCCCCCTAAAAACCCTCCCCCTAATCCCTCTAATTTCCATATCAAGTAAAAAAAAAAAAACAAGGAAACAGTTACCCAAAATGGAAATTAGGGGGATTAGGGGGACAGTTTTTAGGGCTCCAAATCATTTTCCTTTCCAAAAACATGTTTGGTTACAAATTTTCTCAAAAAAAATTCAAAATTATTTCTCTCTCTATTACACATCAATCAATCACTTTTTTTTTTTCCTCTCTCATTCTCAATCACTTTTTCTCTCACATATATCTACTCAACTACAACAAAATATCAAATTATCTCAAACTCTCAAACTTCAAAACTATTTTCAAAGGGTTAGTTTGGGAAGCGGGTTGGCTTTTTGACTTTTTTAGCCTGGGGTTAAAAAATCTCGTTTGGAAATGACTTTTTGATTTTTTTGACTTTTTAGGAGAGAAAGAATGTAATGATTATGAGTTATATGTGATATTTTTGGGTGCCTCTATTTACACACCACATTTTATCTCATGACAAACCACTACTTAGGACACACCTTTAGTAATTTGATAAATAAATATTTTGCTTAATATACACCACAATCTTCCATCTTTACCCTTACTCACACACCCCACCCACAATCTACCCACAATCTTCCATCTTTACCCTCACTTACTCACACGCCCCACCCACTCACGAGCTTCCATCACCCCCTCCATTCTCTGTTTAAACCGGTGAAGACCCGTTGTTATGTTCAGAGTAAAGCAGTGGTGAAGACCCATTGCTCAATACACTTTTTTTTCTCATCAAAGACGTCGTTGGTAGTGCTCAACATAGTTGGGAAAAAAAAAAGAAAAAAAGTAGACAGTGGAGCACAGTTCTAAAAAAAGTAAAAAAAAAAAAAAAATGTTATACGTATTCGGCAATATAGAGTCGAACAAAGCAGACATGTTTGACTATTGATAGCGGAATAGATTGTGTGTTCGACACTTAGAAACCGAAATATTAGAGCCTGTTCAATACTAGTCAATCGAACAAATTATATGTTGCTACTGGAGGTACTGGTCTTGAGGCTTTATTTAAGGTTATTGTGCTTTTTTAGAACAATTGAACAAATGCAGGCTTTATTTAAGGTTAAATAAAGGACAATACATGCTTAAATAAAATTGAACAAACATAGGCTTTATTTAAGGTTATCGTGTTTTACCAATTGCTCTTTGCCTTTTGTGGTTATTTTATTTAAGGTTAAAATTATAATATTGAAAAAAAAATTAATTAATGATGTGTCTTGAGATGAAAAGTGGTGTGTAAATAGAGGCACCCGATATTTTGTCTTATTGGACTAAAAAGTCTATTTTATCTTTTTTTAACTAAAATAACCCTAAACCCAACCCAACCCTTCTTCCCAAACGAAGCAAAAATATAAAACCAAACAAACCAAAAAAATTTCTAAACTCTCTCCCCAATTTTTTTTTTAAAAATTTATTTCAAAATACAAACCAAACACACCCTAGATCTTCAGTTCTTGATGTAGGCTACTCACCAAGTCAACATATGATACGTTGTAATGTATTGAATTTTAAAAGTAAATTTTTATTAGCAACATTGATTTATTATCCTCAAATTTTTGTTTTAAAATGTAAAATTTTTAACAGTGAATTGTTGTCCTTTTTTTTTTTTGGTTGTTGCCCTTAAAAGCATATTTATTAGTAATATTTTTAAAATATTGTCACTATTTTTTTTTTTTTCCTTTTTTGGGACAGTCTTTTCATAAACTGGAATTTATCTCTTAAATTTTTTGTTGAAACAAAATTTTTATTTTTAAAATGAAAAAGTTGTAATATCAAGTATTCAAAAATACACTACCGAATTATAAAACAAATTATTAGGTATATCTTTCTCTATCCTAGAAAAACGAAATCAATTTCAGTCCAAGGAAATAAAACGTGAGAAAATGTGCCACTATATTGTTGATTTTTATAAGTTAAAAAAAAACAACCAAATCAAACCAAGTGAAATCAATCACACCCTAGTCAATTAAGGAGCAAGTTGTTTTCAGTTGAGTTTTTCAATTGGACTATGTTATTGAGCCTTAATGAGCAGCCTATTACTTGATCCATCTTGATAATTTGATTTGCTCATCCTCGTAGGTTATTTTTACAAATCATTTATGTAGAAAATTAGATTGATCAGATTATCATAGTTATATGACTAAATCACATTTGTATTCAAAATAATAGATGATTTATTCTTAAAATTATTCTGACTATGCATTTTAAAAATAATAATAAATAAGAACTAAACATATGACTATGATTTTTAGATTAACTTTTTTTTTTTCCATAAATGATGTATTCGAAGAATTTTACAAAATCAACCAGTCAAATTATCGAGATATGTTTTGTAATGGACCCACTTAGATTTAACAACAATGTCCAATTAGAAATCCCGACAAGAGACAAGCCACAAGCCACTTCCATAAGAGATCACAAGAAACAACGAACAAACGAGAAAAAAAAAAAAAAAACAAGAAGAAGCTTGTTGGAATCAAGAAACATGTCTACTACACTATGCCTTCATCCGTTCAACGAAATTGTTCAAATTACTGTAAGAGCAGCCGCCTTCTCTGACGCTTTTCGCCGTCAGTTCCTTCAAATCCAAAGCCCTTTCTTTGAATGTAATGTCTCCAAGCAATTGTTCCACCTTATCCTTAATTAGGCCTTGCTTGATGATCGCACTTTCATCTCCATTACTAAATCCCAATCCAACCTTCCAAACCTCACAAATGTAGGCCTGGTTGAGAAACTGGTCAGCAAAGTAAGGCCAGCAAAGGAAAGGAACTCCATTGCTCACTCCTTCCATGGTGGAGTTCCATCCGCAGTGGCTCAAGAAGCAAGCTACAGATGGGTGACTCAGTACCTGTTAGAAACCAATATTAAAACCTATATTAATCTTGTAACTGTTACCCAATAATAGTTTAATTTTTACCTATTGCTGAGGCGCCCAACCTACGATTTGTCCCCGATTTCCCAATCTGTCTCTGAACCCATCTGGAAAAGCATGATCATGATCAGGATCAGGCCTCACAACCCATAAAAATGGTCTATTGGTTAGTTCAAGCCCCAAAGCCAGTTCTTGAAACTGTTTATAGTCAAAAACAGTGAACTGAGTCTGGTGGATGTTGATCGAGCCATTCCAGGCAGGTTGAGTCCTCTTCCCAGAAGCTGCCTGCTGATTTTCCATGGCGGTTGGTTGAGAGAAGTGGGCCTAAACAAGGAAAATGCTGCAGGTTCAAGCTCTAAAGCTGAATTGCAAATCAGCCAGTTTGCTGCTTTCATAGACTTGTTGTTTCTTGAAATGATTTCAAAAACAGCTTTGTCTGTAGCCAAGTCCCCTATGCATGCCCATCCAAGCTTTGATGTGTGAATGGCAGGCATGGTTGGTGATAGCTGAATCATCTGATTCTTTATTGGAGCTGCTGTAAAAAAGAAAAAAAAAAGACAATAATTATATATGATATAATAGCAATGGTTATTATTTAAAAAATGTTGCTGCTAAATTATTCTGATAAAATTTCTCGTATAAAATTTATGTTTTCAAATTATTTTCTTTTCCCAAATCCATCTACTGGAACAAGTTCTTGAAGTTCCATGTTGCCTCATTTTTCAAAAGGGTAATTGCAAGTAATTGCTAAATTTGTGCATGGGTTAGACTAGATCTGTCATCTCGATCTTCGTTGTTTCAAATCATCTTTCTACCATATGAATAGTCACAGAGACTCACCATATCATGAAAAGAGAGTCTGAGATAAAAAGATAAAGGGAGAATGAGAATAGAGGATCTTGCCACATGTATTTGTGTTATGAGTAGTAAACATTAAAAAACAAGATCCTTTGTCTCACACTCTCTTACCACTCTGTCCCATGCTTCATCTCTACCAAAGGACGAGAGTCCGAGTCACAAAACCTATGATAGAGAAGGACAGGACAGAAAAGAGTGGAACAAAGGATGCTCAGTGGAAAACTTGAAGGTCAATTAGTAGTAACAAGTTCTTACCATTGCTATTTATGATCCCATCTTCCAACAGCTCAGGAATGCTGAATGCCAAAGCCAGCTGCCCCGCCGCTGCTGGCCAAAATGCCGCCCGTGTGATTCCTATCTTCTCTGCAACATCCAGTGCCCATCCTATGTTTTCATCTGCAATAACACAACTGATCTTCTCATCCTCATCCGATCCATTATTAATCTTTTTTATGAACTCTTCAAGCTTCCCAGGCATGACTTGAGAGATTGCTTCTATCAATTTCTTAAAATCATTCCTGTCTTCCCATGGTTCCAACCCATCTGGGATTGAAACCAGATCTATATTATCATTATCCACTACTACAAAACTATTGCTAGTTTGTTTGTTTGAAGGTGAATTAAGGACCTTTGTGTGATTGAACTCTGTGTTCACAAAGGTTACTTTGAAACCTTGTTTGGATAGCCATTGCATGAGCTCTAGCAAGGGAATTACATGGCCTTGTGCTGGATAATGTTGGAAAATTGGTTTTTTTTTATAAGGCTTATATTGGGCCAACTTTGAGCCCAAAATTGAGTGGGTTCCAAACGTCTTTTGGGGTGGGTTCGAAAAGGTGACGTGTTCCTTGCCGCATGGCAAGTCACACGGTGAAGACGGTTCATCAAAACCATTTATGAGTGAATAGAAAGTTGACGTCATTTTCGGGTTCGTGGAATGGGAAATTTAAAGAAGTAAAATGTGGGTTTCTTGAAATGGGTTGTCCCACATTGAAACTTTAAGAGAGCTTTGTTGAGTATATAAGCTCTAGATTACAACACTTGGGTTGGGCCCCAAGGGGCATCCCAAGTTTGTAGAAGGGAAGAGTTATGGACAAATGAAACCTTGGCTCAAACCATCACATGTGCCGCCGTCCGTCCAAGCGCGGGTGTGGGTCAATTCTTATATTAATTTTTTGGACAAAATTCATTTGAATTTTTTCAAAAATTATTGCGGGAATTTAATTTAAATTTGAATTCAATTTTTTTGTCCAAACTTTGTGCCACTTCCATATTCCACTACAGTTGCAAATTTCATACAGGTTTTTTAAACTGCTGGACAGATTCAAAACTGTCCAAATAGTTTTTCAATCTGTTATATTTCGAACAGATTCAATTTCAAAACTGTCCAGGCAGTTACATGTTCAAAACAGCAACTGTATCTATTCAGTTACAGGTTCAAATCTGTCCAGTTTTCAAACTGCATCTGTTCGAAGGTTTTGCACTTGTTCAAGTTCAAATACATACCTATTCGGGTCTGCAAGTTGCCTATAAATATAAATCCATTTCCAACAGTCATGGATATCCCAAAAACAGTTTGAAAATTCCCTTTTCCTTACTGTCAGATTTTATCTATTTGCATTTGTTTTATTCTTCATTCTAGTTTTAGAAGAAAAAAAATTAAAGAGAGTATAGAAAACAAAGTTCTAGTTCGCCGGACAAATTTGTTTAGAGTGCTACAATAAATTTGTGAAGATTATTGTATCCTGGGAGATAGACGCCACATAACCATAAGCACCATAGCAGGGCGAATCTGTCTTAACGACAGAGTGTCACACATTCGACTTGGTCTTTTATTTTTCGGTTTGATAAAATAAATTCTGTAAGTTATTTATTTTATTTTGTTTCATTTAGTTTCATTTTATTTTATTTACACAAAAGATTGTTCCAACAGATAAGGTATAGCTAGAATATGTAGTTTCATGCCCAGCTTTAAACTTGTTCTTTGCCCACTCAAATGTTTAGAAGTACTGCTATTATAGGAAGCCATTGAGGCTTGACTGAGTCCATGCCTCGCTCACAAAGCCACCTAACATTTGACTCATGTTATACGAATAAAAAATTTATATAATATTTTTATATATATGTGTGTGAATGATTTTCCGATCACACTGCCAACTCAGTATTCAACTGGAGAGTACTAGCAGAATAGGCGACACCTGGCTGACCTGCAACAGAAAGAGAAGATTCCGGCGATGGTTCATCCACCCGGGGGCACTCCGACGATCAAGTCAGTATATCTCTCAAAGATAATCAACTGTTAAACTCACTGTTCTGAATGTAAATTGCGTACCTTAGACCCATCGGGGGTGCTTTTCTTTTATAGTTAACTCAATCCTTGTCCCAACAGAAGCCTAGCTTCAATGGACTTTAGCCCAGTACTTATCCAGGACTCTTTAATAGATAGAGATAAACTCCCTAAGAGCTTTATCCTTATCCATGCTGAGTCCCCTCATCATTCTAGGACTTTTATGCCCTATCCGCTTATCTCGAACTCTGACATCTTAGGAGATAACCTCGGCCTTGCCGAGATCACCTCGGCGTCATGACCAGGACACGTGGCACCTCGGCTGACACGTCGACGTCACCTTGGCCACGTGTTGGTACTCAGAAAATATATCCCCACAACTGCCCCCTAGGTTCTATTACCTCGGCATTCTGAGGTGATGGAACCTATGTTGGAACTTCCTGCCAATACATTGGTTTAAAGTCTCTCAGCCGAGATCATCATATAAGCCGACATGTCTCTTTTAAAGATTAAAGATCCCAAGATCTCCTTCACGTGTATGAGCTGTCATGCAAAATAACTCAACCGTTTCAGCCATGCGTCTTCCCTTTACCGGATCGTACACTGTACGCACTTGTAAGTCGTCTTGCGCCTGTATGCGCCATCTGACGTATTCGTTGTTCCAGGCGCATTAATTGCCCTTTTGCCGCCATTTCAAGTTTTTGACAAAACTCGTTTCTTTCCCCCGTCTTTTCACTTTTCACTTTTCACTTTCGCATCTGAAGCTCTTTTCTTTTTCTAACTTTTCCCTTCAAGATCCTCCATTGTTCAAGCTTCTAAAGCTCTGCAACTTGCTCCGTCCATCTCCTCCGGTGAGGTTCTTGCTAATCCTTTCTGCAGCTGCCGTTCGTCTGACTTCGGCGAACTCAACACCGACTTCTTTTCTTCGGTGAGTTACTGTTTCCTCCCGATTTAACATCTTGTTTCAGTTTTTGACGGTATCTTGAGTTCCTGTCATTTTTGCGAACTTGCTTATGACCTTAATTGGTTTAATCTGTTCATGTATCTAAGTATGATTGCCTCGCGATTCTATTTTTGCTCAATCTCTTCTTGAGTATTCATAACCTGCACACACATTTGTCCACTTTTGCCATTGTTTTTGGCCTTGTACCCTTTCATACACTCTGTCACAGTGTTCTTGGTAGTTCACCCTTGTTCTTGATTCTGAAACACGTTCTTGTTTTCTGTTTTCTGTGTCTTTTCCAGATTCCTGCCTTCAATCTTTGTTCCCACAGACTTAGGTTTTGGGATTTGTTTGTAGAACCCACAATTTTTAGGAAAAACTGAAACGAATTTCTTCTAGATCCGTACAAACCCTTACCATAGTACATTTTTAGGTTTTTAGCCGAGGTCCTTTAAACCCTCCAAAAATACTTCTTCTTGAAATCCGATACCTCCATTTAAGCCGACGTTATGGGTATGTAGAAGCATAGGGTAGATACCCCATCCAAATTAGAGTACTTTAGGTGAGAGTTTGACATCCCGGCCAACGTCCATCTGAGGTTGGCTGGGGAGGATGACTCCATCATGCCTACAACTGATTCTATGCCCTTCCCTGTGATAGCCTTCATTGAGTGCGGACTTCGGCTCCCACTCAACACCCTTTTTCGCGAGATACTTCACTACTATAAGTTGAACCCGATGCAACTCGCCATCAATTCCTATCGAGTTATTCATGGTATCATAGCCTTAGCCAAACAAGAAAACGCTAGGATTACCTTAGCCGACATCCAATATTGCTATACCATGTGTGGTCTCAAAAAAGATACGGGCTACGTTTACTACCTTAAGTCGAGGTCCACAGAGTATAAAATCGTAGCCGACCTCCCAGACTCCAACAAGGGAGCTGGAGACGATTACTTCATTACCTCGGGAAACTGGGAGTTTGCTCCAAACGAGGACCTCCATCTCTACCCTCTTCCTCGTTCAGTTTTTGTAGAGGGCAATGGTAAAAGCCCTGTGTTCATACTAACTTGTTTTTAAAGTCTTCAATACTTTGTTTGTTTCTAATGTCTGTTTTTTCTTGCAGCTCTTCCTTAACCACCAAAGGGCTTCTGTCAGTCTTTCTTTCCCAGCAAAGACTTGAGGAAACTCTTGGATCTGCCAGTCCACAAACGGAAGGCCCCTCTTCTACTTAATTTCATTCCTACGTACAAGTCAGCTCTTCTCGACGTCCCCAAGAAGAAGAAAAAGAAGAGTCTGTCTCCTCTTTCCGCCACAACTCCTCAATCTACCTCCACATCTCGGCAAGACCAAGGATCAACTTCTGATCCAGCCGAGCAGCCGTCAACCTCGGCTCCATATCTGATCCCGATATCCCAACGCCAACGCCGGCGACGAACCATTTTTTCTGCCGAGATGGGCCGTCAAAAAGCAGTTGCCAAAGATCTCTTGGCCAGCATTCCTACCGACGTTGACGCTCAGGCTGCACAAACCCAACCTCAGCCAAAGCAGAAGCAAAAAAGAATCAAGAAGGCTCAGCCAAAAGCAAAGGTGACTCAGGTTGACACTGAGGATGCTTTGCCAATTTTGAAATTGGCTTCAAGTGAGAAAACCACATCTGCTGCCGATAAGAGGCCTGCCGAGGCCCAGCCATCTGAGTCCATCCGATCAAAGAGGCCGATGTCATCTGCTGCAACCACTCCGGGGTCTTCAAAGCACGATGCCCTCTGGGCCCCCCAAATCACTCTGGAAGACAAGCCAGTTATGGCCAACGATAGCGCTGATGACATTAATGTCGGCGTTACCCTTAGTACCGCTCTGCTACTTCCCGACGATCTTGACCGAAACGCCGAGTTGAGCGAATATGAGAACTATGCTCTGATGCTTCAGCGTTCTGTTCAAGTAAGTGCCTTTATTTGGTCGTTTTTCTTTCTTTCTTTCTTTCTTTTTATACTTTAGAAGATTTTTGTAATAACCTCTGCTCTGATTTATTTTTTCTCAGGCCATCCAGCATGCCCATTCTTTCTCAGTACAATCTTTCGAGAACCGGGAGAAGCTAGCCGAGAAGAAGAGGGAGGTCTCTAGTCTTCAGAAAACTAATAAAAACTTACAATCAAAGATGAAAATCTTAGAGGATCAAGCCGAGGATGCTATCAAGGCTCAACATGACGCCGAAGAAAAAGCAAGTGCTGCTGAGGCCATTAACAAGGTTCTTGAGGCCTAGAGGAAAGAGTTTGAGGAAAAGATGGCCCAAGCCCAAAGAGAACTCCAGGATGCCTTGGCCACCAAAGATGCTAAACTGAAGGCGGCCGACCAGAAGGGGTACAACGAGGGGGTGGCCGATGTCACGGCAGACTATGAAAGACAAGTAAAACAAGCATGCAACAAGGGTTTTACCCTTGGTTGGATGACTTTGCTAAAAAAGCTTGAAGTCCCCGAGGACTCCCCCCTCAGGAATGCCGATGTCCTTCCCCTTCCATTCCCTCCAACTCCAAGTCAATCCGATGACGAATCTGAGTCTGAGGAGGAGACCTTGGTGAGGAAATCAAAGGAGGCTGCTGGGACCAAGTCCCCTTCTCTAAATGAGCAAGTCCTGGACTTGACTCAAGATGAGGAGGGTGAGGAAGTTCCCAAAGATGCTACAGCTGAAAGGTATCAGTCGAGGTGATCCTTTCCGACAAGAGCCTTGATGAAACCCTTCAAGAAATTGATGCTGAGCTTGCGGCTGAGAAAGCCACCGAGATTTCTTCTCAGCAGTCCTCCGAGGTCCAAACCTAGCCTGCTAATGCTGCTGAAGACTCTTAATTTTCATGTTTTTATCTTCCTTTTATGCTTTGTACTTTTGTTTTCCTCTTGAAACAATGTAAACTTTTCATATTGCCGAAGTGCCTTTTTATAAATACAACTTCTTTGTTTTGAACATTTGTATGCTTGCCTTCTCTTTACTATTCTTGTATGATTCCATACTTAGAATTTTTTTGCATATCTTTAGTATACACTTCAATCTATGTGCAACCTTTTCGGGGTGATACACCTCGGTCATACAAACTTGGTTTAACTTTAACTTGTAAACTTTTCTCAAGTTTCAACAAGTGTTAAACATCATCTCGGTTTAACTTCAACTTGTAAACTTTTCTCAAGTTTCAACAAGTGTTAAACTCATTTTTCTTCTCTCTACCCCCTGATGTGAACCTAAGTTCCACTTGGGTTCTCATTATACATGTATTCCAGAAACAACGTTATGTATCTTTATTAGTCACAAGTGTATAAACATATATAAACAAGCTTAAAACTTTATTTATTTTCTTCGGCAAAATGACAAAAAATTCTAATGATAGAAAAATTTCAAATTGCAAGTGTTCCAAGGCCTTGGCAACTCATTGCCCTCATTATCTTCAAGCCGATATGCCCCATTGCCCAATACCGAGATGATTCTGTAGGGTCCTTCCCAATTTGGGCCAAGCTTCCCCTCTCTGGGATCCTTCTTGTTGCCGACGACTTTCCTTAGGACGAGGTCACCGATTTGAAACTCCCTTGGGTTGACCCTTCTGTTATAAGCTCTGGCAAGCTGTTGCTGGTATGCTGCCAGCTGAATTGCAGCTCTCTCCCTTCTTTCTTCTATTAGGTCCAGATCTCGGGCTAAGAGTATATCATTAGTCCCGTTCTCTACTCCCTGGGTTCTGATCCCAGGGATGCCGACCTCCAGTGGAATAACAGCTTCTGTGCCATAGGCCATGGCAAAGGGGGATTCCCCCGTTGATCTTCTCGGCGTAGTCCGATATGCCCAAAGCACACTTGGTAGTTCATCCACCCACTTTCCTTTTGCTGCCTGTAGCCTCTTCTTTATCCCATCCAAGATAACTTTATTGGATGCTTCTGCTTGTCCATTGCTTTGAGGAAAGCTTGGGGTTGAAAAGTAGTTCTTGATCTTGAACTTTGCGCAGAAGCTCTTGATTAGCTTACTGTCAAATTGTGTTCCGTTGTCTGCGACTATTGCTTTTGAGATCCCAAATCTTGTGATTATGTTCTTCCATATGAAGCTCTTTACGTCCACATCTCGGATCTTGGCTAAGGGCTCAGCTTCTATCCACTTGGTGAAGTAATCTGTTGCTACCAGCAGGTATTTCCTTTGCCCAGTTGCTTAGGGTAGTTGTCCGACAAGATCCATTCCCCATTGGGCAAACGGCAAGGACTGGATACTGGGTTTAGGTCTGCTGCTGGTTGGTGTATCAGAGGTGCAAACCTTTGGCACTTTTCACATTTCTTGACATAGGCCTCTGCATCTTTCTGCATGTAAAGCCACCAATACCCCTGGGTAATGGCCCTATGAGCTAGTGATCTGCCTCCGGTGTGGCTTCCACAAATTCCTTCATGTATTTCATATAGAAAATCTTCAACTTATGAAGGATGTACGCACCTCAAAAGGGGTCCAGTGAAGGATCTTCTGTAGAGATGTCCTTCTGCTATTAGACTGAATCTTGCCGACTTCAATCTGATCTTGTGTGCCTCTTTGTGGTCATCTGGCAGCTTTCCTTCTTTCAGGAATACAACAATTGCATCCATCCAACTTGGTCCCATCTCCATACACATTGCTTCACGCTCTGTGGTCAGTGGTTCGATGCTTGGGTCCGACAAGTAGTCCACCATTATTGTCCTCGCTTTTCCAGGTTGTATTGCACTAGCTAGGTTGGCCAATGCATCGGCATGACTGTTATCATCTCGGCTGACTTGAAGTAGTCGGCAGTTCTGAAACAAGGCTGTCAACCTGATGACCTTCTTTGCGTAGGCTGACATCCTTTCATCTCGGGCTGCAAACTCGCCTGTTGTTTGGTTAACTATAAGTTGTAAGTCACAAAAGACTATTACCTCATCTGCTTGTACTGCTGCTGCCAGCTTCAGTCCTGCAATGAATGCTTCATATTCTGCTTCATTGTTTGAGGCCTTGAACCCTAAACGAATCGATTGTTCTAGTATCTGCCCATCTGGAGATACCAGTACTACTCCTGCCCCGCTCCCTGTCGGTTGGAACTCCCATCAACAAACAGTCGAAAGGAGTCACCGATGTAAATGCTGCAGGGTCTGAGTTTTTCCTCTTTGCTTTGTTCTTTCGCCTTTGGCTGGGCTCCTCCTTGCTTGTTTGGACATCGTTCACCTTGGCTCAACGGAGCCCGATGTTCGATGGATTCTGGCGTGAACTCTGCCACGAAGTCGGCCAAAACTTGGCCTTTGATTGCTGTTCTGGGTCTGTACTCCAGGTCATACTGGCCCAAGGTGACTGCCTATTTGGCTATTCTTCCTGTCAAGTCTCCTTGTTGCAGCAAGGACTTCAAGGGGTGTTCAGTTAGCACCACAATTTTATGGGCCTGGAAGTAATGGTTCAGCTTCTTTGAAGCCATTACTAAAGCCAGTGCCAATTTCTCTAAGGGTAGATATCTTGTTTCTGCATCGGCCAGGGTTTTGCTTGCATAGTAAACAGCCTTTTGCTCCCCTTTTTCTTCTCGGATTATCACTGCGCTTATTGCGTGTTCTAAAACTGCTAAGTACAAGAACAGTTTCTCCCCAGGTTCTGGATTTGAAAGGACTGGAGTTGTGGTCAAATACTTCTTCAAGTCGGCCAGGGCGACCTCGCATTCTTCTGTCCATAAAAAATCTGTGGCTTTCTTCACTAAGTTGAAGAAAGGTTTGCACTTGTCTGAGCTTCTACTTATGAACCTATTCAGGGCTGCGGCCCTTCCAGTCAACATTTGCACCTGTTTTACTGACGTCAGACTCTTTAAATCCAGGATGGCCTTAATCTGATTCGGGCTGGCCTCAATGCCCCTTCTGGTCACCAGGTATCCCAAGAACTTACCAGATCCAACTCCAAATGCGCACTTTGATGCATTGAGTCAGAGCCGATATGCTTTAAGGATTTCAAAGACTGCTTTGAGGTCGGCCAGATGACCTTCTAGTTCCTTGGTCTTTACGACCATGTCGTCAATGTAAACTTCCACCATTCGGCCAATTAGGTGTCTGAACATCTTGGTTACCAACCTTTGGTAAGTTGCTCTTGCGTTTTTCAACCCAAAAAGCATCACCCTGTAGCAGTACAGCCCTTTTGGGGTGATAAACGCAGTCTTCTCTTCATCCGCGGGATACATGGCTATCTGGTGATACCCCCTGTAGGCATCTAGAAAGCTCATCCTTCCATACCCTGAAGTGGCATCCATTAGCTGGTCAATCTTGGGTAGAGAGAAGCTGTCTTTGGGACAGGCCTTGTTTAAGCTAGTAAAGTCTATGCAGACCCTCCATTTACCATTCTTCTTCTTCACCACTACTGTGTTCGATAGTCATGTCGGGTAATTTACCTCACGAATGGCCCTGGCTTCCAGTAGTTTGTCTACTTGCTTTTCCACTGCTTCGACGTGTATCAACGTCGGTCTTCTTGCTCGTTGGATTACAGGTTTGGCCGACCTGTCGACGTTCAGCTTATGACAAGTGACCTCGAGGTCAATGCCAGGCATTTCGTATGGCGTCCACGCAAACACCTCAATATTTGCTCTAAAAAAAGCTTCCAACTCTTTTTCCTCTTCTTCGGCTAAGCCTGAGCCGAGAAGAAAGAAGCGTTCTTCATCCCCCTCTTAGACGAGGATTTTCTTCAGTGTTTATTCACTCTTCTCGGTTGGCTCCTTGCCGACATCCTCTAGGACCTCTACGTCCTCGTCTTCAATCTTTGTCTTCTCTGGTTCTCGAATGCTACAGGTGGATTTCATTGCTGCCATAGAGCAATTCTTTGCTTGCAGCTGATCTCCTCTGACCTCCTCAATCCCATGCTCTGTTAGGAACCTCAATAGTTAATGCAATGTTGAGGGAACAGCCCTCATTGCATGCAACTATGGCCTTCCCAAAATGATGTTGTAAGGGGAGGGTGTGTCGATTACAGTGAACTCTGTTATTATCTTCCTGGTGCCTGCCTGCACCTCCAAGCTGGTTGTTCCCAGTGGCCATGTCGGCGTTCCATTGAACTCGACCATTGGGCTATTGGATTGCTCCATATCGTCTGGGTGAAGGCCGAGCTCTTTGTAACATCGGGCGTACATGATGTCATAAGAGCTGCCTTGGTCAATCAGGATGCGCTTTACTTGGCATTCCCCAACCTGGAGGGATAGTACCAAGGCATCATTATGCAGATGCTGCACCATCTCAAGGTCGGCTTCAGAAAAGAACACTACTGGTCCTTGGCCCTCCTCTACCCGATGTCTCTTCTCCTCGACTTGGTAGACATGCTGCAAGTGCTTCACCTTCTGGGTCTCCCCCCTTATCTCGTTCTCGTTGACCTTCGAGTGAATTACATTAATTACCCGAGGTCCTCCTGCCTGAGGTTGCTGTGCTGGGGGAGGCGGAGCTGCTGGTGCCTGAGGCAATCTTGCTTGTTCTTCCCTTGTTCTGGCCTCATCGACAAGGTCTCTCAGATGGCCTTGCCTCACCAGGTCTTCCAAGTGTGTTTTTAGGGCTCTGCAGCCCTGAGTCATATGTCCGTTTTCATTGTGGTAAGCACAATGCCTGCCAAGGTTTCTTCCCATAAATTCTCCTAGTGCCCTTGCTGGTGTTCAGAAATAGGGTTGATTCCGAATTTGATCCAGGACTTTGTAAATTGGGATTCGGAACACAGTTGTCACTGCCTGTGTAGCCCTCAGTTCTGTCTCTTGCTTGCTCGATCCATTGTTACCTCGGCCTCGCTTCGACGAGCCGTTTCCTTTCTCTTGATTTGTCTCCTTAGTCCCCGATGTATCTTCCTCGACTCTGGCGTATTTTTCAATTCTGGCCATGAGCTCTTCCATGCTTTTTGGCAGTGTCTTTGCCAAAGACTTTCGTAGCGGGCAGTTGTCTTTTAGGCCATTCTTGAAAGATACGACCGCCACCTCTTGGTTACACTCTCGTATTCGGTTGAATACCTCATAGTATCTTTTTGCATAGGGCCTAAGGCCTTCATCCTTACTGATCTTCAGAGCCATCAATGCGTCTACCTTCAATGGCTGCAGCTTGTTTGTCACGAACCTGGCCACAAACATCTCGGCCAGGCCTTCCCAAGTCTTCACGCTTCCCTTTGGTAGTTTGTGGAACCAATCTGATGCAATCTCCCCGAAGGATGAGGGGAACACTTTGCAAAGCAACGACTCGTTCCCACTATACAATGCCATTGAGTTCAAGTATAATCCAACGTGGAAGTTGGGGTCTGACTTACCATCGTATATTTGGAACCTCGGCATACTGAATCTCTTCGGCGCCTCAAACTTGTCCAACTCCACCGAGAATAGTGTCCTCGGCTTAACTGGGGAGGTTACCTCGGCGTCGGCATTCTGTTGCTTCCTCTTGAGGTAATCTCTTAAGTCCTCTTTTGTTCGCCCAGGAGCTCGGCTATCTCCTGCTTTCAATCTTTTTGGTGCACTACTTTCAGCCTCGTGGTGAGTCCTCTTCGACCTTTCTCCATTAGTTGTGTCGAAGCATAGCGCCTGCCCCTGAACATGCTGATGTTCTTTGGGGTCTGCCTCCTTTGTGCGATACGTCCTCCGTGATTCTTCCCTTCTTGACTCCCCTCGTCCGACTTCCCTGGAAGGTCGGTGAGAATGTCTTTCGCTCCTAGTGTGTTGAGGGGCTATGGGCATTGTTTTCTGCCCTCCCTTCTAGATATTGGCCGCTGGAATCGGCGTGTCCTGCAGCAGGAATGGTGGCTGCATAACGTTGTTTTGCATCATGAAATTGACGACCGATTGCAGGTCCGCCAACTTGTTTGCCATTTGTTTAACCTCTTCGTCCCTCCGCAGGCATCTATCCTTCCATACCTGGAGGTCATCCTCTTTGTAGTATTCACTTCGATCTGGCTTCTTTGGTGCGTCGCCATCCTGGCCGACGTCCTTGTTGCTGTGATTCTGGTCACAAGTTTCTGTATTGCAGTTGTCTCCTTCGACGTCAAGGTTGATAGGTCTGCCACTCCCAGCAGGAGTGTCGTCCCCAATCTTTTCCTTCTGTCCGTTGCTGGCCATTTATTCTCCTTTCTTTCCCACAGACGGCGCCAAATTGTGTGAGTGATTTTCCGATCACACTGCCAACTCAGTATTCAGCTGGAGAGTACTAGCAGAATAGACGACACCTGGCTGACCTGCAACAGAAAGAGAAGATTCCGGCGGTGGTTCGTCCACCCGGGGGCACTCCGACGATCAAGTCAGTATATCTCTCAAAGATAATCAACTGTTAAACTCACTGTTCTGAATGTAAATTGCGTACCTTAGACCCATCGGGGGTGCCTTTCTTTTATAGTTAACTCAATCCTTGTCCCAACAGAAGTCTAGCTTCAATGGACTTTAGCCCAGTACTTATCTAGGACTCTTTAATAGATAGAGATAAACTTCCTAAGAGCTTTATCCTTATCCATGCTGAGTCCCCTCATCATTCTAGGACTCTTGTGCCCTATCCGCTTATCTCAGACTCTGACATCTTAGGAGATAACCTCGGCCTTGCCGAAATCACCCCGGCGTCATGACCAGGACACGTGGCACGTCGGCTGACACGTCGGCGTCACCTTGGCCACGTGTTGGTACTCAAAAAATATATCCCCACAATATATAATGTGTATTCAATGTGTACCTTTTATTTTAAAACAAAATATTCATGAAGATGAATTTATTTACAAAAATGATATTGTTATATTTCTTTCCACAAGAAAGAGTTACACCTCCATATTTTTGGCCAAATAGGCTGATCTGTAATTTTTCAATAATAAACAAAAAAAAAAAAAAAGAAGATGTAAGACTTAATTTTCTCAACAATTGACAAAAATTACAAGGTAAAATGTGTTAGTTGAGTAAAAATTGAAGGTAAAAATGTGTTTAACACCTCTATTGAAGGTCAAATTGAACAAAAAAAAATGTGCTAGCTTTTTTTGTACTCCGGAAATTATTAAGTAAAAAAAAAGGACAAATTACAAACACCCCCCTCGAGGTTTGGTGAAAATACAGATTTCTCCCTGAGGTTTAAGAAATTACAAATTGCCCCCCTGAGGATCAAATTTTCATAACAAATTAGGAGAAATTAGGGGGGAATCTGTATGAAAATAAAAATCTCAAGGGATAATTTGTTATGGAAATATAAACTTCAGGGGGCGAGATGTAATTTCTCAAACCTCAAGAAAAAATTTATATTTTCACCAAATCTCGAGAAAGGTGTTTGTAATTTGCCAAAAAAAAATGAAAAGTGTCAGCTAGTCATGTCAACTAGTTGTTAAACACTACCAGTGGGTAATGTTCTAAGGCTCTACATTTAGGAAGGCCTCCAAATTTTACAAATTAACATTTTCTTTCACGGATGTTTTTACAATGCTCTTGTTGTGGTAATTTAATTGTCTAAATTTAAAGTTAAAACAAAACTATGTTATATTAAGATATGTGATTTAAAAGAAAATGAGATATTGTTTTTATATCATTGTACTTTTTTTTTTGTTTAAAAACTTGTCATTGAATTGTTTATTTTTCTAGTTTGTGTTTGTCGTACTAAAAAACACATTAAAATCGTTGTGCAAAAGGCATGGTGGAGAATGCTTTACCAATTTTTAGTGGCACTATGGTCTAGTTATTGTCCATTTTCAGTGTTAAATGCATTCAGATCTTAAATTTATGAACAGAAATAAATCGGTTGTACTATATGTATCAATTAATATATATACTAATGTATCAATCAGTGTTATGATATTATTATTGACCAAATTTATTATACAAGTTATAAATACTCAAAACCATACAAATGATATTACATCATCTGTTACTATACTAATGTATATATTAATTAATACATATAACATTATTTGAAATAAATTGATAGGCCCAATAGACAAAGAATAATATCGTACATGTCACCAACATGAATGTGACAAAAACCTTGGATCTTTTGCCCTTGATGTAGGCCACTCACCAAGTCTAACATATGATATATTGTAATGTATTGAATTTTAACTCAAAAGATAATTTTTTTAACATGAAATTATTGTCCTAAAAAGCATATTTATTAGTAACTTTTAAAAAATTTGTCGCTAATTTTTTTTTTCTTTTTTTAGAGATAATCATTTCATGACAACTAAAATTAGTCTCTTAATTTTTTGTTAGAAACAAATTTTTTATTTTTTAAACAAAAAGCTGTAATATGAAGTAGTCAAAAACACCCTACCAAATTATTAGGTAGGAGTCTTTTGGAAACTTTTTAAAAAAATCAATTTTTTGGTTTTTTAACTTTTTTACACAAAAAAAGTCACAAAAAGTTAGTTTTTTTAACACAAAAAAATCAAAAAAATCACAAAAAAAACAAAAAATTAATTTTTTAACAATTTCTCAAAACACCAAACAAAATTTATCTTTCTCTACCCCAGAAAACGAAACCAATTTCAGTCCAAAGGAAATAAAACGTGAGCAAATGTGCCAGTGCCACTATATTGTTGATTTTTATAAGGGAAAAAAGAGGACCAAATCAAACCAAGTTAAATAATCAATCACACCCTAGTCAATTAGGGGACATGTTGTTTTGATGGATTTTTCATTAGACTATGTTGTTGGGACAGGATTCATTTTGATTATTTATTTGAATAATTTAAATAGTTTATTTTATATATTTAAAAATTAGATCAATTCAGTATTGTAGTCATATAATTAAATAACATTTATATTTCAAATAATAAATAATTTATTCTCAAGATTATTCTTACTGTACATTTTAAAAATCAAATAAGAACCAGTCATATAGTTACAAAATTTTAATTAATTTAATTTTTTCATGAATAATTACAATGAACCATTTAAATTATCCAGTTAGAAACCACATGAGACTAACCACTTCCAGCCAGGATTAAGGCATGAACTAACTATCCCATAGACATTTATTTTTTACTTAAAAAGACCCTATTCTAGGGTATGTTGTCGTCACCCATGACGTCATTAATTATAATTACACGTGTTGACATCAATGTTATAATTAGACTCATGTTTGTGTGTTCAATTTGCAAAAATACTTGAAATGTTTAAATATTACTCTTGAATTTATTTCAACATATTAGATATTTTGATTGGTTTAGAAATTTATTAATTTTGACTCAACACTCTGCCACGTGGTGTGAATAAATTTAAAAATAATATTTTACAAATTTTTTGTTTTATTTTTTGTCCAAATAAATATGACAACTACCCTATTCTAAACATAGCAAATGCCCACGATCCTAATTGTAATTTAACAAAACTTGGGATGCAAAAAATAATTTTAAAAACAATCTGGCATCAAACAAACAAAGAAACAATATACCTAATTTATATGAAAAAAGTTAGGGGTCATGAAAATTTTTTCATGAAAATGATCATGAAAAATTTATGATCTTTAGATTACCTTGATTAGTGTGTGGTGCTTTATTCTACGTGTAATCCAAGAATCACAAAACTTTCATGATTATTTTCATGAAAGGTTTTTCATGATACCTAACATTGCTGAATTTATATTTACACCATACATAATTTCTGAATACTTTCTTGGTATTTTTTGTTTGGTAGAAAGTCTTATTCACGTTACAAATAAAAAAAAAAAAAGTTTTATTCAAAAATAATAGAAGAGAATCAATAAGCATTAATACAACACAATTATTCTACCTACTTAGATTTTTTACTCAAAAATATAAAATGTGGGATTCAGATTTATTCTGTACATTAATCCCATACCATATCAATAAAATCTCAAACACACTATTTATGAAGATGATAATTTTCTTTACAAATATTATGGATAAATAAGAGTTTTCCAAATAACAACATTGTTACGAACTTTCTATGAATTCTTCAACCATTCAACAAAATTGTTGAAATTCTTGTAAGAGCTTCCTCCTTCACCAACATTCCTCATCGTGGATTCCTTAAGCTCGAAAGCTCTTCCTCTAAATCCATCATCTCCAATCACTTCCTCTACCTTGTTCTTAATTTCTCCTTTTCTCACAATTCCACTCTCATCCCTCTCCAACCCCAACCCCACCTTCCAAACATCACAAATATAACTCTGGTTAATGAATTGGTCCGCAAAGTAAGGCCAACACAAAAAAGGAACTCCGTTGCTCACCCCTTCCATGACAGAGTTCCAACCGCAATGACTCACAAAACACCCCACGGACGGGTGACTCAGCACCTTCTGCTGTGGGGCCCACCCCACCACCCGCTTGCGGGTCCTCATTCTGTCTAAAAACCCATCTGGGTAATTAAAATTGGTTCCATTCGTAACAGATTCCGCTCGAACCACCCACAGAAACGGCCTGAGGGTGAATTCGAGCCCCAACGCCAGTTCTTCGAATTGGGTTGGGTTGAAAACTGCGAAGCTACCAAATGCGACGTAGATTACGGAGTTTGGTTGTTGTTGATCGAGCCACTTTAGGCAGGTTGGGTCTTCGGGCCAGAAGTGTCCAGCTGAGTTCCCGAGGCGATTGAGGGCCAGAAGTGGGCCGATGGGTAGGATTTGTGGAGCCAAGGCGAATGCGCCGGACTCAAGGTTGAGGGTGGAGTTGCAGATTAGCCAGTCTGCTGATTTCACCGCTTTGTTGTTTTTTTCCATCACTTGGAATATGATTTTCTGCATTGTTGAGCTGCCCATTCGGGTCCAGATGAGGTTCGTTGAGTTCATGGCTGGCATGGAGGGAGATAGCTGAATCGTCTGGTTCTTTGTTGGGGTTCCTGCAGTGGAAAATCAAGGCTACAGTCATAGTGATTTTCATTTTCATTTTCAATTTTTTTTTTTTTTTTTTTTTTGAACTTGTGAGTTTTTAGGTGAGTAAATAAATGATTGTGTTGAAAATTTTGTATGAATTAACCATGTCTGGATCAGAATTCTTTGGATTGTTGAGTCTATTGTGAAAATTTAAAAATTAAAAAAAGAAGAAGAAAAAACTTCATTTTCATATGATTTTTTCTTTTCCTTTTTTTTAGATGAAAAATGTGCAATTCTCATATGGTGTGGACTCACCATATGTGGGCTATATTCGATTCTATGATCAATTTTTGTATTCTTAAACTTTTCAAATATTGGTGACAAAGGATCAATATAGGATATATTTTATCCAGATCTCTCTTGTCTATTGTCCTAATGCCAGTCTCCACCACACGAAGGCTTAGAACAAGGAGACAGGTGGACAAAAGATACGACCTCCAAATGATCTTACCATCTTGATCAATTAGTCCATCATCAATCAGCTTCGGGATGTTAAATCCCAAGACTAGCAAGGCAGCTGCAGCAGGCAGGAACGCTGCTCGCTTGATTCCCACCTTCTTCCCAACCTCCATGGCCCAACCGAGGCTCTGATCAGCGACAATGCAACTGATCTTCTCACCCTCTTCTTCCGACCCATTAATCTCTCGTATTAGCTCCTCAACTTTCCTTGGCATGACAGTCATGATCGCCTCAGACAACTTCCCTGGCACATTCCTCTCCCATGTTTCCAATCCATCAGAAATCGAAACCAAATGAATATGATCCCCCAAGACATCATCATCTGTGAGTGCATTCACAACGCGCTTGTGAGTAGTTTCAGTGTTCACAAATGTGATTTTGAATCCATGTTTGGCTACGCTTTGAGCAAGCTCCATGAGGGGAATCACATGGCCTTGTGCTGGATAAGGTAGAATCAGAACATGTGGATTGTTGCCCATTCTTTTTCTTTGTCTACTTTGCAAATTCAATAAATATGGCAATATTTATGTGTAATGTGAGTCTTATTTGTAGCATTTTGAGCATGTTTGAAGTGGCAAAGCTAATGTTGTTGTGTTGTCTGTTAGCTTTTGAGGCTTATTTGAGTTTCAAATTGAGGAATCTACTACTCTTCTTCTTTGTCCTTTGATGAAATCACTTGATGTTGCCCAAAAATAAAAAGAACTAAGAATGTGAATTATTATCCTCGTTGTGTTGTCAATTATTATCATAGATTTTGTAATTGTAATAGATAAGGTCCCAAATCTTGTGCAGGTTGATATGGACATTGTAAATAATAATCTGAAGAACAATTAGTCTAGCCGAGATTAAAAAAGATCAATGGATCCCTGTTTGGTTGTGTTTTTATTTTTTGTTTAATGTTTTAATTTTTTTTAAAAAAAATACATAAAAATTGTTTAGCAAACTTAAAAGTATTTTTAAAACCATTTTTTTTTTTTTAATTTTTGAAAACAACCCAGAAACACAAAAAAAGTTATTTTTTGAGAGATGAAGGGAGATCAAGATCAAGAGCAAAGGAATATGAATTATAATCCTTCTTGTTGTGTTCTCAATTATTATCATAAATTTTGTTGCTGTCTTGATTATTAATGTTTGGAGTGGAGAGTGTGTGGTCCAATATTAGGACATTTAATAAATAAATAAGATCCCCAATCTTGTACAATATGCAGGTTGACAAGGACATTTCAATAATAATAATAAGGATAATACTTGAGACCCCCTTTTGGGGCACCCCTCACCCCCTTTGCCATGTGTCAGGGGGTGATTGGATGTGCAGGAAAGAGGGACCAATGAGAGAAGAGAGGGGGTCAAAAGGAGGTCTAAAAAAGGGGGTCTAAATCACCACCCTAATAATAATAATCTGAATCAGAAATAATACTCTTAGGTGAGGATTAAAAGATTTGGATGAAATATTGATAGCAGGTCACCTAGTGTTTGGCATGGAGCTAATAGCCATTGGGGACTAATATATAAATTGTCAAAAAAGACATCACTTTAAACTTTAACTTTAAATCTCAATTTTTTTTATTATTTTATTTTATTTTTTTGGACATAGCGCGCGATTGCACCATAGGGAGTACACTACAAAGAATCCAAATTCGAAATGAAATGTATTCAAGAGTTAAAGCCTTTTGCTGTTGCATTTTTTCAAAATTTCCATTCCCTTTTGTATGGGAAAGGTATTTTTGGAAATAAATAAACATCTGATTTTACAGCTGTCTATAAAACTTCTTAAATTCTCATGTAAACATCTGGTTTACACTTAATCAAAAGATCAATAAATCAAACAATAATACACTGTTTCTTTTGATTCCTCAATCGAACCACTTATATCAATAGTGGGACAGTTCAGTTTGTTTGGTTACTCAGAAATCTATGGTGGGAAGGTTGAAGGTTACTGTGGGTACATATTTTTTGGATAGCAACACGTGGCTAAGGTGACACCGAAGTGCCAGCCGAGGTGCCACGTGTCCTTGACTTGACGCCGAGACAATCTCGGCTAGGTCGAGGTTATTTGCGGAGATACCGGAATCCGAGATGAGCGGATAAGTTACAAGAGTCCTAGAATAAAGGAGGACTTTAGCCTGGATAAGGATAAAGCTCTTAAGGAGTTTATCTTTATCTATTTGAGAGTCCTGGATAGGCATTGAGCCAGAGTCCATTGAAACTAGGCTTCTACAGGGATCAAGTCAGTATTGGTTATAAAAGTAAGGCATCCTCGTGGGTCCAAGGAACGCTTTTGGTATTCTGAATAATAAGTAAAGTACTTTTGCTATTTTTTAGAGATAACTGACTTGATCGTTAGAGTGCCCCCGTGTGGACGAACCACCGCCAGAGTCTTATTCTTTCTGTGACAGGTCGTTTGGGCGCAATCTATTCTGCCAGTGTTCTCCAGCTGAGTACCTGTTTGGCAGTGTGGTCAGAAAACAGCACACACAATTTGGTGCCGTCTGTAGGAAAGAAAGGAGAATAGATGGCCAACGACGGACAGAAAGAAAGGTTGGGGACGACATCCCTACTGGGAGTGGTAAGCACATTGACCCCAACGTGGAGTAGGATAACTGCAACGAAGAAACTCGGGATCAGAATCCCAAAGAGAAAGACGTCGGCAAGGAGGGCGACGTACCAAAGAAGTCAAACCGAGACGGGTATTATAACGAGGACGACCTCCAGGTATGGAAAGATAGATGCATGCGGAGGGACGACGAGATGAAGGGAATGGCAAATAAATTGGCAGACCTGCAATCGATCGTCAATTTCATGATGCAGAACAACATCGTGCAGCCACCGTTTCCGTTACAAGATGTGCCGATTCCAGCGGCCAAGAACAATGCCCAGAAAGGGGGGCAGAAAACAGTCCCTACAGTCCCCCAGCACACCAGGACCAAGGAACACTTTCACCGGCCTTCAAGGGAGGTCGGGCGAGGAGAGTCAATAAGGGGAGATTCTCGGAGGACGCATCGTACCAAGGAAGCTGACCCCAACGAACATCGGCATGCTCAAGGGAAGGAATTTTGTTTCGACGCAACTAATGGAGAGAGGTCTAAAAAGACTCATAACAACACTGGGAGTAGCGCACCGAAGAGGCTGAAATTCGTTAATAGTCGAGCTCCTAGACGGACCAAGGAGGATTTGAGGGATTACCTCCAGAGGAAGCGACAAGATGCCGAGGTAACCTCACCGGTCAAGCCGAGAACGCCGTTTTCAGTAGAATTGGACAAGTTTGAAGCCCCGAAGAGGTTCCACATGCCGAGATTCCAGATATACGACGGGAAATCTGACCCTAACTTTCACGTCGGCTTGTACCTGAACTCAATGGCACTATACACCGGGAACGAGCCATTGCTCTGCAAAGTGTTCCCCTCATCTTTTGGGGAAAATTGCATCTGACTGGTTTCACAAGTTGCCGAAAGGAACTGTGAAAAGCTGGGAAGGCCTAGCCGAGATGTTCGTGGCTAGATTTGTGACAAACAAACTACAGCCATTGAGGGTGGACGCCTTGATGGTTCTAAGAATTGGCGAGGATGAAAGCCTTAGGGCCTATGCCAAAAAGTACTATGAGGTGTTCAACCGAATACCAGGATGCAACCAAGAGGTGGCGGTCGTGTTTTTTAAGAACGACCTGAAAGATGATTGCCTGCTTCGAAAATCACTAGCAAAGACATTTCCAAAAAGTATGGAGGAACTTATGGCTAGGATAGAAAAGTATGCTTGGGCCAAGGAGGACACACCGGGGACAAAGGCGTCGAAACAAGAGAAGAAAAATGGCTCGCTGAAGCGAGGCCGAGGTAATAGTGGGTACAATAAGCAAGAGACAGGACTGAGGGCCACACAGGCAATCACAACCGTATTCCGAATTCTGGTCTACAAAGTCTTGGAAAAAATCAAGAATCAGCCCTATTATAGAGCACCAGAGAAGCTTCCTGGTGAATTCATGGGAAGAAGTCTGGGGAAACACTGTGCCTACCACAATGAGAATGGGCACCTAACTCAAGGGTGCAGAGCCCTAAAGGCACATCTGGAAGACTTGGTAAGACCAAGTCATCTAAGGGACCTGGTAGATGAGACCAGGACAAGGAAAGAGCAAGCGAGACTGCCACAGGCACCGGCAGCACCACCTCTACCAGCACCGCAACCACAAGCAAGTGGGCCTCGAGTGATCAATGTGATTCACTCGAAGGTCAATGAGAACGAGATACGTGGGGAAACTCAGAAGGTAAAACACTTGCAACATGTGTATCAGGTCTGCGGAAGAGACCTAGGGCAGACGAATGCTAGGGACCAGTGGTATCCTTTACTGAAGACGACCTAAAGATGGTGCAGCATCTATACAACGATGCCTTGGTAATATCCCTCCAGATTGGAGAGTGCCAGGTAAAGCGAATTCTGATCGACTAGGGCAGCTCTTGTGACATCATGTACGTCAGGTGTTACAAGGAGCTTGGCCTTCACTAAGATGATCTGGAACAATCCAATGGTCCAATGGTCGGGTTCAATGGAACGCCGACATAGCCCCTGGGGGCGGTAAGTTTGGAGATGCAGGCTGGCACCAAGAAGGTAAAAACTGAGTTCACAATAATTGACACTCTCTCCCCTTACAATGCTATCTTAGGAAGGCCATGACTGTATGCAATGGGGGTTGTTCCCTCAACATTACACCAGCTATTGCGATTCCCAACAGAACATGGAATTGAGGAGGTCAGAGGGGATCAAGTACAGGCAAAGAATTGCTCCATGGTAGTAATGAAATCCACTTGGAACATACGAGAAGCAGAAGCAGCAGGGGTTGAAAATGAGGAAATGGAGGTCCTTGAGGACGTCGGCAAGGAACTAGCCGAGAAAAGTGAGGAAGCCCTGAAGAAGATCTTAGTCCAACAAGGGGATGAAGACCACTTCTTCCTCCTCAACTCAGGCTTGGCTAAGGAGGAGGAAAGGGAATTAGAGGTGTTCTTGAGAGCAAACCTTGAGGTGTTTGCCTGGACATCATACGAGATGCCTAGCATTGACCCCGAGGTCACTTGCCATAAACTAAATGTGGACAAATCAGCTAAACTTGTCATCCAGTGAGCAAGGAGGCTGACATTGATGCATGTTGAGGCAGTAGAAAAAGAAGTGGATAAACTTCTGGAAGCCAGAACCATTCGAGAGGTAAACTACCCGACATGGCTATCAAACACGGTTGTTGTAAAGAAAAAGAATGAGAAATGGAGGGTCTGCGTGGACTTCACCAGCCTGAACAAGGCTTGTCCCAAAGACAGTTTCCCACTACCCAAGATTGACCAATTGGTGGATGCCACTTCAGGGCATGGAAGGATGAGCTTCCTAGACGCTTACAGGGGGTACCACCAGATAGCCATGTACCCCCCAGATGAGGAGAAGACTGCATTTATCACCCCCAAAAGGGTTATATTGCTACAGAGTGATGCCTTTTGGGTTAAAAAATGCAAGAGCAACTTACCAGAGATTGGTAAGATGCGACATCTAATACAGTGGAGGATACATGACATGGTCGTGAAGACTAAAGAACCTGAAGATCATTTGGCCAACCTAAAGACAGTCTTTGACATCCTAAGGACATTTCGGCTCTGACTCAATGCATCGATGTGTGCATTTGGAGTTGGGTCAGGGAAATTCCTGGGATACTTGGTCACCAGAAAGGGCATTGAGACAAGCCTGGATCAAATCAAGGCCATTCTGGAGTTAGAGAGCCCAACGTCGGCAAAACAAGTGCAGATGTTGACTGGAAGGGCTGCAACCCTAAACAGATTCATAAGCAGAAGTTCTGATAAATGCAAACCTTTCTTCAGTCTAGTAAAGAAAGCCACAGACTTCTTATGGATAAAGGAGTGTGAAGTCGCATTGGCTGACTTGAAGAAATACTTGACCACAGCTCCAGTTCTCTCAAATCCAGTACCTGGAGAAGAGCTGTTCTTATACTTGGCGGTCTCAGAGCATGCAGTAAGTGCAGTAATAATCATGGAAGATAAGAGAGAACAGAGGGCAGTTTACTACATAAGTAAAACCCTAGCAGATGCAGAGACCAGATACCTGCCCTTGGAGAAGTTGACACTGGCTCTAATAACGGCCTCCAAGAAGCTAAATCACTACTTTTAAGCCCACAAGATTGTGGTGTTAACTGAGCATCCTTTGAAGTCCCTGTTGCAGCAAGGAGATCTGACAGGTAGGATAGCCAAATGGGCAGTGGTGTTAGGCCAATATGACCTGGAATTCAGACCAAGAACAGTAATCAAAGACCAAGTTTTGGCCGACTTCGTGACCGAGTTCACACCAGGCGCCATCATACATCGGGCTCCATCAAGCCGAGGTATAAGATGTCCAAGTGAACAAAGAGAAACCCAGCTAGGGATAGTAGAACAGAGGAAAGAAGAGAAACTCAGGCCCTGTAGTATTTATTCCGATTGTTTGTTGACGGAAGTTTAAACCGATAAGGAGCGGGGGTAGGAGTAGTGCTAGTATCACCGAATGGACAGATGCTGGAATAATCCATTCATTTGGGGTTTAAGGCCTCAAACAACGAAACAGAGTATGAAGCACTGATAGCAGGATCAAAGTTGGCAGCAGCAATGGAAGCCGACGAGGTAATGGTCTTCTGTGACTCTCAGCTTATCGTCAACCAGGCAACAGGCAAATAGACTGCCCGAGATGAAAGGATGGTGGCCTATGTCAAGAAGGTGGGCAAACTAATGGCATTGCTCCAAAATTGCTGACTACAGCAAGTTAGCCGAGATGACAACAGCCATGCTGATGCCTTGGCCAACCTGGCTAGTGCAATAAAACCAGGAGAGGCAAGGACAATAATGGTTGACTACTATCAGGTCCAAGTGTAGAACCACTGAACACAGAGCATGAAGCAATGTGTGTGAGATAGGACCAAGCTGGATGGATGCATAATAGTATTCCTTAAAGAGGAAAAACTGCCAGATGATCATAAAAAAGCACACAAGATAAGACTGAAGTCGGCAAAATTTAGTCTGACAGCAGAGGGGCATCTCTACAGAAGATCTTTTATTGGTCCCCTTTTGAGGTGTGTGCATCCTTCACAAGTTGAAGACTTCTTGTATTAGATACATGAAGGAGCATGTGAAAGCCACACTGGGAGCAGGTCACTTGCTCATAGGGCCATTACTCAAGGGTACTGGTGGCCCTATATGTAAAAAGATGCTGAAGCCTATGTCAGAAAGTGTGAAAAGTGTCAGAGGTTTGCACCTTTGATACACCAACCAGCAGCAGATTTGAACCCAGTGTCCAGCCCTTGGCCATTTGCCCAATGGGGCATGGATCTTGTTGGACAACTGCCTCAAGCAACTGGACAAAGGAAGTTCCTGCTAGTGGCAACAGATTACTTCACCAAGTGGGTTGAAGCTGAACCCCTTGCAAAGATTCGGGACATTGATGTAAAGAACTTCATATGGAAGAACATCATCACCAGGTTTGGGATCCCAAGGGCAATAATAGCAGACAATGGTACGCAGTTTGACAGTAAGCTAATCAAGAGCTTCTGTGCAAAGTACAAGATCAAGAATTATTACTCTACTCCAAGCTTCCCTCAGAGTAATGGTCAAGCAGAAGCATCCAATAAGGTTATCCTAGATGGAATTAAGAAAAGGCTGGAAGCAGCAAAGGGTAAGTGGGTGGATAAGTTGCCTAGTGTACTCTGAGCATATCAGACTACGCCGAGAAGATCAACTGGGGAATCCCCATTTGCCATGGCTTATGGCATAAAGGCAGTAATTCCACTGGAGGTCGGCATCCCAGGGATCAGAACCCAGGGAGTAAAGAATAGAACTAATGATGCATTTTTAGCCCGAGATCTGGACTTATTGACAGAAAGAAGGGAGAAAGTAGCAATTCAGCTGGGGGCATACTAGCAGCAGCTTGCCAAGGCTTACAACAAAAAGGTTAACCCACGAGAGTTTCAAGTTGGGGACCTCGTCTGAGAAAAGTCGTCAGCAACAAGAAGGATCCCAGAGAGGGCAAGCTTGGCCCAAATTGGGAAGGACCTTATAGAATCATCTCGGTCCTGGGCAATGGGGCATATCGGCTTGAAGACAGTGAAGGCAAAGAATTGCCAAGACCCTGGAATACTTGCAACCTAAAGTTCTTCTATCATTAAGATTTCATTTTGTTTCTTTCTTTAAAATCTTTTGTTATTAGCCGAAGTAATTAATAAAATTTTAGCTCGATTTTTTATTTCAAACTTGTGTAAAACGATTGACCAGTCACTTGGCGATGTTTCTGATTGAAACATGACGAATAACTTAGACTTATTATATGGCAGAGTTGAATTATACTTGCATATAATAGAGTTGAACTAAGTTGGCGATGTTTCTGATTGAAACTGATTGAATAACTTAGACTTATTATATGGCAGAGTTGAATTATACTTGCATATAATAGAGTTGAACTAAGTTGGCGATATTTCTGATTGAAACATGACGAATAACTTAGACTTATTATATGGCAGAGTTGAATTATACTTGCATATAATAAAGTTGAACTAAGTTGGCGATGTTTCTGATTGAAACATGACGAATAACTTAGACTTATTATATGGTAGAGTTGAAATATACTTGCATATAATCAAGTTGAACTAAGTTGAATTAACCTAGATTTGCTGTATCGACAGAATTAAAACTTTATTAAATACATGTCAGTTAGATTAACAGAAAAACCGAGGTTGATAACCTCGGCCAGTCTTTGTTTGAATCTGACCTTAGCACCAAGATCATAGGTACATACTTAATGTGAACAGAAGTGAAACTTAAGTTCACATTAGGGGGCAGAGAGTTGGAGAATAATGCTTGGGAGTTGGAATTCACAAGATAAAGTTGGTTTAACACTTGTTGAAATTTTAAGGAAAATTTACAAGTTGAAGTTAAGCCAAGGTTATGTTAAAAGAAAGTTGGTTTAACACTTGTTGAAATTTTAAAGAAAATTTACAAGTTGAAGTTAAGCCGAGGTTATGTTGAAAGAAGTATCTACGTACTTGCCGAGATTACCATGGAAGATAGAAGTCTTGTTAACTAAAAGTGAAGTACCAAGTCTTAAATAAACACTTGTGAAAATATTTCTACAAAATGTTTTCAAGTGTTAAACCAAGGCCAAGATAAAGAAGTCAGTGGGTATATCCAAGGTATTTTACCCCTAAGAGATTGCACAGTTAAGATGTACTTTGAAGACATGCAAAATATTCTAAGTATGGAAGCATACAAGATAGTAAAAGAAAGACAAGCATTCAAACACTTAGTAAAAGCAAGAGGAAGCTGTACTTGCATGAAAAGAAGAAAAAGGGCACTTCAGCCTAACAAAGAGACTACTTGTTTTGGTTACAAAAGTGGCACGTCGGCCAAATATGAAAATTGAAAACATTGTTCAAAAAATTACTAAGCACAAAGAAAAAGTCAATAACAAGACTACTCGGCATCAGTAGCGGGCTGCTTCTCGGCCCCAGAAGACAACTGGGGAATCTTCTCGGCAGTCTTCTCAGCCTCGAACTCGGCGTCAATCTCTCGAAGAGTCTGATCAATGCTCTTCTTGGTGATTGGCACCCCGAATGTTGTCTTCTGGGGTGAGGTACCTTTGGAGATCTCGTCCTCGTCATCCTGAGTCAAGTCTACTTGCTCATTCAAAGTTGGGGACTTGGCCCCAGTAGCTTCAGTTTTCTTAGACTTGTCGGCCTCGACCTCTTCTTTGGACTCGGCCTCGGATTGGCTAGGAGTGGGGGGGAATGGCAAGACGAGCAGACTGTTATCTCGGAGAGTTGAGTCCTCGGGGACAGCCAACTCCTTTAAGGCAGCCATCCAACCAAGGGTGAAACCCTTGTTGCATGCCTGTTTCACTTGCTTCTTGTAGTCCTCGCGGACGTCGGCTACCCCCTCGGCGTATGCTTTCTTGTCCGCCGCCTTGATCTCGGCGTACTTTATGGCCAAGGCAGCAATGAGCTCGACTTGGGCTTCGGCGGTCTTTGCTTCGACCTCTTTTTTCTTGGCTTCGAGGACCTTAGCGACGGCTTCAGCAGCTCCTGCCTTTTCCTCGGCCTGTTTTGATGCTTTGGCCTAACCAATCAGTGTCTTCATCTTGTCTTCAGCTCTATTGACGGTCTTCAGCAAACTAGCAGCCTCCTTGGTCTTGTTGAGCAACTCCTTCTTTATGTCGAAAGCTTGCATCGCGAAGGAGTGCGCGTGCTGGATCGCCTAGAAGAAATGGACAAAACAAAAGTTTGTAAAATTCTCTAAGTATGAAAAATAGAGAATGAAAAGTACCAAGTGTTAGGGGCTCACTTGAACGGAGTGCTGCGACATTACAGCGAAGTTTTCATACTCGCTGACCTCGGCGTTGCATTTGAGGTCTTTTGGAAGGAGTAGGCAGTAGAGAGGACGACACCGACTTCAATGTCAGTCGCGCTATCGTCGACTCTGACTGGCTTGTCCTCAATGGTGATTGGAGGGTGTAGATGCGCCCGAGTGAGGCCTCACATGCTACAGTTCGGACTCGATTTGTCACAGTTCTTAATCTGAACCAAAGAGTCCAAATCCGGCAAATCGTTTTGGAAAACAGATTTTTTGAAAGAAGTGCCAAACATGGAATGCTTTGCCAGATACAGAGTCGCCACCTAAATATTTTGTTTTTGGGAAAATTTAGGAAACCCTGACTCGTTGCCTAAGGCCACATGTCCGTCATCACCAAAGTTGCCTCAGCTCGGGAACTTAGGTACGATTGGGGAAGGTCACTTCGTAAGCACCCCCGCTCGCCCGATCAAAAATCGGCCTTTACTAATCATGATATCGAGTTTTGAAAACATTATGTGCTCTTATTACGATTATTAGCCTAGAATTACTATGTGATGCACACAGCATACAAATATAGGCTGGATCGCCTGAATTGGAACAAAACATTTCATGTTTGCTTTGAAAAATGGTTTGAAGGTGCTACTCGCAAGTAGGCTAAGACGTGGATTTGCCACCCCCAGGTGGGCTTAGAAAACAAGATGATTTGCCACTCTCAAGTGGGCTTAAAACTCACAGTCAATGCATTATTCCAATTCAGATAATCCAACCTTCACCCACAAGCATTCAGGCAGGTATATCACATAAGCATATAGCCTCATGGTAAGCATGCTATCATGGCAATCACTCACACACATGCAAGGATGCTAAAGCATAAAACACTTACCGAGTACTCCAAGCCAAAACAGAAGCTATGTTAGAAATCAATGCATGATCCTAACTATGCTGAGATGCCTAATGCAACACATGCAAAAATGCAACTAAGATAGGCTCGGCTATTATAAGATGGCATATGATAATGCTACAGCTAACAAGTATTCAACTCGAAATTGAAATACAATGCAGTTAGTATGATGCGCCGAACCCGGTGCATGCAATACAGATGAATGAATGCAAACATAAGTATGCTAATTGAAACGTACCCTAAACTAACCATCATAAGCTAGTAAATAAAAGGGAGAAAGACGTGGGGTTGGAAGACATACATTACACACACGCACATTTATTACAATTGTGCCCTCACTCGGAGGGTCCGAATAAATAATACAAACTGCCTAATTAACTAACTCACGAGCTAATTAATTATTACAAAACCGAATTAATAACTAGCTACAACTAATTATTACACAACTACTAACTAACAAGTAAGCAGTAAATGAATGCTATTCCAGCTCTGTTTGGAGAAGAGGAATGTATGCATGCTCGCTTCGGTTCTTCGCCTCGAAACACCTTCCGGTTGCTCTTTAGAGGCTCTGTTTGCAGGGTGTCTTCCAGTGTTTGTTGTTGGAACTTACCAAAACACTGCTGGAGGATTCACCAGTGGCCTGCCGGCCAAGAAAGGAGCACTGCCGGCCAAAACTAGGGCACTGCTGGCCAAGGGTGTGACACTGTCCGCCATCAGTGGTGCACTGCCGGCCACTGGTGTGCTGTGACACCAAGCTGCAACAAAGCACAAAATAGAGAGAAGGGAGGGTCTCCCAAGGGCATGTATGCACTATGCCACCCCAAATCGCCTCAAAACATAAAGGGAGAGGCCCAGTCGGATCCACGACCATCAATCACGCATCCCGATGCATAATGGCCAAAGATCCAACTTGTGCAAATCAATATGAAAACGAATACACAAATACAACAAGTAAAGCCTAGAACTCTATCATGAATCATCAAGAGCTTCAGCGACCGAGAATTGAGACACGTTCCATCACTCGGAGTATGAAACGCCCCTCACTCCTCGTGCTTGGATTAATACTTAATCCAAACAATGCAACACATAAGCATGGCAAACATGCAATATGACTTAAGTGTGCAAACATGCAACTAACTCAAGCATGCAACAAGCATATAAGCATGATGTGAGGCAACAACCTTAGACAACATGACAAAATGCAATATGAACATGCAAACATGTAATGGGGCTAGCATGCGACAACATGCAAAGATGGAGCATGCATACAACAATATGCAAGACAGGCATGCGACAACATGCAAAAGGATGGACTTAAACTAATGTGGGCAGCTCTCAACTAAGCCCAAATCAATGGCCAAAAGTGATGAATTGATGGCATGAAAAGCATGAAATGGCAAGGCAAACATGTATGCCAAAAGGCTCAAGTATTAAGGCACAAAGAGGACAACTCTTAAGCACACTTAAGGAGCAACAAACACGGATGTATGACAATGAGGTAAGCTCTGAAATCTCATGTAAAGTGATGCCAAATCAAATCAACAATGCAAGCATAGCATATTATGATGCTCAAAGCTCGAAATGAGCAAAGGGACTTAAGCCATGGCCATACAAGGCAAACCCCAAAGGGCCGAAGGGACCTAAAACAGTCCTAGGGTAGGTCCAAACAAGACCAAAACTAAGCTCAAAGCTAGCCAACATAGGCTAGAATACAAAGCCAAAAACATGGAGCATGCAAGGCTTTAAAGAGGATTACACCTATTGAAACCAATCGTGACAAGACTTGGACAACATAAAACAGAGTTACATCATGGTATAACAAGACCCAAAATGCACTGAAATGATGAGCCAAAGGCTTAGGCTTAATGGCATGTACAAAAGTCAATTCTTGAGGCATAAAGCACAAGCTCTATAAAGCATTCAAGGCATATCAAATGCAAGTGTATGACAACATTTCATGGACTGAAATAGCATATGGAATGAGGGCAAAGCATGCAAACATCACATGTATGGCATGGTAAGGGCCTCAAAACCCAAGACTAGCCTAAGCATTTACACTATAGCTATACAAAGCATGAGTGATATGGCCATGGCAGCCTAAAACAGTCCTAAGACAGCCCAAGTGTAATAACCCTCGTTACTGATTACTGATTAATACCGATTACTGCTAAGTTAAGACCGATTATGGAAAGTAAATGAACTGATTGAATTACTGAACTGACTGACTGGAAACTGGAACTGAATTGACTGAGTTTATATGAGTTATTTTGCATTCTACCTGTTTGACTATTTGATTATCTGTTCAGTTTGTTTCGTTTTAACTGCTAATTGAAGGCCTTATCGACGGCCGAACCGGAAATCGTTTAGTGTTTCATGATCATCATAATTTATGTGATTTTATGGTGTATTTATCTGAAAATTGATTTGGTATGGTTAAACTAGATTAAATGTTGATAAAATGTACAATTGGGCTTCATTACCCTAATGCCACTTAGTGGCCCACTACATGGAGTTTTTCTGTGAGCTCTATACACTAGATACAACACTTGATCAAACTTTTCCTCAGCCCATTTTGAGTGCATAGCCGAATTTAGAGAGAGGGAGAGAGAGAGAATTGAGTTTTCTTCTTGTTTTGCTTGGAGGCTTGGAGATTTGGTTAGAGAATTGCCATATTGAGCTTCTAGGCTTGAACTACAAGACTTAAGGTAGGAATCCATCTCCTTGATTGTGCATTTTGTTAGACTCTTGCATGATTTAGAGCTAAGTTGAAGTCTAGAGCCAATTTATGGCTTGTAATGTTGTATTGTAGCTCATTTCATGCATGCATGTGTGTATTGATGAATTTTGAGTGGATTTCATGGCAAATTGTCACATGCATATTCATAATTAAGCTTAAGTCCATGTTTTCAACTTGTTTTGAAAAGAATAAGCTCATTAGAGCATGTTTCGAAGTTTTGAAATGGTTTGAATTCATGCATGTTTGCATGTTCTTCATGTTCATGAAAATGGGTTTGAAATTTGGATTTAATTGATTCACCCTTGGGCTTTAAATTCACAAATTGAGCTTTGGAACTTGTTGTATATTGAGTTTGGATGTGTTTTCCAGAATTTGGGCCCAAGAGGTCGAATTTTGAGCTTAGGAATGCTTGGTTGAGCTTGGGAGGCAAATCTGGAAATTCCAGAATTTGGCTTCTACGCTCGAGCGAAGGATTCTACGCTCGAGCGACCATCGTTTCTTCTGAGCTCCGCTCGAGCGAATGAGTGGTGGCTCGAGCGTAAATTTCAAGCTCTCAGCATCTTGGTGCGCGCGGGCGTACGCTCGAGCGAAGGGACCTACGCTTGAGCGAAGAGTTGTGTCTTACGCTCGAGCAAGCATCGAGCGAGCATCGAGCGTAAAATCTGAGCATCCAGCATTTTTACTGTAGCACGCAGTCCGCTCGAGCGACGGAATCCATGCTCGAACGGAGCTCCTTTGTCTGCATGTCTGCTCGAGCGAAGAAAGCCTCGCTCGAGCGAGACCCCTATTTTCAGCAAATTTTGTGAAGTATTTTCTAGTGCATCTTTGCATCCTCTTTCCATCCTAGGCATTCCTAGGCCTAGTTTAAGGCATCTTAAAGAGGATATAGATGTAGAACACACCGAGGCAAATTTAGGGATTAAATTATTATCTTTCCCAACTGTATAGCTTAGTGTGTGTTCAATCTATTAACTGTATAGGGTTGGCTTTCCGAGGAGACGCTCTAGTTCACTGTAGCCCAGAACTCTGTGAGTAACAATTGTGTAAAGATATGTTCAAAATGATTATTTTCTGAACACTGAATTGAACTGTTTACTGAACTGATATTAATTACTGAATGAATGTATGTCCTTTAATTCTGAACTGTACTGTGGCATCCTTAGCACTACTGTTTACTGTCACTGCTACAGAGATCTCTGTTGGTTCCCTTGTGGAACCACTACTGTTTACTGACTGATGGCCATCATTACTGTTCGGTCTTTTAAGACCTACTGTTACTGTTATGCTAATGGATGTACCACATATGACTGTTTACTGTACTGAACAACTGTTATATTGATTGAAATGAACTGTTTTCATTACTGTAAGGACATTCATTCTAAACCTCTTTACGCTTTATGTTATTCACTGGGCTTTAGCTCACTGCTCATATATATATGTAGGTGTACAGGCACCGGATCAAAGCTAGAAGCGTCGGGTAGATTCCCAATTTTGTCAAGCCAACCAATGTGCCTCACTGCGAGGTTCCGAGCCTGCCAAGCTTAGGCTATGGGGTGTTTTAGTTTCCCCCTTCTGTTCCGTTTTTTTTTTTTGTAATACTGTATAGACTGAACGTTTTGCACTGTACCGTTTATCAGGGATTAAGTCCCTGTTCTGACTGGTTGTATATTATATGCATACTGTTTTGTACTGTTCTGTATAATTATATGAAAAATCTTTTTGGCATACAGACTGTTACAGCTCATTGGACATTGTTTATTTACTGGATTGGCTTCCGCCATGCCCCTGTACTCTGTTATACTGTATTACTGTTAAGCAGGCCTTCGGTAATCTAGGATTACTGGCCGGTTACGGTGTTAAACCCATAGGGACGGGTTTGGGTCGTGACACCAAGATAAGCATAAAATCATGTTAGAGCAAAGCCAAAATATGCTAGTATGATGAGTCAAAACATCATGCACAAGAGGTTGGTAAACAAGATTTGTTCTACACCTATATGGAGCATGCAAAGGATGATCAAACCAACTATGGATAGGGTCATGACATGCCAAATGGTGACCAAATACATGCTAAAATGTAAACCAAACAAGCTAACATGACATGGCAAAGCATGGAGCATATGAAGCTAGTTTAGGGGATTTACACTACAAGTGTATCATGCAAGCATGGAGTGACAACCAACCCAAAACAGATTCATGGCATGGTAAAACATCACCAAAAACCCACTGAAATGGACTCAACACAAGCTAAGCACACATGCTACTGTGATGAGCTATGAATGGAGTTACACTACACATACTAGATGCATGCAAAAATATGACCAAACTAGCCATGGACAGGGCCAAGGCAGGTCCTAAAAGTCACAAAAATAGGCCTGAACCAAGCCTCAAAAATGCATGGAGGGATAGTCCTTTGGAAGGCCAAAAATGCAAGCAAAGAGGAACTAAAAGAGAGGGGGCCACCCCCTCTGATTAGGGACCTCAAAACCACACCTTTACCACTGAAAATCTACTGGATTTCAGTGGTAAGGAGGCCAAACCAAGGCTAGCTCGGAGGCCTCAAGGAATGGCTTAAAACAAAGCCAAACAAAGCATGCAAGGGGGTTACACACCCCTAGCAGCAAAAAGACCTTGAACAAACTTAAAAAACACTTAAATACAAGACTTTTTTCAGTTATAAGCCAAGCCCAAATCAATATGCAAGGAGGGCTAAAGTGAGGTACAAAAAAGTGCAAAAATGGGAAAAATACTCACCCTTGAAGACCCTCTTCGAAACCAACAACTTCAGGGGGTGGAAACCAGTTTTCAGACCTCAAGAAGACCTCCCAAGAAGCTTGGTCCAATGGTGGTGGTGTATCTCTATGTGTTGTAGTGTAAAAGTGCAAGGAAAATGGACTAAAACCACAACAATATAGAGAGAGAGCAAGAAATATAGAGAGAGAGAGAGCTATATCTCTTGTCAAAGTGCTGAACCTCTGCTAAGGAGAGAGGCACTCTTCTTATATAGAGGAATGCAAAGCTAAAGCTTCTTCAAGAAGCTTTACAAGGGTTCCATCCCTCCATACACGTGTATGGAGGGGAGCAAACAAAAAACCAGCTGGCTTAAAAGATCTGGAAGAAAACCAGCTGAGACAGGGGGGGTGCCGGCCATCATCAATGGCCAGCAGTGGCTCACTGATGGCCAGCAGGGCACCACCAAGGGCCGGCAGGAACAAAGACATGGCCAGCAGTGCACCAAAAGGTCCACTATGAAAGGACCTAGCCAAGGTCCAAAAATGGGGCAGAAATGATACAAGGTCCGGGAAGCTCGAACCGGTGACGTTCCACCACGACAGTCGAGTACTCAGCGAGCAATCGAACTAGTTGTTGGGTGTACTTACAAGCACAACCAAGTCTTGAGGACGATCAAAAATGGGGTGTCTACAGTTGCCCCTCTTTGACAGAACTCAATAGTCACAAAGTGACGGGAGTGAGTGTCAAAGCCCAGAGACGACCCATTTTTGACAAGGCCGAAGACTCAGACAATCAATCAATATAGGCATGCAGAGATGCGCTCGAAGGTTGGGGCAAAATGCAAACGGTATGCAAGATGCAAGAGCATGACTAATAATCATGCCAAGAATGCTGTAATGAAGCAAATCGTGTAACAGTTTTAAGCAGGTGAACAACAGTCCTACATATTCCGACACGAAGGATGTAAGAAAGATATGCAATTCTTACCACGTTTCATGCCAGCTTCAAATGAACCGTACATACAATATCGTGCCTGAAAAAGAAATGAACTTAACAGGTACAATATCGTTAGAAACATGAACATACCCTCCACCTGAACATAGTTAGGGTGTTTACCCTCCACCTGAACATACCCATGATGTCGGCTAGAGAGACGAGGTGTTGGATTTCAAAAGGAAATGTTTTTTGTCTAGGGTTTGAAGGGCCTTGGCAAAACCTAAACGTATGCTGAGGCAAGTGTTTTTGAGGATCTAAGGGGAATTTGTTTAAATTTTTCCTAAGGATAGGGGTTCGAGAACAAAACCCAAGCCTAAAATCTATGTGGAAACATGAAATTGGAGGCAAGAATCTAGCAAAATGCAACAAGAAAACAGAAACAAGAACATGATTCAGACTCAAGAAGACAAATAAGAACTCAAGAACATTTACAAAACATGTACAGATAGTACAAAGCCAAGGACAGTGGTAGAATAATAAGTATGCATTTGGTTTATAGCCCAAAAAGAAAAATCAAAAACGGTGACAAGCTATCAAGAATGTCAAGTATACGAACAGTATGTGTGTGTGTGCATGTATACCAGCAACAGATTGTGCAAAAGTAGAATCGTGAAACAGATGACGGAAATCAACACACAAGTAACAAATTAAGAGCATGAATAAAAACACCATTGCAGTGTACACGCATAGCAGTTTGAAGCGGAACAAGAAATTGAAATAAGAGGAACAGTGGCTTACCGAGGAAAATAAGGCCGGTGTGAAGTACGCTGGTATCAGACGGTGACAGTGAACAAAGAAGTGCAGCAAAAGCCTCGCCGGAGAGGGAGAGTGAAAGGGGTTACAGAAAGCTTTACAAAAGCAACAATGGAGGATTTGGGAGAGAAAGTTAGAGAAAGAAAGTTTTGAACGAAAACGAAGATACAAAAGTGAAACGGCGAAGAGAGAAGGCGAAATTTTGTCAAAAACACAAAAAGGCGGCAAACCACAATGAATGTGCCTTGGACGACGTACCTGTCAGGCAGCGCACGCAAATGTGACGTGACTTAATGGTGTGTGTCAGGTATGGTTCAATGGGGAAGAGACGCGTGGCAAATATAGTTGAATTACTGTGCGTGACAGCTCATACACGTGTAAAAACTCTTGGAGTTCTTGATTTAATGAAGCAAAGACCTCGGCTAGGGAGATGGTCTCGGCTAGAGAAATTTGAAAAAACTTGGTTCTTGGTTCTAAAGCATTTGATGCAAACACACTGAAGTGCTTATCAACTGGAAGCTGATGTGTGATAACCTCGGTAATGAATGATAGAGCAAGTTTAGCCGATGTGATATGAGTTCAAATGATATAGGTTCCATCACCTCTATCACTTCAGGATGCCGAGGTAATAGAACGTAGAGGGTAGTTGTGGGGACATATTTTTTGAATATCAACACGTGGCCAAGGTGGCACCGAAGTGCTAGCCGAGATGCCACGTGTCCTTGACTTGAGGCCGAGGCAATCTCGGCTAGGCCGAGGTTATCTGCGGAGATACTAGAATCCGAGATGAGCGGATAAGTTACAAGAGCCCTAGAATAAATGAGGACTTTAGCCTGGATAAGGATAAAGCTCTTAGGGAGTTTATTTTTATCTATTTGAGAGTCCTGGATAGGCATTGAGCTAGAGTCCATTGAAGCTAGGCTTCTACAGGGATCAGGTCAATGTTGGTTATAAAAGTAAGGCACCATCATGGGTCTAAGGTATGCTTTTGGTATTATGAATAGTAAGTAAAAGCACTTTTGCTATCTTTGAAAAATAACTGACTTGATTGTCGGAGTGCCCTCGGGTGGACGAACCACCGCCGGAGTCTTTTTCTTTCTGTAACAGGTCGTTTGGGTGCAATCTATTCTGCCAATGTTCTCCAGCTGAGTACCTATTTGGCAGTGTGGTCAGAAAATAACACACACAGTTACGAATTGACCCAACATCGATTGGGAAAAGAAGAAAGGGTGAAGAACGCCATACCATAGCCATCCAGTCTCAGATTCACAGCTGCTAATAAAGCTTCAATCTGACACATTCAGGATCTTATGATTCTTGATCCAATCTTACGATTCAATTTGAGACATTCATGCCTCGTCCTTTTGGTACAAGAACTGCTGCAGCTTTAATTGGTTTGGCCGCTGCAAAGGAGAACTTGAATAAAATTTTTGCAACTAAATGAAATTCATCATGTGGTTTTCTATCTGACTACTATGAGAAGTGCATGAATACAACAGCTATCGATTATGGCGTTAGCAGCTGTGATGACTTCCTTGAAATGATTTTGTATATCATGCAGTGAATTTAAGAGGGCCCCAGGTCAACAATACTGGTTTGAAGTACATAGCGAGTGGGAGGAAAATACGCGTAGGAAAGCAACTGCTGCAGGTTTTGCTAGTTTGCATGAGTAAATTTAAATTTCACATGAATTGGAGACCAACCCTAAAATGTGCAGGATAAATTATAAGCTGTACAAGAAGTGGATCAGCAAGCATGGAGATGGAGCTGAGAATTGTGAGTGCTTTCGCAACCGGTGTCACCGATTTAAATAGGTTTTGAATTTCCTTATCATAAGATATGCCTCCTAAGAGGCTGTCTGAAGTTATTATGCAGTTAGAACTATGCTTTACATAGCATTGTTGGCAACTTGGCACTATATATACTGCACTCCCTTTTTTATTTCATTTGTGTGATTATAATTCACATGGGTTTTATTATTGTTAATCAAGTTCTTATACTTCCAAAAAAAGAAATCTATGGTCACTTCAAAATATAAAAAGTTTTCTCCTGCTTGTTTGGTTACTCAGAAATCTATGGTGACTTCTTTTTTTAGATAGGTATGGTGACTTCTAAATATAAATTTTTTTCTTTTCAGCTTGTTTGGTTACTCAGTAATCTTGGGAAAACAAAAAGGAAAAGACGCTAGAAGGAGGGCTCGAACCTCCGACCTTGTGGTTAACAGCCACACGCTCTAGCCAACTGAGCTATTCCAGCTTCGTAGTACGTGATCATACCATTAATTACTTAAACTCAATACCGGAGCATCAATTCTCTCCTTTGAACTACGTTTGATTTGAATCTATATTTTTTGATTTATACTATATAAGTGTACAGTCTCTGGATTTTTAAGTTAATCTTTTTCTTCCTTTTAAATCTTTTACCAGTCAACCTAAAAACTTCCTCCCAAATTTTGGTGTGTTCAAGTGTGGTGACTTTGGGCCTTCATCAATCTGAAAAAAAAAGTTGGACCCTTTGGGTTTCTAGAATGTGGGTTGGTCTTGAATCTTGATGATGGAATGTCTAAGAGACTCACATTTGTTAATTAATAATAATAAATGCTTTTAAAATGGAACATGGTCCTGCTCCCAAAATGTCATGTTTTTCTAATATTATTTTGGCGTTGAGAAAATTATTCGCATAGTAACAAGTCACGCTTACACACTCGTAAGTTGTCAATTACTAATATTTTTGTTATGATTATGAAAAGCAATTGTTTTTTGATGTCGTGTTTTGGACAAATCTATGCTAACAACAAACTGTTGTATTCAGTTGGAGCATGTTAGGTGCCGGCCTATTCAATTGATGGCTCCCTCTCAAAGAATTTAATGCCACCAGCCATTCATCATCAAATCATTAGTCAGCCATCTTCATCACCCACATCACACCGTGAATTTTTATTTGTTTTTTTTTCTTCTCTCACTAACAAAATGTTCTTGTCTCTTAGATGAACTGTTATGATGAAACAAACGAAAATGAGAAAGAAAAATAAAGTAATCAAGTAAGAACATAAAGACATGCATAGTTTGAAAGTATATATGGTTTTGTTATAAACATATGTTCATGGATGAAGGTTACACTAGAAAATATAAAGAGTATGTTTCTTTCTCAGAACTATCTATAACAAGAATTCACTCTAATCTCAAAACCATAATTCCGGAAATGACGCATAATATATACTAAGATATGAATACAACAAGAACTAGCAAGCAGCCAGGGGCTCGCCCGTGAAATTGAGTTGTTTGGTCCAGATTTATGAACAAGAATAAATCCACAAGTTGACCTGTGGGGTGTGGGATCATAGAGTTGGAAGTCTTCTCAGCCACAAAATCTTGATGATAGGGGTAGCTTTCAATTAGTAAAACAAAAAAATATCTCTGCCAGTTGGTAAGACAACTTGTCTCTCTGGACCTACAACAGTTAGTTTTGAGTCTATTTTGGCTGCCAAAAGACAACTACCAATCTCCTTCCCACTATAACCCTTAAATCTTGAATTTGTGTTTTTTAAAAAAAAAAATAATAAACAAAATAAAAAGAGAGAAAGAAGAAGAAAACATGATAATAGGCAAACAGATGCAACACAAGCCAACTACAAAATTCAAACAATTTACAATGAAACATGATAATAGGCAAACAGATGCAACAAAAGCCAACTACAAAATTCAAACAATTTATAATGTCTGCTAAAAACATCAATTTCCATTGCCACAAGAAACACAATACAAGAGATATCACAACTCTCTTAGACTCATTATGTTACAAACCATACAATCATCTCATAAGATAAATCAATCTCCCTCTCTCTTTCACTTACTTCCTGTGGAAATTGTGTAATGATCTTGGAGATCCCTCAAAGAGATCCAAGAGGTAATTCTCTAGATCATCAGCACTATACTTGATGAGCTTGTCACTAAGATAATTGGTGTATCTTCCAACAAACGTCCGATAAGCTTGAATCACCTTGAGGGATGTCGAAATTCGCAGATCTTCTCTAAGCTGTCCATCTGGGATTAACCATCCAGTTTGGCTTTTGTAAACCTCTTCAAAAGAAACATAAAAGCTTTGAAGCCTCTCCTTCAGCAGAGTCTTTGATATGGAATTTGAACCGGGATTGTAAATTCCCTCTTCCCTTAGCAAAGACAGGATTGAACTCCATGTCGCTCTCTCATAATTCATTGCGTGTTGTTGGAATTTCCAATTTTGCTTGCGAATCCACTCATCCCCCAAAGTATTTCTTAGCTCACAACTCTTGACCTTTTGAGCCATGTAATGTATATTATTCATCAAAAAAAGGTGACGAAGAGAATCATCCTTGTATAGCTTCGACTTATCATCAAGGTTGCATTCTAGAATTGAAATGAGGGATCGGAAGTGGAGAGACATTGGTGAGACACAGTTTGAAGTGCTTCCACTCGCGTCGTCCTCCTCATTAACTGGATTCAAGTCGGGTGAAAGTGAAACTGTGTCTTCAATTTTAGGGTCCTTAAGGAGTAAATTGAGGGACGCACTGTAATCTGTGAGAGTCTTCATGTAATTCAAGACATACCTAGTAAGATGGTGGATTCCACCACCAGCAAAAGCATTTGTTGATATGTTTGATGCAACAGCATGCTCAAATTCAAGAAATGTCGCCTTCACACAATCACCCAATCTCCTTAGGACATCTTGGCACTCGGTTCTGACAGAAGAACCGATGTCATTAGTGTATAAAGCATCTATGTCAGGACCAAGATCCGCCAAAACCTCATACATGTCAAGAACACGAAACAACTTTTCTGGTTGGTGAGGACCAACAGCTATGGCTTCCCCAAAATTCAAAAGTTGCAACATTGAAGCCCTTGATGCCTCAGCAAAGCAAATTGAACTAATTGAATCGAGATCACCAAAGATTTGGTCACATAACCATTTCTCACTAGCAAGATAGACGCGCACAAAGATCTTCATAGCCCGTATCCATCTTCTGATTTTGGAATTCAACGAACCCCACTCCATCTTCATCACATCCTCGATGCTCAGTTTCTCCACTTCAAGTATGAAGAGACAGTCATCCAATGCATCTTTCCTGACACTAATATAGGCCTGCATGCATTCGCGATCATAATTCGAATCAAACATCAAATTAGCAATGCATTTGAGGTCAGGAATCACAGCTTGATGGACCAAATCAATGATGAATTCCTCTGAGCCTCTGCTGATACTATCCCTCTGAAGCACATCCTCAACCGAGTCATCCCCAAAAGAGACAAATGAGTTCTCATCCACAACATCTTCTTCACTTGAACGAAAAGACACGTGCTCGGGCTCAAAGGGCTGCCTATTCTGAACAAGCATGTGCCTGAACTCTTCCTCCAGCCTTACCATTGCCGTCTGGAGAACATCATGAGCCCTTCTCAATATCCCATTCTCGTCACTATCTCTACTCAAACACAAACTTTCTAATCTTTCAATCAACTTTCGGGTTTCATCCACTGCCTTCACATACCCGTAAGCTTCTTCAGAGCCACAGTCCCATATCAAAGATTGATCTATCTCCCAATGCATGATCTTATCCTGAACAACATTTAGCCTTTCCTCAATCTCACTTAACCACATCTCATCCTTGTTTTCACTAATTTTAGTCATGGAGGACAATCGGGTACCAAGATCTGCCAAGATTTTCCGCTCATCATCTGTAAAATTCTTCTTCGTCTCCAATGCCTTAACGATGCGCTGGGCATCAGCAATCAGATTTTCTTCCCCTTCCAACATTGGAATTGCAGATTTACAGTCTACCATAGCATATAACAGCCGCAACACCACAAATAATACTACTAATATTAAATAGCACACAACAGAAACCCTGAAACCAGAATCTAAAACCTACCCAATTAAATTGAACACAAGACACTTCTTCCTATCCAAAATTCATGCCTGATCAATGAGAAATTGGGAATTTCCCAATTCTGCAATATAGGGCTAAATTTTGAGAATTTCTCAAAACTTGCACACTGAAAAGAATCGCAAGGAACAACAATATAGCATGATCAAACCATTTCAATATGATCCAATAAGAATCAAATCAACAATTTCAGACCTACCCAATCCCAATTTCTTGGAGGGTAGTCACAAAAAGGACAGAGGAGATTCAAAAGGACAAAACCCAGAAAGTAAAGTCTATAAACAGAAATGGGTTTATGAGATTGAATGGGAAAGATCAAAGGAGCTGAAGATGAACAGAGAGAATACGATGAAGTAGCTGAATATCTATATGTGTGTGCGTGTGTGTGTGTGTGTGTGTTTTATACAAGTAATTACATGTACTTACACAATAGTGATTCGGTAAAGATAGAACAAGTAAGAAGAAACTGACCCTTTTGGGAAATATATCTCACGACAAATGCTATTTCGGAGATTTTCAAGCTATATCAAAATCAGCCTATCATTTGCTTTCTTGGGCGATCTCTGCAACTTTGGAGGAATCTCTGTTTTACCAAATTACTATTATTTTATAGTTCTATTTTTCTTATTTTGTATTTTTTTTCTTTCTTCTGCATTGCTGTCCGGCTTCCTGGCTTTGACCTTTCTACCTTCCAGGAAAATGATTGAAAAAAAAATATATAGGTAAATTACAAACTCAGCTTCGGAGATTTACTTAAATTATAAATTATCTCTTATGATTTTAGGAATAACGTTATGTTCTTTAAAGTTTCTAATTTCATAATAAATGAGTCATTTTATTAATAAATCATCAAATTAATTAACAGTATTTAATAATATTAAAATTTTATTTCAATTAATAATTTAGATAATTTTATTATTGTATAGGTGAACAGTTATAAATTTCACCTTTTTAATTAATTATGTTAAATAAAAAATTCTGACAGGAATGTATTTTTGTAATTTTTCAAATCACAAATGGTAATTCATATTTTAAGCAGATCTCAGCGGATGTATTTACAATTTATCCCAAAAAAATTTATTATATTCAATTATCTAAAATAGTGCTTGTTTGTAAGACAAAGCCTCTGTTTGGAAAGTTGAGTTGGATTGGATTTAGAACTATTTTAATTATAAGAAGATAAAATAAATTTTTTAATTTAATAAAATAAAATATCATATTTAATATATAATAATTACATTCTTTTTCTCATAAAAAGCTAAAAAATCATCTTACTTCCCAAACCAACCCAAATAACAGCATTGCCATTGCACACTCTGAATTTTTTACGCTACTCGCATCAGATCATACGCGAAATTACCCGCTTTTAGTTAATATATTTTTATATGAATATGAATATAACATAGATATTAAATAAGTTAGACTAGTATTAAACATACCTAACACGAAATTGATATGAATAATATGTTTATTAAAAAATCAATTATAATTTTAATATTATTTTTATTCTCAACCTGAGAAATATTTATAGCATTTTAAACACTTGGGAACTTGGTTCTCAAATTTTTTTCTCATTTTTTTCACTAAAAGACAAAAGTTTTACAAAATCAAAAAAAATAAATTCAAACAAAATATCACATCCAACTCCATAATCATTTCACTTTTTTTCTCACAAACATCACATCCAACCACAAAAAAAACTCAACTATCTTCCCAAACACTAAAAAAATTTTATCCAATAATATCCTACAACTAAAAAAATCTACATAAAAACCCACTTCCCAAACACCCACTTTGCCTAGTCTCATCACAGTATTAAATTTCAACACAACAGGTAATCCAATAAATTTTTTTCTCATTTCCAGCAAACTATTTCATTTAGATAAGATTCACACAAGTTTTAATGAAAATTAACAAAACAATAAGTAAGGATTAGTCTATATATAACAACAATAATACAGTCAACATGAACTCTAAAGTTTGTTTGGAGGAATCTCTGTTTTACCAAATTATTATTATTTTATAGTTTTATTTTTCTTATTTTGTATTTTTTTCTTTCTTCTGCATTGCTGTCTGGCTTCCTGGCTTTGACCTTCTACGTTCCAGGAAAATGATTAAATATATATATATATAAATTATTTTCAATTACCCAAAATAGTGCTTGTTTGTAAGACAAATAGCAGCATTGCCATTGCACACTCGGAATTCTTTACACTACTCGGCCCGTAGACAAAATTAACCGGTTTGAGTTAATATATTTTTGGGTGAATTACATTAACGGTTTTGTTGGTTATATATTTTGTAAAAGTTTATTGTAGCTTGACACGTGATACATGAGGGACAATTTAGGGAGTTAATACATGGCAGGTCATATTGGTTATAATAGATCTACGCAGCACTGGAATAGCTAGAAGGCGCAAGATGACGTGGCACAACGGTTACTCATGAATTCAAATTCAAATTCAAATCCAAAAGGGAAGCCTAACTGCAAGAATAGTGTAGTGGGACTGACTGTGAGAGAGCATGATCAGCAATCATGGGAGGACATTTCAATAGTTGGAAGCCCACTTCGACGGTTACCCTTGAACAGTATAAATAGTATGGAAGGTCCCAAATTGAAGATCCCGAGATTCAGATCCAGAAACCAGTCATTTACTTCATATTTTCTTTCCAGTTTTATATTTCCATTCTTTACATTTTCAGCATTTCAATTCATGTACTACAATTTATTTCCTAAGAGTAATTCTCAAGTAGTCGTTACTGTAAATCTTTTCAAGACTGGATCATTTCATTGTAAGTTCTTCTTCACTCAATGAAATTCAGTTTCTAAATTTTTTTGTACTTGTTATTTCTTATAAAATTTTTCCTCAAACAAGCCACTAGTAAAAGTCCTCTTCATTGAGGCTGAAAGAATTTCAACACAATCGTCTAATAATTGGTTGACAATTAAAAGAACTGATTGATTCTTACTGGCACGCTTAAAATTACATAATTAACCTTCGAAAGCTAAAAAAGCCAACATATATTTTTGGCACGCCTAGTGGGACATATTAAAAATGGCTAGACATAGAGTAATGGGAGAAAATGAACGCCTAGAAGAAGGTGTGGAAGGAGAGGTAGAAATACCTGACTCATAAAATAATGTAATTGATGCACCTGTCCCATCAGATCCTCCACAAATGGTCGAACAGACCAGCACTTCAGAGTATACAACACATGTCGAACACACTGGACAGGGCTATGAGACTGGACCTTCGAATGTCCCTTCTACCCACCCAATAAATCCATGGGGATGTTTAGTAGATGTTATGGGGCAACAATTAATGTATATAATGGAAAGATGGGCAACATCCTTTTTGGATCGAGTAAACTCCCATTAACCAATGATCGCACGACAAGCTGAAGAAAATATGAATTCCCTTCAGTATAGATTAGCTCGAGACAAACAGCATATGCAAAATAATAGACAAACCAATGGTTAAACTAGCAATCATAGTCATGAAAGGTCACCAATTGTGCCTCAATCATGGTATAAAGCTCATTTGAGACCACTAGCAGACCAAAATGTACCATTACCCACCAGCGAAACCATACAAATTGGTGGATCTAGTCCAGCACAAGGGAATGGTATAAGGATGTTTCCAAATCCTATGTTTGAAACCATACCTAGCACACGGGGCTTCATTAATCCTGTGTTTGAATTTACACCCAGGGTGTTTGAGGGATTTCCTGCAGCTGGAAGAAAAACAACACTTGTTCATCCTCCTGTAGCATCTTTCGTAGGACCTTTCCTAGTACAAATTCTAAAAGGTCAGTCATACCTCCAATAGCAACCAATACAACAAGGATGTCCAACCTTGAATGTACCCATATATGGACCAAGAGGCCCTCAAGTACATGGAGTTCCTCAAAACCTTGTGTTTGTTCCTCCTGTAGTGGTTCAATCAGCACAAAATATGGTTCCAAGGAACCAAATTGCTGATATAGTTAGAGAAATGCGTGGACCTATGGCTCGGGGGGTCCAAACACTAGTGTACAGAAAACCTTATCTAGAGTGGATGGATAGGGTGCATGAGTATCCTAGGGGGTATAGAATACCAAACTTTGCTATTTTTTATGGGAATGAGAATTAGTCAACGGTGGAACACATTGCTAGGTTTACAGGCCAGTGTGGTGAGTTCGCCAATGATGATTATATGAAACTAAGACTCTTTCCAAACGCTTTAACTGGAGTAGCCTTCGTATGGTACATAAACCTTATATCTGGCTCTATCCAAATTTGGCAGCAAACGGACGAAGTTTTTCATGCCCAATTTTTCTAAACAGAACATGAAGTTTCTATGGTAGACTTGGCAAGATTGAGCCAAAGGCCTGATGAGAAGGCTGCTCAGTTTATTGCCAGATTTAAAAGGGCACGAAACAAATGCAAGGTCATGCTACCAGAGCTTGAATTTGTAAGATTGGCTCAAAATGGCTTGAATTTTGGGCTTCGAAAGAAGTTTGATTCAACTGAGTTTTGAGACTTAGTAGAGTTAACCTATAAGATGTCTAGATATGAAACTTTACTCGAGAAAAAACAAGATCGAAGTAATGCATCATATAAGACCTACTATAGGGACCCTAATTATGAAATTGATGAAGCAGAGATAGCAGGAAAAGAACTTATGACTTGTGAGACATTAATTCAGAAAGACAGCATAATAGACCAGCAATTTAAAAAGAAAGTCCTGTATAGGAAGTATTCTTTTGACTTAACAAAAGCATATGATATTTTTGATCATTTGCTTATAGCAAATTTTCCTAAAGTTACCAAAGGGAGTCAAGATTCCTACCCTTGAAGAACTTAAAGGAAAACTGTATTATAAATGGCACAATTCTTGGTTTCATTTAACTAAAAATTGTATTGTTTTCCGAGATAGGATCTAAGAACAAATTCGAAAGGGGAGGCTAAAGTTTCCAGCCAAGTCTAAGAAAGCTATGAAAATTGACATCAACTCGTTTCCAGAGATTGGGAAGGCTGTAGTCAATGTTGGCATGCTAGATTTCCAAAACCTATCCTTGAAAGAATTGAATGAAGTGACTGTGCAGATGCATGTAGCTAGCCAGGCTGCTTTCAAGAAGAACACAAAAAGTTCACCAGCTGATGGACAAAGCTCTGCAGGCCTAAAAGAAGGCTCTAGTGAAGAGATGTTGGATGATGACTCTCTCAAAGCTGCTATAGTGTAGAGGATGTGTTCCAGGTGCAGGATGTGTTACAAGTGGCTGAAAGGGCTCCCAATTGATGGAAAACAACATTACAAAGAGGTATAGAGGGACCAAATAACCAGCACCCATAACAAGAGGCCATACCCAACTGGCCCTAGACAGCATTCATCCTTGGTAGCCCTACCAGACACCAGGATGCAATCAAAAGGAAAGAGGCCTCTGTATGAAACTAGGCCACCCAATTATTATAGAGTAGATAACCAGCTTGAAAGGAAGCATGGATTCAGTGCAAGGCATGGGACCAAAACTGATAATTGGTCATCGAGGACTGCTTTGAAGACTGCTTCAAAGAGTGGGGCAACAGATCCAGCAACCAAACCAGTAGGCTCATGAGTCCCAGGAGTTCCAAATTGGTTTGTCATGCAGAATAAACCTAAGGAAATGCCTACTCAAAGAAAGGTTTTTAGAGACCAGGGAAAAATGATCAAACCTCTTTTAGTGGCTCTAAATAGCTAGGTGTTATTAAAGAATCCAAAAACAATGGAGCCAGATGTGGTTCCTATAATTTCTAGGTCTCAAATGAGGAAGATCCAACGAAGATACACCCAGTATCAGAGGGATCTGAAAGAAAGTGGAGAGAGCACTTCCATGGCACAAATAAAAGACCAGGCAGATGAAAGGATAGGTTCGAAGCCTGCTCCCAAGATCAAGAGGAGTGCCAGCATGAAGCAATTGGCTAAAGTTCATGCTGAACTAAGAGCCAAAGAAAAATCTAGTTTAGCAGGCCTCAAGAAGGCTTTAACGGAAAGTGATGATGAAACAGATGAAGGGACTGAGCTAGGCCAAGAGAGAACATTGACTGAAGATGGAATGTTTGAGACTTTCATGGCTGAACAAACCTTTTTGGTTGACAAGCCAATGGAGGTAGATCACCAACAAACTGTTTCAAAGGAACCTGCTAGCACAGAGGTACTAGAGTGCAGCATGGAAGATGCTTCCAAAATAACAGAACAAGCTAGTTTGGAAGAGAAACAAGGACAATCAGCAGTTCAGTTTGGCTCATTTCCTCCAGTGCCAGTGAACATGGTATATATACTACCACAGGAGTTCTAGGCTGAAGAGGGAAACCAAGAAGGTCAGGAAGATGACCCATTCCAGTTTCTAGTGAAAATTCACGGGTCAGCATGATTCAAGATGAGTCTGAAGTGGCCACACCAATGGAAACTGAAGAAAAAAGTGAGGAGGTAAGTATTAACTTCTCATATCCCTGCGAGTACCCTATAACATCTATGACTCAGCACATTAAGCCCCTGTTTATTAAGGCTTACTTCGATGGGATACAAATGAACATGGTGTTAGTGGACAATGGGATGGTAGTGAACTTGCTTCCAAAGTCCTCCTTGAAGAAATTGGTAAAAAGAAACCCCAGATTAATCCCAACCAGCACAACCATTGTTGGTTTCGCTGGGGATAAACAGATTGCTCAGGGCATTCTACCCATCAACCTAAGTGTGGGAACCAGAAATTGCATGATAGCATTCTTTGTTATAGACAGTAATGCCAAGTATAATGCTTTGCTTGGTAGAGATTGGATCCATACCAACAAATGTATGACTTTCTCTCTATATCAAAAAATAATGATAGCACTATGTAATGGAGAGACAGAGGAGATCAACGCAGATCCCCAACCCTTTATCGCTTGTGCTGATTTTGCAGAGGTCAAGTTATACACTGAAGGGGTGACACCACTCAGTGTACTGAGGAAGCCTGATGGAACAGCCGAAGTGACGGCTGATGAGGAAGTAGCACACCTAAAGTACTTAGTGCAGGAGAGTGCTGATGAAGAGTTCGTCACCAAAGATGACAATGATGACTGGTTGTAGGCAAGAAGATAAAAACCAAGAAACCAAACCTTTGGCCTTAATTAAGTTTTTAGCATTGGATGTAAAGTCAATAGTCCAGAAGGTACAGGAACAAGAGAAGGAAGCCATGGTGGTTGGTTGTAATCAGGAACAACAAAAGGCCAGGCCTTTAGCCCTTGGTAAGTACTGTGCATTGGACATCGATTCAAAAGTCCAGGAAATATAGAAAGAAAAAGCCTGATGGACAGATTTTGTCTATGAGGAAGAAAGTAAAGATGTTGAGTCAGAGAAGGTGGAAGCAGAACAAAATAAAAAAGTTACTTTGAAGGCAAAAGAAGTCAAAAAAGAAACATTAGTAAGTGCTCAAGTACAAGACCCCTTGGAAAAAGTCAATTTATGGGAAGCTTCTGCACAGCAACCCACTTATATTAGTGCTTGGTTAAGTCCTATTGACAGGAACCAGTTTTTGGTAGTCTTTAAGCAATATTAGAATTGTTTTGCGTGGTCTTATAATGAACTGCTTGGATTAGATAGGTCATTAGTAGAACATAAGCTCCCTATGAGGCCTAATTTTAAGCCACACAAGCAGAAACCAAGACAGATGAGCCCTGAAGTGGTTCAGAAAGTAAAAGAGGAGATTCTTAGGCTCCTTAAGATAAGCTTCATTAGAACAGCCAGGCATGTTGAATGGTTGTCTAATATTGTGGCTGTGGTTAAAAAGAATGGCAAGATGAGGGTATGCATCTATTTTAGAAATCTGAATTTGGCAACTCCAAAAGATGAATACCCCATGCCTATAGTTGATCAATTAGTGGACAGTTCAGCAAGGCACAATATTTTTGTCTATGATAGATAGGCATTCTGATTACAACCAAATCTACATTACAGAGGAGGATGTCCACAAGACATCATTTAGGTGTCCTAGGAATATTGGCACCTTCGAATGGGTGAAAATGCCATTTGATTTAAAGAATGTTGGGGTAACATATCAGAGGGCAATGAACACTATCTTTCATGGTCAACGTTGAGCCATGACAAATATGGTTCGATGAATCAAAAACCAGTAGTTTGGTTGGAATTGGTGTTATAATCAAATCACCACAGGGGGTAGAAACCACACATGGTTTCAGAGTGGATGAAACTACTTGTTCCAATAATCAAGCTGAATATGAAGCTTTAATAATGGGACTTGAAATACTTATTGGATTATAAGCTCATGCAGTTGATATATTTGGGGATTCCAAATTGGTAATTAGCCAAGTAAAAGGAATCTTCAAATGTCAAAGTGCAAGCATGTTACCATATTATGTTGCTGCACTACATTTGCTTTCTCAGTTTTATATAGCCAATGTGACTTATATCCCAAGATTCATGAACCATAAGGGCAATTATGTAGCTCAAAAGGCCACGAATTTCAGAAGAAAGAAGAATACCCAAGTAGACATAAGTTAAGCAACGTATCAGAAGTTAATACCACATTTGGTTAAAAGGGGTATCATGGTAGAAGTTAACCAGAATAACTTAGAAGAGCATGATTGGAGACATCCAATCATTCAATGTTTAACCGGCCCATCTTCGAAGGCCAGCAGGAAAATTAAATTATAGTCTATGCAATATATAGTGTATGACAATGCTCTTTACAAAATGGGAGCAAATGGGTTGCTGTTGGAATGTTTAGGGCCAAAGGAAGCATTGACCACTATGCCTGAGATGCATGAAAGTATTTGTGGTGCCCATCAGCCTGGTGTGAAGATGAGATGGTTGCTTCGAAGGCATTCCTACTATTGGCCAACCATCCTAAAGGATTGCATAGAGTATGCAAAAGGATGTCAGGTATGCCAGAAGCATGGCATGATAAGACATGTGACGATAGTTGATTTGCATGCAGTAGTGAAGCCATGGCCATTTAGAGGATGGACAATGGATATGATAGGAAAAATATATCCACCTTATTCGAAGCAACATTGTGTAACAACCCCCGTACTGTTTACTGACTAATGACTGATTGATTACTGATTACTGTTAACTGAGACTGATAAAGACTGAAACTGGACTGAATAAAGTACTGAACTGACTGACTGAAATTGAACCTGAATTGATTGAGTATATTTATTGTATTGCATATTCTATCTGTTTGATTGATTATATATATGTTCGTGTTTTATGTCTAAACTGCTAATTGAAGGCCTTATCGGCGGCCGAATTAGAAACTGATTAGCGTTTTATGACTATCATAATTTATGTGATTTTATGGTGCATTCAATTGAAATGTGATTTGGTATGCTTAAATTAGATTAAATATTGATGAATTACAAGAGTTGCCTTAATTACTATTTTGCCACCTAGTGGCCCACTAGCTTAAACTTATTTGAGCCTTATCACACTCAAAACACAACATTTGCTCAACCAATTCTCCTTGCTTCAACCCACCGAAATTAGAGAGAGAGAGAGATTAGGAGAGTTGATTTCATCTCCTTTTGCTTGGCATTGCTTAGTGATCTTGAAGAATTGAAGTGTAGTTGCTAATTGAGTTCATAAGCCTTGAATACAAGACTTGAGGTAGACCATTGAACCTCTCATTATTGTATTTAACATTGTTCTTGCATGATTCATGCCAAATTTGAGAGTTGAACCATGAATTAGTTCTAAAATGTTGATTTGGGGCTCATTCCATGCATGCATGTTTGTATTGGTGCATTTTGAGTTGATTTCATGGCAAAGGTTGCATGCATGTTCATATTTGTGTTTAAGCCATGTTTTCATCTTGTTTTGAAAGGTTTGGGGCTCTTTAGAGCAAGAATTAAAGCTTTGAAATGAGTTTAATCCATGCATGTCCTACTTGAGCATTGTTCTTGAAAAATGGTTTGAAAATGAGGTTGATTAAACACCCTTGGGCTTTGATTTCTTCAATTGAGTTTTGAAACATGTGATCCTATGTGTTTTAAAGAGTTTTCCAGAAAATGGGCCCAAGAGGATCGATTTTGGTGTTTGAAAACTTAGTTTTGAACTTGGAGTTCGAATCTGGGTTTTCCAGATTTTGGACTTCCGCTCGAGCGGGGGAAGTTCCGCTCGAGCGGGGAAAACAAGCTCCCAGCACTTTTGACCAGTTTTACAGTCCGCTCGAGCAGAGAAATCGTACATCCAGTACTTTGCACTGTTCATCAGACCGCTCGAGCGGAGAAATGTACGCTCGAGCGGAGTGTTGGGTGACACGCTCGAGCGGGGATATTGCCGCTCGAGCGGGGATCTTTGTTTGCTTGTCCGCTCGAGCGGGGAAACCTGCGCTCGAGCGGGACTCTGTTTTCTGAAAATTTCTGAAACTGTTTTCTGTACACATCTTTGCATCCTCATCCCATCCTAGGCATTCTTAGGCCTAGTTTAAGACATCTTAATGAGGATAGATGTAGAACACACCGAGGCATAATAGGGAGTTAATTATTCCATTTTCCCAACTGTGTGACTCAGAGTGTGTTCAATCTGTTAACTGTTTAGGGTTGGCATTTCGAGGAAACGCTCTAGCTACTGATAGCCCAGAACTCTGTGAGTAACAATTGTGTAAAGATATGTTCAAAATGATTATCTTTTGAATACTGAACTGAACTGTTTACTGTACCGGTATTATTTACTGAATGAATGTATGTCCTTTATTTCTGAACTGTACTGTGGCATCCTTAGCACCTACTGTTTACTGTTACTGTTACAGAGATCTCTGTCGGTTCCCTCGTGGAACCACTACTGTTTATTGATTGATGGCCATCATTACTGTTCGGTCTTTTAAGACCTACTGTTACTGTTATGCTAATGGATGTACCACGTATGACTGTTTACTGTACTGAACAACTGTTACACTGATTGAAATGAACTGTTTTCATTACTGTAAGGACATTCATTCTAAACCTCTTTACGCTTTATGTTATTCACTGGGCTTTAGCTCACTGCTCATATATATATGTAGGTGTACAGGCACCGGACCAAAGCTAGACGCGTCGGGGTTATTCCAGTTTTGTCAAGCCAGCCTACGTGCCTCACTGCGAGGTTCCAAGCCTATCATGCCAGGGCTTAGGGGTGTCTTAGCATTCCCCCTTCTGTACTGTCTCACTGTTTTGTATTAACTGAATGCTTACTGTACTGTTATCAAGGGATTAGGTCCCTGCACTGAGTGACTGTAGATATTGGTATAGACTGTACTGTTTTGACTGCATAAATGTATGAAAAATCTTTTGGCATACAGACTGTCACAGCTCATTGGACATTATTTATGTACTGTATTGGCTTCCGCCAGGCCCTGTACTCTGTTTTACTGTATTACTGTTAAGCAGGCCTTCGGTAATCTCGGATTACTGGCCGGTTACGGTGCTAAACCCATAGGGCCGGGTTTGGGTCGTGACAGAGTGGTATCAGAGCGATACTTAACCACGAGTTATACCGCACACACGTGTCCGAATGAGCTATAGGGTGTCCTAGAAAAGCAATTAGGGCATCGCATGAGCATGAAAAGTGTGTGATTATAACATGACTGAATATATGCTAATGTGTTAGACTGTCTAAGTATGCAACTGTTTCAGTTTATGACTGTTATAACTGCTTATGATTGAAACTGTTATAACTGTTTATAGAAAAATGGATAATGCAAGCACTGCAAATGAAACTGAATCCTCATCCTCTGAGGCCAGAATGGCCAGACTGGAACGAATGATGGAACTGATAACTGCTAGACTGGACCAACAACAGAACCAACAGCCCCCACCTCCCCCTCCGGTATAGTCGGACCAGAATGTGAATGTACAAAATGTGAATGCAAATGATGGGGATATTATTGCTCTTACCCAGAAGTTCAGCAAGTTGAAATCGCCCTCCTTTCAGGGAGGCCTTGAACCATTGAAGGCTGAAGCGTGGGTTCTAGAGACTGAGAAACTGTTTGAGGTGTTTCCGTGTTCGGAGGCACATAAGGTACTGTTGGCCACCTTCACTTTGCAAGAAGAGGCGAGAAGGTGGTGGATGCTTACTCGTGATGACAATACTGTTATGACTTGGGCTCAGTTTAAAGTAGTCTTCTTTGAAAAGTATTTCCCTCAGTGTGTCAGGGACAGGAAGGTCACCGAATTTGAACAGTTAAAACAGGGCACCATGTCCGTTGCCGAATATGGAACAAAGTTCACCGGGCTCGCCAAATATGCACCACATATGGTGGACACCGAATACAAGAAGGCCCGAAGGTTTGAAGGCGGCCTAAATGTTGCGATACTGGATCGAATAAGTGTACTGAAATTACCGACTTATGTAGGTGTTCTTGACCGAGCTTTGATGGCCGAGTCGAACATCGAAGCTGTGAAACAATCTGAAACACCGGCGTCTGAATGGCGTGGTAAAAACAGAATTTCAAATTCAAGAAAGGCAAGCACAATCAGTTGAACAAGAAACAGAATACGGGGTCAACAAATAGCCCCATCCAAGGGAGTGGTTCCATACCGCCCTGCTCCGAATGTGGTAAGAACCATAAAGGAGTTTGTTATAAAATTTCTGGTGCATGTTACAGGTGTGGCAAGGTGGGCCACATGGTGAAAGATTGCCCTTCCACTGCTCCGGGCAATAGTAAAGCTGCAGGCAGCGCCGCAGCATCAACTGTAGCACCAAAGCCTAACCCCAAAGCTACCGGGAAAGAGCCTATGAGGCAGGGCCGAGTGTTCGCCCTAGTACCGGGAGACGTGCAAAATACTGAAACTGTTGTGTCAGGTATCCTCTCTATTTGTGCTCAAAATGCATATGTACTGATTGATTCGGGGTCTACACATTCTTATGTGTCGCATGCTTTTTCACGGAAATTGAATAGACCCTTAGAACCTATGAACTATCTGTTAGCTGTATCATCACCCGTAGGAGGATCCATGACATGTGCATATATGTATCCTGCTTGTGAGATCATTGTTGGGGATATGCATCTGTTTATTGATTTACTGCCATTGAACATTGACCATTTTGATGTAATATTGGGGATGGACTGGTTACAAAAATATCATGCCACTATAGACTGTGTAACAAAGCAAGTAGTTTTCCGTCCACCTGGTTTGCCTGAATTTGTGTTTAATGGGAGTGGAGTAGTACCTCCTCCGTACTTGATTTCTTCAGTAAAAGCTGTTAAATTAATTAGAAAGGGGTGTAAAGGATATCTGTGTTCTGTGCTGACTGTGCCTACTGATGATAGTGTTAAAACTGATGTGAATTGTATTCCTATAGTTAGGGAATTCCCAGATGTATTTCCAGATGATCTACCAGGGGATTTGATTGACAGGGAGATTGAATTTACCGTTGATGTGATTCCGGGTACACAGCCAATATCTAAAGCTCCTTACAGAATGGCCCCAACTGAACTGAAGGAGTTGAAAGTGCAATTGCAAGAACTGTTAGACAAGAAGTTTATCAGGCCCAGTACTTCACCGTGGGGTGCACCTGTTTTGTTTGTAAAGAAGAAAGATGGTTCACTGAGATTGTGCATTGATTATCGCGAACTGAACAAGGTAACTGTAAAGAATAAATATCCTTTACCGCGTATTGATGACCTGTTTGATCAGTTACAGGGTGCACAAGTGTTTTCCAAGATTGATCTCAGATCGGGGTATCATCAACTGAAAGTTAAACCAGAGGACATCGATAAAACTGCTTTTAGAACGAGGTATGGCCATTATGAATTTTTAGTTATGCCATTCGGAGTCACGAATGCCCCTGCTGCTTTTATGGACCTTATGAACAGAATTTTTAAACCATACCTTGATGATTTCATTGTAGTATTTATTGATGACATACTGATTTATTCAAAAAGTAGAGAAGAACATGAACACCACCTGAGACTTGCCCTGCAGACCCTAAGGGAACAGAAACTGTATGCTAAACTGTCTAAATGTGAATTCTGGCTTGATCGTGTTATGTTTTTGGGGCATGTTGTTAGCAAAGATGGGATCTCTGTGGATCCGCAGAAAATTGAAGCCGTAGTGAACTGGCCTAGACCCACCAATGTGACAGAAGTCCGAAGCTTTTTGGGATTGGCTGGATATTACAGAAGATTTGTCAAAGATTTCTCCAAAATAGCCCTGCCGTTAACTCAACTGACACAGAAGGGGACATCATTTGACTGGACTGACCAAAGGGAATCAGCATTTCAAGAGTTGAAAACTCGGCTTGTGACTGCACCGGTTCTGACCTTACCTTTAGGTACGAATGGTTATACCGTGTTTAGTGATGCTTCTCATAAGGGTTTGGGGTGTGTTTTAATGCAGAATGGGAGAGTTATTGCTTATGCTTCCCGACAACTGAGACCACACGAAAAGAACTACCCAACCCATGATCTGGAACTGGCTGCAGTAGTGTTTGCACTGAAAATCTGGCGTCACTACCTGTATGGGGCAACATGTGAAGTATATACTGATCACAAGAGCCTGAAGTACTTCTTCACTCAGAAAGAACTGAATATGAGACAGCGGAGATGGCTGGAATTGATTAAAGATTATGACTTACAGATTCTGTACCACCCGGGAAAAGCCAATACCGTTGCCGATGCACTGAGCCGGAAATCGATTGCAAACTTAGCTTGTTTGCTCACTGGACAAAAAGAGTTGCTTCGTGACCTTGAAAAATCTGGAATTGAAGTTGTTTTGAGGGAACAAGGGGGAACGATAGCTGCTATTACTGCTCAACCGGCATTGATTGAAGAAGTTAAGGAGAAACAGCAACTGGATGACTTCTTGAAGAAGATCATCGAAGAAAGAGAGTCTAAACAGAGACCGGGATTTAAATTTGAGAATAATGTACTGACTTTTCAAGGAAGACTGTGTGTACCGAATGATATCGAATTGAAAAGAAGAGTTCTGCAGGAGGGCCACAATTCAAAATTTTCGATCCATCCGGGGAATACGAAAATGTACCAAGATCTGAAACAGAATTTTTGGTGGCCGGGAATGAAGAAAGAAATTGCCGACTTTGTGTCAAAATGTCTTCATTGCCAACAAGTCAAAGCGGAACATCAGCGACCCGCAGGCTTACTGCAACCCTTGCCCATACCGGAGTGGAAATGGGAGCATATCACGATGGATTTTATCGTTGGATTGCCTCGCTCCAGAAAAGGTATGGACTCTATTTGGGTTATTGTTGATAGACTGACTAAATCTGCACACTTCTTACCTGTCAAGACAATTTATAATGCGGACAGATTGGCTATACTCTATATTGATGAAATTGTTAGACTGCACGGAGTGCCTGTGTCTATTGTTTCTGACAGGGATTCGAAGTTTACGTCGAGGTTTTGGCAAAGCCTACAGACTGCATTGGGTACTGAATTGAGGCTGAGTAGTGCCTATCATCCTCAGACGGATGGCCAGTCAGAAAGGACCATCCAGACTCTAGAAGATTTACTGAGAATGTGTGTCCTTGATTTTCAGGGAGATTGGGAAAGTCATCTGCCATTAGTTGAATTCGCCTACAACAACAGTTACCATTCAAGTATCGGTATGGCGCCTTTCGAGGCATTGTATGGCAGAAAATGTAGATCTCCAATTTGCTGGGCAGAAGTTGGAGATGGGCCTTTGCTTGGGCCCGAGATTGTTTATGAAACGACTGAGAAAGTGAAACTAATACAGCAGAGACTGAAAACTGCACAGAGCAGACAGAAGAGTTATGCAGATGTCAGAAGACGGGACAGAGAATATGAAGTGGGTGATCACGTGTTTGTGAAAGTGACACCGATGAAAGGCCAGACTCGTTTTGGAGTCAAAGGCAAGTTAGCGCCGAGATATGTCGGACCGTATCAGATTATCGAGAAAATCAATCCGGTGGCGTATCAAGTTGCGCTCCCTCCTGAAATGGAGCATATGCATAACGTCTTCCACATTTCGATGTTAAGAGACTATCTTCGAGATCCGTTTCATGTGATTGAGCCTACCCGGATAGTGTTGAGTGATGACTACACTTACGAGGAACGGCCTATACAGATTGTAAACCGACGGATCAAGAAACTGAGAAACAAAGAGATCCCACTGGTGAAAGTGGACTGGCAAAACCATGGTGGCGTGTACGCCACTTGGGAAAGGGAAGATGACATGGCTAAGAGATATCCTGATTTGTTTCCACTGAATCCTGTTTTCTTCCAGAATGAAGGTAACTCGAGTTTAGAGGACTAAACTCTTTGTAAGGAGGGGAGACTGTAACAACCCCCGTACCGTTTACTGACTAATGACTGATTGATTACTGATTACTGTTAACTGAGACTGATAATGACTGAAACTGGACTGAATAAAGTACTGAACTGACTGACTGAAATTGAACCTGAATTGATTGAGTATATTTATTGTATTGCATATTCTATCTGTTTGATTGATTATATATCTGTTCGTGTTTTATGTCTAAACTGCTAATTGAAGGCCTTATCGGCGGCCGAATTGGAAACTGATTAGCGTTTTATGACTATCATAATTTATGTGATTTTATGGTGCATTCAATTGAAATGTGATTTGGTATGCTTAAATTAGATTAAATATTGATGAATTACAAGAGTTGCCTTAATTACTATTTTGCCACCTAGTGGCCCACTAGCTTAAACTTATTTGAGCCTTATCACACTCAAAACACAACATTTGCTCAGCCATTCTCCTTGCTTCAACCCACCGAAATTAGAGAGAGAGAGAGATTAGGAGAGTTGATTTCATCTCCTTTTGCTTGGCATTGCTTAGTGATCTTGAAGAATTGAAGTGTAGTTGCTAATTGAGTTCATAAGCCTTGAATACAAGACTTGAGGTAGACCATTGAACCTCTCATTGTTGTATTTAACATTGTTCTTGCATGATTCATGCCAAATTTGAGAGTTGAACCATGAATTAGTTCTAAAATGTTGATTGGGGCTCATTCCATGCATGCATGTTTGTATTGGTGCATTTTGAGTTGATTTCATGGCAAAGGTTGCATGCATGTTCATATTTGTGTTTAAGCCATGTTTTCATCTTGTTTTGAAAGGTTTGGGGCTCTTTAGAGCAAGAATTAAAGCTTTGAAATGAGTTTAATCCATGCATGTCCTACTTGAGCATTGTTCTTGAAAAATGGTTTGAAAATGAGGTTGATTAAACACCCTTGGGCTTTGATTTCTTCAATTGAGTTTTGAAACATGTGATCCTATGTGTTTTAAAGAGTTTTCCAGAAAATGGGCCCAAGAGGATCGATTTTGGTGTTTGAAAACTTAGTTTTGAACTTGGAGTTCGAATCTGGGTTTTCCAGATTTTGGACTTCCGCTCGAGCGGGGAAGTTCCGCTCGAGCGGGAAAACAAGCTCCCAGCACTTTTGACCTGTTTTACAGTCCGCTCGAGCGGAGTGATGCGCGCTCGAGCGGAGAAATCGTACATCCAGTACTTTGCACTGTTCATCAGACCGCTCGAGCGGGGAAATGTACGCTCGAGCGGAGTGTTGGGTGACACGCTCGAGCGGGGATATTGCCGCTCGAGCGGGGACCTTTGTTTGCTTGTCCGCTCGAGCGGGGAAACCTGCGCTCGAGCGGGACTCTGTTTTCTGAAAATTTCTGAAACTGTTTTCTGTACACATCTTTGCATCCTCATCCCATCCTAGGCATTCTTAGGCCTAGTTTAAGACATCTTAATGAGGATAGATGTAGAACACACCGAGGCATAATAGGGAGTTAATTATTCCATTTTCCCAACTGTGTGACTCAGAGTGTGTTCAATCTGTTAACTGTTTAGGGTTGGCATTTCGAGGAAACGCTCTAGCTACTGATAGCCCAGAACTCTGTGAGTAACAATTGTGTAAAGATATGTTCAAAATGATTATCTTTTGAATACTGAACCGAACTGTTTACTGTACTGGTATTATTTACTGAATGAATGTATGTCCTTTATTTCTGAACTGTACTGTGGCATCCTTAGCACCTACTGTTTACTGTTACTGTTACAGAGATCTCTGTCGGTTCCCTCGTGGAACCACTACTGTTTACTGATTGATGGCCATCATTACTGTTCGGTCTTTTAAGACCTACGTTACTGTTATGCTAATGGATGTACCACGTATGACTGTTTACTGTACTGAACAACTGTTACACTGATTGAAATGAACTGTTTTCATTACTGTAAGGACATTCATTCTAAACCTCTTTACGCTTTATGTTATTCACTGGGCTTTAGCTCACTGCTCATATATATATGTAGGTGTACAGGCACCGGACCAAAGCTAGACGCGTCGGGGTTATTCCAGTTTTGTCAAGCCAGCCTACGTGCCTCACTGCGAGGTTCCAAGCCTATCATGCCAGGGCTTAGGGGTGTCTTAGCATTCCCCCTTCTGTACTGTCTCACTGTTTTGTATTAACTGAATGCTTACTGTACTGTTATCAAGGGATTAGGTCCTGCACTGAGTGACTGTAGATATTGGTATAGACTGTACTGTTTTGACTGCATAAATGTATGAAAAAATCTTTTGGCATACAGACTGTCACAGCTCATTGGACATTATTTATGTACTGTATTGGCTTCCGCCAGGCCCTGTACTTTGTTTTACTGTATTACTGTTAAGCAGGCCTTCGGTAATCTCGGATTACTGGCCGGTTACGGTGCTAAACCCATAGGGCCGGGTTTGGGTCGTGACACATTGTTTCATTCTAGTGGCCACAGATTACTTCATAGGTCGAAGCTAAGCCTTATAAGGCTGTGGATTAGACTGAGGTTATTGGATTTATCAGAGAATTAATCCATAAGTTTGGTATTCCTCAAACCATAACTGTAGATAATGGGACTATATTTGATGGAAAGATAGTGAAGTCTTTCGCAGCAGAATTTAGAATTAGTCTTATTAATTCCACCCCTTATTATGCACAAGTAAATGACTAAGCAGAATCTTCTAACAAATCTTTGAAAAAAGGAATACAAAGAGTTGTGAAAGATAATCCTAGGGATTGACATAACTTGTTGTTAGATGTATTATAGGCATATAGGACTTCTTCAAGGTCAAGTACAAAAATCATTCCTTATGCCTTAGTATATGAACATGATACAGTGTTGCTTGTGGAAATTAATATCAAGTCCTTGAGGGTGAATTGCCAAGACCAATTAACTTCTGAACAGTTCCATCAAAGCATGCTCTTAAAAGTAGAGAATATAGATGAAACTAGAATATTGGCATTAAATAGCATTCTTTTCCAAAAGAAGTAGGCAGCCAAGAGCTATGATAAGTAAGTTAAGCACATCAGCTTTGATGAAAGTGACTTGGTATGAAAAACAATACTTCCAATAGGCATTAAGAACCATAAATTTGGCAAATGGTCACCTAATTGGAAAGGACCATATCAGGTTCATAGGGTCTTGCCAAGGTGTGACAACCCTCACCACTGTTTACTGATAACACTACTGATTAGTGCTAATCTATGATTAAGCATGTTAATTGATTGACTGACTGAATTACTAAACTGATTGATTGATTGTGCTAGTTTGAATGCAATTCTATCTGTTGACTGTTAAATTATCTGTTCATGTTTTATGCTTTAAACTACAAATTGAAGGCCTTATCGGCGGCCAAATCTAAAATTGATTGATGTTTTGTGCTAATTAAGATTTATATGATTTTATGGTATATTTAATTGAAATGTGATTTGGTATGATTAAATTAGATTAAATAATGCTAATGTACAAGAGTGGGACTTAATTATCATTTTGCCATTAGTGGACTTTGCTAGACAATTGTTTAGTCTTGACTTATCTATGCTATACATCATTCTTGTTCATTTGTGAGAGACCAAAACCGACTAGAGTGAGAGAGTGAGAGAAATTGAGTTCAACTTGAAGGTTTTGCTTGGAAATCATAGGAATTGAGGAGTAATTGGCATAATTGAGCTCCCCTATCTTGCATTCAAGACTTAAGGTAGAACATTTACCTTCTTGTTCATGAATTTTGGTAGATTCTTGTATGGTTCATGTTATTTTGTAGAGTAGAGGCATGAATTAGCTTAAATTGTTGAATTGGAGCTTAATCCATGCATGCATGTGCATGGTCTTGCATTTTGAGGTTGTTCTTCATGAAATTCCACATGCATGTTCATATCTTGAGCTTAGTCCATGGATTCATCTTTTTTTTGAGGCAATTGAGCTCATTTGAGCATGTATTTGAAGCCTTGAATTTATTTGAACACATGCATGTAAAGTTCTTGCTTTGTTCTTGAAGTTTGGTTTGAAATTGGGTTAATTGACTCACCTTTGGGCCTTGATTTTACAAATTGAGCTTTGAATCATGTTATATTATGAGTTTTAAAGTGTTTTCCAGAAAATTAACCCAAAAGGATCAAATTTGGTATATTGAAACTTGATTTTGAGCTTGAGGTTCAAATCTGGAAATTCCAGATTTTGGACTCCCGCTCGAGCGGGGTAAGTGGCGCTCGAGCGGGAAATTCATATATCCAGCACTTCTGTTGTGTTTACAATCCGCTCGAGCGGGGTTTTGCATGCTTGAGCGAGGACTTGTGTCACATGCTCGAGCGGGTGTCGAGCGCCCATCGAGCGTGATTTTCACACATCCAATACTTTTGCAGTCCGCTCGAGCGGGAAGGTTGACGCTCGAGCGTAGCCTTTTGTTTGCATGTCTGCTCGAGCGGGGAAACCCACGCTTGAGCGGGACCCCTGTTTTCTGAAAATTCTGAAAATGTTTTTAAAGTGCATCTTTGTATCCTTATTCCATTCTAGGCATTCTTAGGCCTAGTTTAAGGCATCTTAATGAGGATATTGATGTAGAACCACACCGAGGCAAATTAGGGATTAAGTTATTATTTTCCCAACTGTGTAGCTTAGTGTGTGTTCATCCTGTAACTGTGTAGGGTTGGCATCCGAGGACGCTCTAGCTTATCTATAGCCCAGAACTCTGTGAGTAACAATGTTGTAAAGATATGTTCAATAATGATTATCTTCTGAACAATTGAACTGTACTGTTTTCTGAAATGATACTGTTATTGAATTAATGATGTCCTATTTGTGAACTGTATTCGTGGCATCCATAGCAACCTATTGTTATTGTACTGTGCTGCTATTGTCACAAAGATCTCTGTCGGTTCCCATGTTTGGAACCACTACTGTTTACTGATATGATGGCCATCGACTGATGGTTCGGTCTGTTAAGACCTACTGTACTGTTTTGCTATTGGATGTACCATATATGACTATTATAGTTTTTGAATGACTATTATGGCATGAAATATGAGCCACAAACTGAATGACTGATATACTGATAAATGACTGTTTTCAATACTGAAAGGACATTCATTCTTAACCTCTTTACGCATATGTTATTCACTGGGCTTTAGCTCACTGCTTATATATATATGTAGGTGTATAGGCACCGGACCGTTGCTAGAGAGCGTCAGGATAAACTCCAGTTTTGTCGAGCCAACCAATATGCCTCACTATGAGGTTCCAAGTCCGATCAAGCCAAGGCTGCTTAGGGGTGTTTTAGAACCCCCTTTCTGTCTCTGTTTTGTATACTGTATAGCCTGTACTGTACTGTTATGGTAGGGATTTAGTCCCTAACCTGTATGCCTGTAAATGATGTATGTATAAACTGTTTTGTTCTGAAGGTGTATATAATATGAAAAGTCTTTTTGCATACAGACTGTCACAGCTTATTGGACATCCTTTTAATTACTGTTTTGGCTTCCGCCAACCCCTGCACTCTGTATTACTATTTTACTGTTAAGCAGGCCTTCGGTAATCTCGGATTACTAGCCGGTTACGGTGCTAAACCCATAGGGGCGGGTTTGGGTCGTGACACAAAGGGAGTCTACTATCTAAAAAATCTAAATGGTTATGTGCATCCCAAGAGAATTAATGGCAGGTATTTGAAGACTTATTATCCAACTGTGTGGGAAACACAAAGAGTGTAGAAAGTGCTAAATAATAGAATGACAAAAGCATGATACACTTACATAGATAATAAAAGGTTTTCATTTCATAAAGAATTAAATACATGTAGCCACAAATTGGCCCAGAAATCAGTACAATGTTTCAATTGTTCCCTTACAATTGATTCTCTATTTCTAAGGGTTAAGAATAACTGAATGGCTGTAGCCATGTCTTGCCTTCTATCAGTCAACCCTTGGTTAGTAATTTGTAGCTTTTTAGCAGTTCGATCCAAGGCTAAGTCAACTGCTACTAGCTTCTCCTCCAGTCGGGCCTTCTTCTCCAAAAGTTGAGTTTGAAACTAAGAGGCATCGGAGTATTGTCTCTTGAGTTCAAATATCTCCACATGTATATGGGAGACAAACTCCTTGTCCTTCAATAGTCTCTCTTCCGCAGCCTTGGCCATATGGCAGATATTGATATAAAAATCTATGGTGGCTGCTGCCTGGGTCAATTTGCTTGAGATGGCTATGTTGGAGTGCTCAAGAGCTTTGCAACATTGGAGGAAACGTTGCTCATTTTTATTTTATTTTTTCTGATGTATAGTTATGGGTAGGGCCTGGGGCATGCCCCTTGTTTTTTGGTGTTAGCTTTTTGTTTTTATTTATGACTTACTTACCCAAAAAAAAAAAAAAAAAAAAACACATTGAAGGAAACCATTTTTAATGATGGATCTTTGTAAGGCTTCGAATGGGATCCTTGAGAATGATGTCAGCAATTCCAAAACAAGCGTCTAAGTCCACTGGAGGTAAAGTGACTCTATTGACAGTAGCAGAACTCTCAAAGATTTCTAAGAGGGAGCCAACAAGGACCGATGGTTCAACCTCACTGCTGGTTGATTGAGCTGAGGAAGGCATGTCAAATAGGCTAGCCAGTCGGGCTTCAAAAATGTCCATCTCCTCTTCTGACATTTGAAGTGTAGAGAAATCACTAGTGGAAGGAAAAGATGGATGCATGAGGATAGGAGAAGGAATAGAGGAATCCCTAGTAGTGTCTATTATCCTAGCCACCAGCAAGTCAAGAGAAGAAGGACTAAAGCTGGGTGGTGGGGAGGAAATTGGTGAGCCATCAGTGACTTCCTTGTGAGAACCAGTTATCATTAAAGATGAAGTGATCACTAGAATTCTCTCAGGTGATAAAGGGGTAGCCAGGACTATTGAAAGAGTAAAATGAGATGAGATAAAAGTTAGATGGGGCAGATATGGTGTTAAGCTTGGGCATAAGGAAGGTGGGATGCTTTGCTTTAAAGAGGAAGGCATGTGGAATATAGAACTGGGAAGTGGAAGCATCATCTGAATGGGCTCTATATTCATTGGCACTTCAGTATAAGCCTTTCTTGTTCTTTTTGAGTCTGAAGAGGCCAATGTCGAAAGGGAAATCACTACTATTGCATAGTAGAAAATAGAAAGAAAATATTAAGTTTTTGTTAAGTCTTCGAGAGGGAATCAAAAGGGATCAAGGGAGAAATTACCAGCTTCAGGGGTTGCAATGGTAATGATTGGAGAGTTGCGAAGGGCACAGAACTCAGTAGTCTGTTTCTTCCTTGCAACCTCCCTTTGCAATGCATCAGCAGCAGCAGTTTCATCCTTTAGTATTTGTTGTTGCCTCCTCTTTTCAGCTCTCTGAAATACAATAATTTTTTTGAAGTATTCTTCTTCCACTACCTTAGCAGCTGCCTCGTGAGTAGGATCACCAATAAGGTCAGAAGGAGAAACCGTCACTTTCTTTCTTCTTTTCAATGGTGTCACTTTTTCCTGTTCTGTTTTCTTCTCTTCTAAGTGAGCCTCAGGTTCTTCAAGGTCAAGGATAAGTTTTCTTTTCTTCTGTTGCTGTTGCTTGCCCTTAAGAATGTTCAAAGCTTGAGCTCTCTGGAGAGATTTTTCTTGTAGAGTTCCTGCACCAAGAAGAGAAGTCATATGTAAATGGACAAGGCATTGTAGAAGGAAAGAGAAAAGGAAAGCAAGAATGTATACCCTTCTTCGAAGTAGCTCTGGTAACCCTAAGAGAAGGGGCTAAGGCAACGGGAGTAGGAGCTGAGATAGTAGGAGCATTGGAAGAAGTGATGGTGATTCCAATACCCTTGGGCTTGGTTTGAGAGGGTACATCCAACCCTACCAATAAATCTTGAGGAGAGATGGCCAGGAGTACTTCCATGTTGGCTATCCACCAGTTATGGTAGCTCTTCAACGCAGTGTTGTGTAGAATGAAGGGGGTGAATTGAAATTCAATCAGGTCCTGTATGAACCAGGAGGTTGCCTCTTCTAGCCTATTTCTTGAAACTTTCAGCTCTCTACTTGCAAGATTTGGGTTAGTTTGACTGCAGAGAGGGATAGGAATCCCCTGAGTAAGCCTAAACTGCCTAGCAAATTGAGCGGGACAGTAGGCTTCAACTATGCACTTGTAAGCTCGAGGGTGTAAGGTGCCAACAAAGAGATCCCTTGGAGTTAAGATAGAGGCCCACATATCCCTGTGTTGAGGTTGGGAGCAGTTTCTGTTAGCCAAAAAAGCCCTCAACCATGCTGGCCCTACGTTGGTCGCAAACGTAAAAGGGCAAATGAAAGAGGCAAGGAGAGAAGCTGGGAGTTGGTGGAAGAAAGTGAAGTAATAAAAAAAGCTGGAAGGGTAAAGTGAAACTCTAGCATATTTCACTCCATAAGTAGAAGGGTCTGGTAACAAAAATCTCAAACACCTAGAGTGTAAAGCAGTGAAGTAAGCAAAAAGCTAAAGTTGCAATATCCAAAATGACCCTCCTTGGTTGGCATCCAAAGGTTTCTCATAGAACTGAGAACAGGCTCTATATACATGGCCCAAAATATATAGGGCTAGGGCTTTCTTCTTTCTTGAAGCAAGAGCCTTGGCAAGAGGGACAAACTCAGGCATAATCCTCTGAGAAGAAGTGCAAAATAGAAATTTACAAAGCCAATGTAGGAGAAAAGAGAAGAACTCTCGGTCTGTTACAAGGCCTTCTCTCTTGTTTTCAGAATTTGCAAAATCACTAAAGGAGGAGTTTAGAGGGAGAATAAAAAAAGGCACAGTAAGATCAGGGTAATCAGGACCAAAATGAGTGTCAATGGGTGATAACCCTAGGAGATGGCATATGTCAAGAACAGTAGAGGCCATCATACCACGTCGAAATTGGAAAAAAAATTGAAAGATGAATTCCAATAACAGAGTGCAATAGGTATAAGGAAAGGGTCTTCAGAAATGAGAAACCTGGCTAGTCAAAGAGCGTCAAGAAGACAGAGTTCTTGAAGGTCCAGCATCCTAGCAAGGACAACGCGATCATACCATTCCTCCCATTCTGGTTTCAATGTAGGCCAACAGCGATAGGGACGGTTAATTATCCAGCTTCTCCAGTCAAGGTCACCCTCGTAAAGGAGGCAGTGATCTTCTAAACACAGGTATAGGGCAGGAAGCTAAACAGGGGCTTCCTTGAAAATGGGTCCAAGCACAAACTCTCCTTGAGCATGGTGACGGGGAATGAGAATGCGTCCGTCAATGGTGCTTCGTTCACCAGCTCTGTACTTCTCACATTCTTCATTAATGATCCTCTTCAAAGCTACAGATGGGCTCACACGCTCAACAACTGGTACTTTCAGAGAGGAAGAAGCCATTAGTGAAAGGACGAAGGGGAAGCAAAGAGTTTGAGTATGGAAAGAGTTGAAAATTGCAATCAAGAGCAATAGGAGTGAAAGGGTTTGTTTTTGGACAAGTGAATACGTTAAAAAGTGAGAAGAATGGGTTTTAAACCTTTCTGTCCAAAGTACCCAATCAGCCTAACGGGTCAAGCAAACCCGAAATAAATGATTTGATGGATTTTGGACTCATGTGGAATTAAAACTTTAGTTTTAGGATACAAGGGGTTCCAAGTCACAGTCTCTTTCAAAGAGTAAGTTTGAGAGGGAAATTTATTTCAAAGACTCAGCTCGGCTTCAAAAAACTGTAGTTGGCTTCAAAGCCATTTTATGCCTTAAACGAAATTATAGTTAAGGTTTGTTTTCTTCGAAGGCTTTATAAGCATACTTCTAAATTGTGTTTGCAAGGTAATGTCCTTCGAAATAGTCTTTGGAATGCTTATCTTGTTTAGAGTTATGAATTCTGAAATAAGTAAGTACTTCGAAACAAGATTGGTCAATTTGAAGCTGTGATTTATACAGTTTAGGTTGACCAGATGATTGGAGCATGAAAACGTTAAGTCAAATATGGACGCTCCTATGAGCAAATCCATACTTCGAAGCTGTCAGGACCCAAACCCGCTCCTATGGGTTTAAGCATCGTAACCGGCCAGTAATCCGTGATTACCAAAGGCCTGCTTAACAGTAATGACAGTAATACAGAGTAAGGGGTTGGCGGAAGCCAAAACAGTAAATAAAAGATGTCCAATGAGCTGTGACAATCTGAATGCGAAAAGACTTTTATGAACAAGCCACATTCAAAACCAAAACATATATACAACAAATACACAAACATCCCCGTCAGGGACCAAATCCCTTTAACATAACTGTACAGTCAGAAAGTCTTAAACATCTATTACAAAACAGAGACAATAAAGGTGAATCTGGGACACCCCAAAACAGCCTTAGCTTGGACCGACTTGGAACCTCGCAGTGAGGCACAATGGTTGGTTTAACAAAACTGGAGCTTAACCTGACGCCCCTAGCATCGATCCGGTGCCTGCACACCTACATATAAGTATAAACAGTGAGCTAAAGCCCAGTGAATAACAACTGTGTAAAGAGGTTAAGAATGAATGTTCTTTCAGTCATTAAACAGTCATATCAGTCATTTAGAAACCATAGCAGTTATATGTGGTACATCCAATAGTAAACAGTACAGTAGGTCTTAACAGACCGAACAGTCAGTTGATGGCCATCATAACAGCATACAATATTGGTTCCAAGTATTGGAACCGACAGAGATCTTTGTGACAGTAGCAGTAATAGTACAGTAACAATAGATTGCTATGGATACCATGAATACAGTTCATAAGTAGGACATCATTCATTCAGTAAACAGTATCACTTCAGAAAACAGTACAGTTAATTGTTTGGAAAATAATCATCATTGAACATATCTTTACAACATTGTTACTCACATAGCACTGGGCTAAAGATAGGCTAATGAGCGTCCTCGGATGCCAACCCTACACAGTAACAGAATGACACACACTAAGGATTAATAACTTAGCCCCTTAACTTGACTTGGTGTGGTTCTATAACATTATCCTCATTAAGATGCCTTAAACTAGGCTTAGGAATGCCTAGGATGAAATGAGGATGCAAAGATGCACTTTAAAACACTTTTCAAAATTTTGCTAAAACAGGGGTCTCGCTCGAGTGTGGCTTTCTACGCTCGAGCGGACATGCAGACAAAGGATCTTCACTCGAGCGTGACTTTCTATGCTCGAGCGAACTACAAACTCATGAAAAAGTACTGGATGCACGATTTTCACGCTCGATGGACGCTCGACTTCAGCTCGAGCGTGAGACTCAGACCCTCGCTCGAGCGTGAATTCTCTCGCTCGAGCGGACTGCAAAACACATGAACTTCTGGGCATATGCATTTCACGCTCGAGCGTGACTTTCTACGCTCGAGCGGAAGTGCATGTACTCAAAGTGTACGCTCGAGTGTGAAGTCCTACGCTCGAGCGTGGATCCAAAATCTAGAATTTCCAGATTGATCCTCGAGCACAAAACTCAACTTTAAAAGCTTCAAACTCGATTCTTTTGGGCTAATTTTCTGGAAAATACTTGGAAACTCATAGAACAACAAGTTTTGAAGATCAATTGATAAAATTAAAGCCCAAAAGTTTGCCAATTAAACACCACTTCCAACTCACAATTCAAGAACATGAAGAATAATGCAAAAATCATACATGCATGAGTTCCCAAGAACTCTAATGTTTCAAAACATGTCCAAATGCAAGGTTTAGCTCAAAATCAAGGTGAATTCATGGACCACAACTAAAATATGCACATGCATGTAAAGATTTCATGCAAAACATCTTCAAATTTCAAGAACTTGTACATGCATGCATGAATTAGCTCACAATTCAACTCTTCAAATTAATTCTTGACTCAAATCACTAATTTCACCATGGACCATGCAAAAACAACTTAAATTCACAAGTAAGGAGATGAATTCTCTACCTTATGTCTTGAATTCTAGGTATGTGTAATACCCGTATTTTTGAAGTATTAATATTTAGTGAGTGGTATTGGTGGTTTATTATAATAATTTAGTGATGAGATTTTTAGATAAGAATCTAATTTTAAATTATTTATTTGTATTTATCACATCTCTTTTATATCTATCATATAGTTATTTATTCTGATATAATAGTGTATAAACTCTTCCTACTTTTCCCCATCTCAGAAAAAAAAAAAAAAAAAAAAAAAAAAAAAAAAAAAAAAAAAAAAAAAAAAAAAGACAAAACCGTGGGCTTTACCCACAGTTTTCTCACTTCCTAGACCAAACCCATTTGCACCCCAAACTCACACTTTGATTTATTGGAATAGAGTTACTTTTTATTTATTTATTTATTTACCTCTCTTTGATCTTATAAATTGAGCCATTCTCTGCATTGTCATCCGTCCCTCAATTCCATTTCTTTCTCTCTCATTTTAAACTTCTCCAACTTTCGACTCTCTCTCTTTTGTAATGTAAATTTTAAGTTTAGATATGAGAGTTGTATATTTTTATCAAAGTAAGCTCAAAGTTATTTTTGAAGATTCATGGAGCAATTTCAGATTTATGGTGATAGAATTAATTACTTTGAGATAAATTCGGGTTGTATACAATATGTTCTAAATCTCTTTGCAAAGAGTTCTCTTATTTTAAATTATCCTCAATTTGTAATCTACTTGATTATTGTGGTAAAATCATTTGTTGTCGAATCGTTGATATTCTGATCATTTGGTAAAATTCTCTACAAATATTTCAGTATTGAAATGGTGATTTGTCTGACTGAATGACATGGAAATACTCCGTACATGGATCAAGTGAATCTTATTAATTGTTTACACCAATATGCCCGGATAAGCGTGGAGCTTGGGTGAGGTGGGTGAATAAATGAATTTATTCACTGGTCATGTACTGAGTAGGACCGGGTATTTGGTCCTAGATAAATTATGGTTGGTTTGTTGTGCAATTTGGTAAATTGCTTTATTATCGTATCGTTGATTTGATGTCATAAATTGTTGGATTCCTGATAAATTATTCTGTATCCGAGTCTTGTATTCCTGTCGTATTGTATACTTCCCGAATTAATTTATTTTCAGGTGCGGAGCAGATTTTAGCGGAGCTCAAAATTGAGATTAAAAAGATTTATTAATATAGAGATTTGGGATCCACCACTTTAATTATTAAATTTGGAGAGAGTTGTAATATTGTTTATTTTGGAGGCAATTAGAATATTTGGAGGATATTGTACTATTTGGACCAATTTGTAATTATTTTTTTAGGCTATTTTAGTTTATTGAACGACCCGGGAGTGGGGCGTTACAGGATGGAAGCTCAAATTTGCAAAATCTCTTCAATTCCTCTAAGTTCAAGCAAAATCCTTCTTGATGAACTCAATTTCTCTCACTCTTCCTTTCTCACTCGGTTTGGTCTAGAGGATGAGCAAATAATGCAACAAAAATGAACTAAGCTCCAAACATGCATCAACAAAGTGGCCCATTAGTATGGCAAAAATGTAATTAAGTCCAACTAATGTACTTTAACTTAAATAACTCTAATTTAATCGTTCCAAATCAAATTTAAATTAAACCTACCATAAAATCACATAAATTCTAATTAGCATAAAACACTAGTCAATTTCTGATTCGGCCGCCGATAAGGCCTTCAATTCGCAATTCGAAACTAAAACATGAACAGATCAATTAACAACAAACAGATAGAAATGCAATTAAAGCAACCCACTTATGCAATCAGTTCAGAATTTCAGTTTAATCAATTACTTATCATGTTTAATCATAGATTAGCACTAATCAGAGGTGAGGGTTGTCACAGAAGCACTTAAAGCCAGGCATCAAAGTAAGTTGGTTACTTCGAAGCTGTTATTCATAGATTTGTAGACACCCCATTTTTGACCGACCTTAAGACTCAGACGTCAATAATTGAGCGCTCGGTGATGGTGCATGTTGTGCTTGTTTCGAGTCTCCGGAGTTTTGGCTGAGAGCCTTGCCTCCGGGCCTCTGAACTCTTTGTGCTTTGGCTCGGTTTGTGGAACGAATCTTGTTTTCTCTTCCCAGAGGGAGGGAAAGGTCTTGTAAACCATCTCTTTGTGGTCGTGGACCACTTTTCGTGGTCATAGGCCACTTTTCCCGTTTGGAGACTAGTTTTCGGTTTTTGGAGCCTTCGGCGGCGCGCCTTGTCTCGGGACCGCTTAACGCTCTCCGTTTGGCGTGATTTTTGAACCACACCTTGTTTCCTCTACCTAGAGGAACACTGTGGTCCGGGAGACCACTTTTGTGGTCGCATACCACTTTTGGTGCTCGTTAGCTAGTTTTCGGGGCTTTCGGCCGCGTGCTTTGCCACCCAATCTCTCGTCTTGCATCCGCTTTGGTTTTTTTTTGATACAAACCTTGTTTTCCTTGTTTAGAAGGTGGTACAAGGGTGGGAGACCACTTTTTCTCCTTGGAGACCACTTTTTCTTTTGCCAGCCAGTTTTCTGGTCGGATAACTGGCTTTCTTGGTCTTTGGGCTACCTTTTCTGGTCGGCCACCACACCTTTGCATTATTTTCAGGCTCTGGACCCTCTCCTACCATGGCCGACCAGTTTTGGTCTTGGGAGACCACTTGAAGTGGTCTGCCGACCACTTGAAGTGGCAGGCCGACCACTTCAAGTGATCGGCTGCTTTTTGGCACCTTTTTGGAGATATTTTCCTCCAGTTGGCACAGCTGGAGGGCATTAGGGCCATCCTCCATACACGTGTATGGAGGGATTGGTTTGAGGTTTAGCTTCTCCAAGAAGCTTTGCCTTTTGCTCTCTATAAGAGGGAGGCTCCTCCTCCCTCCTCTAGGTTCAGAAATTTGAGCTTTGAGAGTTAGATATAGCTTTGTATCTATCTTACCTTGTTTCTTCATTTTTGTGCCTTAAAAGTGTAGATTTGTCTCACTTTTGTACACAAACACACACTCAAACACCTTCCTTTAGCTACTGAGGTGCTGGGGAGCTGGTTTTGGTGTTCTTGGTTTGGTTTGAGCTTGAAAAACTTGCTGGAGTTGCAGTTATAAAGGAGGTCTTCAAGGGTGAGTCTTTAACCTTTAAATCCCCCATTCTTGCTTAAGCTTTTAGCCTTATTTTCATACTGTTTTAAGCTTAGCTCTTAACTAGAAAAAGTTCTATTTTTGCATGCTTAAGAAGTTTGTTTAAGGTCACTTTTTCGTTTGGGGTGGTTTACCCCCTCTTAGGCCTTGTTAGGCTTTGTTTTGAGCCATCCTTTTAGGCTCTTGTTATAGCCTTTGCATGACCTTTCTACCATTGAAATTCAGAGGATTTTTAGTGGTGGAAAGGTTGTTTTGGTGTCCCAAAAAGAAGAGGGTCATCCCCTCTCCTTGTATTGTGTATACTAGCTTCATATGCCTCATGTTTGAGCATCTTTGTTAAGCTTATGTTGGCCATATCTTAGCATGTATTTGTGGTTATTTTGCTGTGACATACCACTGTTTTTACTTGGTTTGGTCATTCTATGCATGCCTAATACACTTATAGTGTAAATCACACAAACTAGTCTTGTATGCTTCATGAAGTAGCATGTCATTCTAGCTTGTTTTAGTTCCATTTCAGCATGTTTTTGGTGATTTTTTGCCATGTCATGACTCTGTTTTGGTTTGGTTTGGTTGGCCTTTGCATGCTCCTTGCAGTTGTAGTGCATTTCCATGAAATAGCCTAACATGCATCATGCTTTGACATGTCATTTTAGCATGCTTTTGGCTTAGCTCTGAGAAGACTTTGTTCATGTTTTGGCATGTTTAAGGTTTGATTTATGTTGTTTTGGTCATGCATGACTTGCTTTGTATAGCCTTGGTTCAACCTAACTTGTTAACTTTGTGTATTGAGTCCTCTAGCATGCATTACTTGGCCTATTTGAATGATTTGGCATCATTTATTATGTGGTTTCAGTTCATGTTTCATGGCCATACACTTGCATTTGTCACTTATTCAATGCGTCGGAGGGTTTGTCCTTTGTGCCTTAAACACGGGCCATTGCGTATGCCTTCATGCCATAGCTTGCGAGCCATCATTTCAGTGTTTATTTGGGCTTATTATGCCATGATATAACTCTGATTTTTGTTGCTTAAGTCATTACATGCTTGGTCTTAATAGGTGTAGTGTAATTCACCTTATTTGCCTTGCATTCACCATGCTTCATGCCCTTTATGCTAGCATATTTTGGCTTCCTTCCATGCATGTTTTAGACTCATTTTAACATGTACTAGGACTGTGTTGGATTGCCTTGGCCATATCCTCCATGCTTTGTATAGCTGTAGTGCAATTGGCCTTGCTAGCTTTATGTTTTGATGATTCATGCATGCTATCTTTGAGCTATTTGGATGATTTGGCATCATTTAATACTTGATTTCAAAGCATGTAGCATTGCCATATTCCCACTTCATTCATGCTTTAAGTGCCTTTGAGTGTTGTGCATTATTGCCTAGTTTATGGCTTAGCTTGTATGCTTGCATGCCTAGGTCTTTGAGCCTCCATCTTATCATGTTTTGGTCATTGTCTTGACCTATTTCAGCTCCGTTTGTGGTTGGTTCATGCATATTTGCCATGTATTACATGCCTCCTTTGTAGTCCTCTTTATTAGCCTTCATGCTTTAAGGACCCTTGCATGCTTTACTTGTATTCTTTGAATGATTTGGCATCATTTCTTGTCTAATTTCAGTGCACTTAGTGTTGTTACACTTACACATTTGTCACTCTTTGAGCCTTCTTGAGGGTTGTGCTCTTGGGCCTAGTTGGATGGCCAATGCATGGTGCATGCATTCCTTGCCTTTTGTGCTTTGGTTTTATCACCAATGGCCACTATTTTGGGCATGGCTGAGGTCTACCCACATTCGATTTAAGTCCATTGAGCATTGTGTATGCCATGTTACGTCGCCTTGTGCATGTTATGTTATTGTTTGTATTGCGCATGTCATGATCATATTGCATTGAGTATGCCATGATCATATTGCATTGAGTATGCTAGTTGACATTTGCATTGTGTATGCTAGTTGCATTGTATCATATTGTTGTATGCTTATGTTGTCTTACATTGAGTATGCATGCATTAGCATTGTGCATGCCATTAGCCTTGTTAGGTTGTTCATGTAGTTGCATGTTTGCATGCTAAGGTTACATTACATTGCATTGAGCATGCCATGTTATGTGTTGCATTGTGTTTGGCATAGGTGTTAGTCCAAACACGGGAAACGAGGGACGTTTCATACTTAGAGTGATGAAACGTGCCTTAATTCCCGGTCACCGATGCTCTTGATCCTACATGATAGAGTTTTAAGCTTTATGTGTTTACTTATGCATTTATTTTACATTGAATTGTGCAACTTCTCCTCTCAGCCATCATGCATTGAAATGTGCGATTGGTGGCCCAAGGGTCGAGAACTACACTCCTTTGAGTTCATAACATGATAGGGAGGGTAGTTGTGCCCACATATCTTGCAAATACATTGCCATGCCCTTTCTTGCTCCCTGTTGCAGCAAAATGGTGTCCAGCAGCAACAACTGGTCGGCCAACCAGAAAAACTAGCTGGCCGACCATTTTTTCTAGCTTTCTGCAAGAAAAGTGGTCGGCATGTGGCTGGAGAGACCAAAAGTGGTCGGCCACCCTCCCACAGGATTCCCAAGGTAGAGTTTCAACTTTCTGGAGCTTGGTGTAAGTTTCTGAGGACAATTGAAAACAGAGGCAAATCGGGGCATCGCATTGGATTTCCGAACGACGCGACCGAGCTTGCATGCATTCCTCTCCCTCTGAGGCTCCTGATTTATTTCTTTCCTTAGCTGCCATGCTTAGATAGTTAGCTTATGCTTTGGTTTGTACCTTAATAGTTAATGTGTTTAGCTATTTCAATTTGTTTTGTAATAATTAGTTAACTAGGATTAGTTAATTAATTGTTGTGTAATAATTAGTTTAATTAGCTTAGATTAGCTAGTTAGCTTCTTATTCGGTCCTTCCGTCGAGAGGGCGTATTGTTGTAATAAGCGTGCGTGTGTATGATGCATGTCTTCCAACCTCCATTTCTTTCTCCCTTTTACTTACCAGCTTATGATGGTTAGTTTTAGGGCATATTTCATTTAGCATACCTTATGCTTGCATGTGTGCATCCATTCATCTGTATTGCATGCACCGGGCTCGGCGCATCATACTAATTGCATTGTATTTCAATTCTTACTTGAATACATGCACCAAGTTGCATTTTCACATGACATTCTAGAATAGCCGAGCCTATTCTAGTTGCATTTTCGCATGTGTTGCATTAGCCGTCTTAACATGAACTAGGATCACACATGATTTCTAACTAGTTTTCTGTTTTGGCTCGGAATACACTGTGAGTGTTTACGCTTTAGCATACTGCATGTGTGTTAATGCTGCCATGAAAGCATGCTTGCCATGAGGCTAATTGCTTATGTGATTAACTACCTGAATACCTATGGGTGAAGGTTGGATTGCTTGAATTGGAACAATTCATCAAGTCCCTGTTTTAGCCTACTTACGAGTAGCAAACTTCAAACTATTTCCAAACAAACAAACATGCAATGTTTTATTCCAAATTAGGCGATCTAGTCTATACTTGTTTGCTGTGCTCATCACGTAATAAGATTAGCTAATTAACCGGAATAAGAGTACATGTGTTTTCAAAAACAAAATATCATGCTTAGTACAGGCCGATCTTTGATCGGGCGAGCGGGGGTGCTCATTGCATGACCTTCCCCTCTCGTACCCAAGTTCCCGAGCCGAGGCAGCTTTGGTGATGACGGACACGTGGCCTTTGGCACGAGTCAGGGTTTCCTAAATTCCCCCAAAATAAAATATTTAGGTGGCGACTCTGTATCTGGCAAAGCAGTCTATGTTTGGTACTTCTTTATTAAAATCAGTTTTCCAAAACGATTTGCCGGATTTGGACTCTTTGGTGATTTATCGGTCTCACATCTCACATTGTGAGATTAGATTCAGAACCGTGACATTGAGTCCAAACTATGGTAGCTTAGAGAACAAAACCAGAATTCGTGCCCCTCGCCAGGCGCGCGAATATTTCGGAGAGTTCCCAGGAGCGCGTCCACAAGATTACACAGATAGAATAAGGCATAAAGCCATATTCGCCATGTACTCGATCATACAATTAGAATATAAAACTAGATCATGACAAATGATATTTGAAGAGCTCAGTTTTATTGATATGCAATATTTACATTGGAAACACCTACTTGGTTACATTCTCAATTTCATAAAAGGAAGGAATGGACAAAGTTACAAGATCGTGGAACTTTGTCCTACAAAATTCAATAAATACATACTCTTTTCCTAACCTATCTTCTATCCTATCTAAATTTGGTTTGTCTAACTGATGAGCCCTTAGTTGAAAAAAGAGATGTTGGGCCTTTAATTCAAATTCTGTTTGTTTAAGAGTCTTGTCTGTTTCATCCATTTCTCCTTTCCCACATACTTCATCCATAATGGCATCTTCTCCAAACTCTAAGTCTTGGTTCCTGAAGTTCTCATATTCTTCAAGAAGATTCTCTGTCTCATACTGAATTTGAATATGAGCAGCAGAGATTTCCTCCAGTAACCCACTGATAATGGAAGCATTTGTGTGCCAGTTGAGTAGAAGAGGAAGTTGATCCAAGAAAATATAAAGCTCTGTCTGGGCTATAGGGTTAAGGATGTGGCTTAGAGAGATAATACCACAAGACCACAATAAGTTCTTGTGAGGAATATCATCTCGAAGGACCTCAAAGGATAGATGAGAGAAAACAACAAGTAAAGTCTGGGCTCTATACTATTGGTAAGAAATAGGAAGAACTGGGGCTTGGTAGAGAGCAAAATGCTGGCTCTCGAAGAGGGTAAGTTTCAGTTCTTCAATCTAATTAGGATTGGAAGGCAGGGAATGAGTAGTTGGGTCCTCTCCAAATGAAGGTGGAAACTCAGGCTTGTTTACACATTCTAGCCAGTTAGAGAATCAAAGTTTTGTATTTTTGGCTAAGAATAAGGGACTGATTCCCAAGGACTCAACAGGGTGTGGAGTATTTTGCACTATTCTGGACGGCAAGGTAGACATATACCATGTCGAAAGCAAGTTGTCCTCAAGGCTGGGAAGACGGTCGAGGGGGACGTATGGATATACCACGGAGCTGCTCATGGAGGGATGGATTACAATGGAGTCATCGAATTCAGGGAATCGATGGTGGATTCGCCCCCTTGTTTGAGGTTGAGTGGGTGTATGCCAAGTTCCCCAGCCAGTGCTGTTAGAAGTGTTGTTAAAGGAAGAGAAGGTAGCTTCATCTCATACATAAAGTTTGGAGGCAGAAGAGGAGCTTCCAAGATCCATTTTTGCAAATTCTTGGTCCAAAGGTTTATAGTTGGCAGATTCTTGGTCCAAGGGTTGATAGTTTGTGAAAGCATCCATAACTTGAATAAATGGAGGCAGATAAGCGTGGCTAATAAATGCATAAAGGTTCTTTCAAGGACGAACATCATTGTCTAATACCTCTTCGTATGTACGATCGATGAAAAAAAAGGTTTGTTTGGCCATGGAAACTGTATTAGCCCTTTCAAATACCCAGATAGTGAAAAATGTTCAAGCACAGGAAACAATTTAATGCAAATCAAATGCTTCATTTATGGAAGGCGGTTGCATTTCTAAGAAGATGCAAAGTTCATGTACGTCCTAGGACGTGGACAAAGTTCATTGAGTCCATTAATATTACCAAGTATTTGGTGTATTAGTGCGGGGGGTAATGTTGGCTATATATTTTGTAAAAGCTAATCATAGCTTGACACGTGGTACATGAGGGGCAATTCGGGGAGTTAATACAAGTCTCCAGTCAAAGACAGACACGTGGCAGGTTATATTGGTTATAATGGATCTATGCAGCACTGGAATAGCTAGAAGGCGCAAGATGACGTGGCACAATGGTTACTTACGAATTCAAATTTAAATCCAAGAGGGAAGTCTAACTGCAAGAATGGTGTAGTGAGACTGACTGTGAGAGAGCATGATCAGCAATCATGGGAAGACATTTCGACGGTTGAAAGCCTACTTCGACGGTTACCCTTGAAGAGCATAAATAACATAGAAGGTCCCAAATTGAAGACCCCGAGATTCAGATCCAAAAACCAGTCATTTACTTCATATTTTTTTCTAGTTTTATATTTCCAGTTCTTTACATTTTCAACATTTCAATTCCTGTACTGCACTTCATTTCCTAGGAGTAGTTCTCAAGTAGTCGTTGCTGTAAATCTTTTCAAGACTGGATGATTTCATTGTAAGTTCTTATTCACTCAATGAAATTCAGTTTCTAAATTGTTCTGTACTTGTTATTTCTTATAAAAATTGTCCTCAAACAAGCCACCAGTAAAAGTCCTCTTCATTGAGGCTGAAAGAACTTCAACACAATCGTCTAATAATTGGTTGGCAATTAAAATTTTGTAAGGACTGATTGATCCTTACTGGCACATTTAAAATTACATAATTAACATTCGAAAGCCAAAAAAGCCAACAGGTTTTTATAGTTTAGGACTTGTGTCACTTTGGTCCCTGACTTTTCAATTGTAACACATCTGATCCTGAATTTTGAATCTTGTTCCAAATAAGGACAATTGAACATCCCATTGCTTAATTTCAAGGACAAAATCGTCAATTTGATAAAATATAAATTAATTTGACAAAAATGTTAAAAAATATTTTTACCCACTAAAGATAAAATTATGTAAAATTGATAAATCTTTTAGACATTTATTTATTTATTTTACCAAATTAATTTCTATTATGTGTTTGGATGATAATCATGTAATGGATGGTTGTTTTATTTTTATTAAATTAGTTTCTATTTTTCCGAAAATCAAATATGGCGACAACTTTGATATCATTATTAAACCAATCCATTAAATCAAAAAATCCAAAACTAAAAACATTTCATATATTAAATATATGAATTACACATTAAAATCCTAACAACCACCCATTACATGATAATCATCCAAACACATAATGAAAATTAATTTGGTAAAATAAATAAATAAATGTCTAAAAGATTTATTAATTTTACATAATTTTATCTTTGGTTGGTAGAAATAATTTTTAAAAGGGTAAATTACATTTACCTCCCCTGAGGTTTCTGACAAATACAGGAACCTCCCATGTAGTTTGAATAATTACAGTAACACCCCCTACTTTACCTAACATTGTCAAGATTCCCCCAAAAGTTGACAACCGTTTAAACCCCTAACAGACCCTGCCTATGTCATCAAATGTAAACAATTAAATGCCAATACTACCCTCAAGCCATCTATATATAGCAAATGCTAGTCTCCAGCTTCAGTAAATCCAAGTGAGAGAGAAAAATTTACGAAGGCAACCAAAACTGAAGAACAAAAAAAAGAAGAAAGGGCCAAGCACAACACAGGTATGTTCCCAGTGACATTAACTATTTAAAAAAAAAAATTTGCATATGAAAATGCATTATAACTACGATGCATTATTGAGAAATAAAGCACAAGCACAACACATATGTTCCCACTCACATTACCTATTTAAAAAAAAAAAAATTTGCATGTGAAAATGCATTACAACTATGATCCATTATTGAGAAATGAAGCACAAACACAGGTATGTCCCATCCATATATGTCCTGAAAATGCATTATAACTGTCACATTTCATGAATGTAGGTTCATTGGATGGATATATCATCATCAAGTAATGGAGGAGGGGTGATGAAATATAGAAGCAAGATCTGTTATTGTGGGAGCAAAGCAACAATTAAAGTCACTGAATCTGAAAAAAACAGAGGCAAATTGTATTATTTATGCCCAAATGGGAAATGCGGATTCTGGGAGTGGTGCAAACCAGTAAACTCATCTGTTGGAGGAGAAATGATGATGGAAGACACTCAAACAACTGTTAACAGACACACTTTATCCTATGAAGAAGAAAGTCCTGCAATGAATTTAATGAACCAAATGGGAGCTATGCAAACAAGGATGCAAGTACTTGAAGCAAACATGGGGTTTATAAAGATGATAATGATCATGAATTTTGTGATGTGTTTGATTTCCCTAATGGTTGCTCTAAAAATGTAATGGTAATGATTTACCTAATGTTTTGTAATGGCCCTGTAATGGCCCTGATGTAAGGTTTTGTAATATTTTGTCATAGACCTTATGTTTGTAATGCAGCATGTTTTGTAATGGACCATATATAAATATGATGAAGTTATTTCAGCATTATGTAAATATGCACATCTCATTTGACTAACATAATGACCTGTAAACATAAAAACCATTCCATTACATCATCTAAACATCAAGTAAAACCATTCCATAAATATGCACCTGTTTAATTACATCATGATTGTTGTCAAATATGTTAAAGTAGTTTACTTACATCATTCCTATCAGATATGTTCAGTTACATCATTGCATGGACCATATTTGTCAAGTCTATGCAATTACATCATGTACATTCCCAAAATGAGTATTTATAAAATACTTCATGGCCACTACAAAAAAACAAAAATGGCCACATCATCATATTGCTATTCTTAGCATTGCATGTCCACTACAAAAATACAAAAAAGTGGAACATGATCCTCACTAACTATACAGTAAAGCAACATATATTTTATACCTTCAACCTATGTTATACCTTGTACCCAAAATATCAACAGCTTAGCTAAGTCATCTGCAAAAAAAAGTCAAACAAACAAACAAATAAATTAGATTTCTATTACCTGTGTCACAAACAAACAAATATCAATAGCTTAGCTAATTTCATTGTAACTTCATAAGTAAGTTCATAACTAACATGATGTTGTGTAACCTGTGTCACACATTCAGCAGGCATTGGGGGGGTCCCTCTTGGAATATCCTAAATTGAAAACCAAAGTAAGGTAATAAATATGCATATCAATATCATAAATTGATAGAAAACAAATAAAAATCACAAATGAAAAGGCAAAACAAATAGAAAAAACTTACTTGTGCATGGTTGGCCTTGCCCTTGCCTCTCCCACTTGAACTTCCCTTCCCAGCTGAACTTCCTTTTGTAGTTGTATTTCCCCTCCCAGCTGAACTGTCCCTCCCACTTGAATTGCCTCTACCACTTGCATTGCCCCTCTTAGCTGAACTACCTCTCCCACTTGAATTGCCTCTACCTCTACCCCTACTCACAGATCTGCCACTGCCCCTACCCCTACCAGCAGTTTTGGCACTGCCTCTACCACTGGATGTGCCATCAGTTTTGCCACTGCCTCTACCACTGGATGTGCCACTGCCCCTACCAGCAGCAGATGCTTCACCCCTGACTGGACCTCTTTGGCAAGTTCTCTTGTTGTGTCCAAATTGCATGCACCATTTGCATCTCAAGGTACTAGACCTTTTGGTCTGACTTGTTCCAGCTGGTGGCTCATGAGCAGCCCTCTTTCTTGAAGTCCTTGGCCTTCCTGGCAATCTTTTCAGTGGTGGGGGTTGTAAAGGGTCCCCAAGTATAAGTGTCCACATGCTATGGTGCAAGATGGGATGTATCATTCCACCATTGGCTCTCAAGTAAGTTGCCTTAGAATAGTAAGGGTGGACAAATTCTTCTATGTTTAACCTACTGTGAGAAATTGCAGCCACAGCATGCTTGCATGGAAGACCAGATACTTCCCACTGTCTACATACACAAGTCATTGCCCCAATATGGACAATATGATTAACCCCCTCATTATCCTTCACCTCATACTCATTGCCTCCTGCATACTCCACTGTGCAAGTCCTTGACCATTTCAGTGTGACCTCAAGCTGTTTCTTCACATTCAATGTGACATTAGATTTCCATTGCATTGCCTTTTGGTACCTCATCTGAAACTTACCCATCAACTTGCACCTTATGCCCTCTAACATAGTTAAAATTGGCTGACTTCTCAAATTTCCTAACCAATTGTTGAAGGACTCTGTCATGTTATTTGTGATGTGATCACTTCTAATCCTACCATCAAATGCATGCCTAGACCTTCCTTCAACTGGAACCTTCTGCAACCAAATGAAAGCATCATTGTTCAGGTTCTTAATGGCTTGCATAGCCTGATCATACTCCATCTGATTGTAAGCCCTTGCTGCTCTCCAAAATTGCTTCCTCAAAATTAAACTAGGAAATTTGGCTCTGAAATTGTTATATAGGTGCATGCAACATCTTCTATGAGTTGCCTCTGGTATAATGTCACTCACAATCTTATCAAGGCCCTGCATACAAAAACAATGAAACATTACTAACCATTAGAAGTTTAAAATTACAGAATCATTTGTAATTATGTAAGTAAAGTAGTTGTGGAATATGTCAGTAAAGTACCTTTTGTTGATCAGACATGATGGTCCATGGTCTAGAAGGTAGTGCATCTTCTATGATTGTTCTCAAGTTGTGCAAGAAAAAAGACCAACTGTCCTTGCATTCACCCTCTACTACTGCCAATGCCAATGGAAACAAGCCATTATTTCCATCTAAGGCAACTGCTGAAATCAAAACACCACCATAGGGACCCTTCAAGTGACAACCATCTACCCCTATGAATGGCCTACATCCATTAATGAACCCTGCTTTCATTGCATCAAATGATATGAAAATTCTTTGGAACACTGGATATTTAGGAATGGTAGGGACTGGTTGTTCTCCATCTTCTGAGACTGGGGTAGAGGGTATGTCATACTTTATAACCACCAAGCTGCCAGGGTTTGTTTTGTTGATTTCCTTAGCATATGTTGGCAACAACACATATTGGCTCCCATGATCACCCTCCAGCTCCTCCTTGCACCTCCTTTTGGCTCTATACAGTTGCATTCTTGAAGCCTCAATCCCAAACATTTTTTTCAGTTTCATTTGCATGGTATCTAAGCCCATGTGTGGATTGTCCTTAAAACTTTCAACCATTTTTTTAGCAATCCAAGCTGATGTAGCTTCAGTGTTTGTGTTCATCCTGCTACATGTGTGAGTAGGTACTAAGGTTTTAATCTTGTAGGTGATCCCATCTGGAAGTGGAGATGCATGAATTCTCCAAGGGCAGCCCTCAGCAGCACAATGGGCTGTTACTCTAGACTTCTCATTTTTGTCTCTTACTATCTTGAAACCAGTTTGCACTGTATAGTCCCTCAATGTAGCCCTGAAAGTATTCACTTCTGGAAAAATCATCCCTTCTTCCAATACAACTTCTCCATGTTGATTCATATATGGCTCTTTCCCATTGTAGGTACCATCATACTTCATGCCTGGAAACCTCATCTCTTCATCATCTAGACAGTCTGCTTCATCATCATAATCATCATCAGTAGTAGAATATGGCACTTCATCATCACCAGATCGGTAATCACTAAGTTCAGCATCATCATCTTCACTTGACCACTCATTATCATCATCACTCAAAATCTCATTGTCATCTGATTGGTTTTCATCCTCAGCAGTTGCATGCCAGTCCCTATCCTCATTACTAAACCCATAAACATTGTCCTCATGGTACTCTTCATCTACATCTACAGTATGGTAGTCTTGCTCTACATCTACAGCATCTACTCCATGATTTTCATTTCCAACATCACTTTTATGTCCACCATCACTCATTCCAATAGAATATTCTATGTCTACATACAAGTTAATTGTTTTACTCCTACCTTGCACATAAAACATGTCTAGCACATCAAGATCATTTTCTACTAATCTTCTTGTGTCAGTACCAGGCATATCACAATGCAATGTGATTGCTATTGCTTCACTACAAGAAATGTGAGACAGGACTGTTGCAGTTACATCCTTCAAGGCATCAATGTAGCAATACATATTTGGGTCCACATCAAACACTCTTCCCACTTTCCCTTTGTAGTTCATGATTAAATCAAAATAAGGAAATGCAGCCATACTGTGATCATAATGATGACAATGACAAATTGGCAAGAAAAAGAAGAAAAATCATGTAAAAATTAACTCAGTACTCAACAATTAACTGAAGAAAATATGAACACATGAAGAAATCCCTAAATTAAACTATAATTATACTAATATTAAACAATCATAAGTAAAACCCAACAAATCAGAAATTCATACTAAGCATACATCTCATGAATAACACCCAAAAATCAGAAATTCGTAAATTTTCAACAAATTCCTTTTTTTCCAATCAGAAATTTTGCAAATCAAATAAAAGCCCTAAACATTGCAAATCAAATAAAAGCCCTAAACATACATCTCATAAATAAAATAAAAAAAATCAGAAATTTATATTAAATCCCTACATTACACTATTATTATAGTAATATTCAACAAATTCCTTTTTTCCAGTCAGAAATTTTGCAAATAAAATATAAACTCTAAATATATATTTTCGAAGAAAACCATTTTCACATACATTTCATCAAATCAAACACAGAATAGAAACAAATTTGTAAGAAAAAAGATGGAAAAAAATCGAAAATCATCAACACACATTTTAAAACACTATTCGAAGCTTAAACAGTTCGAAATCTTACCTGGAAGCCGTAACAGCAACTTCTCACCGATTAAACTCTTTTACATTGTGTACTGGCAACGACGATCGGTTCAAAACCTCAAGCTTTTTCGTGTTCTTCACAATCGACGATCGGTTCACGACGATCGCCTCCCTCTCTCTCTTTTTTCTCTGAAGAAATCGATTTGTATTGTGAATGTATTGATTAGGGATTTTGTGAACAAAGGGCTTTTTGGTCTTCTTGCAAGCAAAAGCAAGGGTCACATGGTCATTTTCTATTCGATACTAACGTCGTTTGTGCAAAAAAGACGGAATGGGGGAATATTGACAATGTCAGGTAAAGTAGGGGGTGTTACTGTAATTATTCAAACTACAGGGGAGGTCCCTGTATTTGTCAGAAACCTCAGGGGAGGTAAATGTAATTTACCCTTTTTAAAAATTCAAAAATATTTTTTTAACATTTATGTTTGTCAAATTAGTTTATATTTTATCAAATTGACAATTTTGCCCTTGAAATTAAGTATATTCAATTATCCTTATTTAGAATAAGATTCAAAATTCAGGATCAGATGTGCCATAATTGAAAAGTCAGGACCAAAGTGACACGAGCCCCAAACTATAGGAATTGTTAGTGTAATTCGCTCTATATTTTTATATGAATATGAATATAACACGAATATTAAACAAATTTGAAAACATTCTCAACCTGAGAAATATTTATAATATTTTAGACATTTTACTTAGTCTCATCACAGTATTAAATTTCAACACAATAAGCAATCCAGTAAATTTTTGTCTCATTTCCGGCAAACTATTTCATTTAGATTATATTCACACAAGTTTTAATGAAAATTAACAAAACAATAAGGATTAATCTATATATAACAACAATAATGCAGTTAACATGAACTCTAAAGTTTGTTTTGAGGTAAAGTCAAATCATAATTTTAGAACTGAATTAAATGATAGATGATAGAAAAAATCAGTACAGTTGCAGAGGCTCTGAGGCTCTGGAGGGATTTTGTATTGATACTCCATGATTGTAAGGCTACTCCCTGATTTGGGCAATTTTTTGAACTATTTTTTCACAAAAACTAGTGTCAGTGTGGTGTGCAGTGAGGGTAAGGACCGGAGGAAAAATACACCCCATCCGAAATGGGAGGGATGTGTGCTTCGGAAGTAAGCATGGATCCTCTAAAATGATTTTTTTCTAAAGTAATAAGAGAGTGACGCATTGGATAATGATAAAGATTTCAAAGTAATTTATTAGACCTGATTCGGGTTCAAATAGTCAATAAGTCAAAATATCGAATCATATCACTCTCTCTATTCTATTGGATGTCTTTTCATAAAAAACTAAAAAATTAACTAAAATAACCTATTCCTAAACACCCCCAATCTCAATCATACAACATATTACTCATGAATCACTGTAAAAGATCCAGCGCAGCTAGAATGCCTAAGCGAGTCTGATACAGTACATTGTTTCAAAATTCAAACAATGTCTGCTAATAACATCAATTTCTATTACCACAAGAAACAACAATACAAGAGAGATCACAACAGTAGAACTCTCTCAGCCTCATTATGTTACAACCATACAAACATTCTCACAAGATAAATCTCTCTCTCTCTCTCTCTCTCTCTCTCTCACTCACTTCCTGTGGAAATTGTGTAATGATCTCGGGGATCCCTCAAAGAGATCCAAGAGGTAATCCTCTAGATCATCAGCACTATACTTGATGAGCTTGTCACTAAGATAATTGGTGTATCTTCCAACAAACGTCCGATAAGCTTGAATCACCTTGAGGGATATCGAAATTCGCCGAAATTCGCAGATCTTCTCTAAGCTGTCCATCTGGGATTAACCATCCAGTTTGGCTTTTGTAAACCTCTTCAAAAGAAAGATAAAAGCTTTGAAGCCTCTCCTTCAGCAGAGTCTTTGATATGGAATTTGAACCCGGATTGTAAATTCCCTCTTCCCTTAGCAAAGACAGGATTGAACTCCATGTCGCTCTCTCATAATTCATTGCGTGTTGTTGGAATTTCCAATTTTGCTTGTGAATCCACTCATCCCCCAAAGTATTTCTAAGCTCACAACTCTTGACCTTTTGAGCCATGTAATGTATATTATTCATCAAAAAGAGGTGATGAAGAGAATCATCCTTGTATAGTTTGGATTTGTCGTCAAGGTTGCATTCTAGAATCGAAATGAGGGATTGGAAGTAGAGAGACACTGGGCTTCCACTCATATTATCCTCTTTACTAACTTCGTTCAAGTCGGGTGAAAATGAAACTGTATCTTCTCTATTGCCGTCCTTGAGGAGTAAATTGAGGGACTCACTGTAATCTGTGAGAGTCTTGATGTAATTCAAGACATACCTAGTAAGAGAGTGGATTCCACCACCAGGGAAAGCATTTGTCGACATGTTTGAGAAAACCAAGTTCTTAAATTCAAGCAATGTGGCCTTCACACAATCGCCCAGCCTCCTTAGGACATCTTGGCACTTGTTTCTGACACAAGAACCAATCTCATTGGTGTACAAAGCATCTATGTCAGGACCAAGATCTGCCAGCACAGCGTACATGTCAAGAATGCAAAACAACCTCTCTGGTCGGTAAGGGCTAAAAGCTATGGCTTCACCAACATTCAGGAGTTGCAACATTGAAACCTTTGACACCTCAACAAAGCAAACTGAACTTATTGAATTGAGATCACCAAAAATCTGATCACACAGCTGTTTCTCACTAGCAAGATAGACCCGCACATAGATCTTCATAGCACGTATCCATGTTCTCAACTTGACATTCAACGAACCCCACTCTATCTTCATCACATCCTCAGTGCTTATTTTCTCCACTTCAAGTAGGAAGAGACAGTCATCCAAGGCATCTTTCCTGGCATTAACAAAGGCCTGGGTGCATTCTCGATCATAATTCGAATCAAACATTAAATTAGCAATGCACTTGAGGTCAGGAATCACAGCGGGATAGACCAAATCAATGATGAATTCCTCTGAGCTTCTGCTGATACTATCTCTCTGAAGTACACCTTCAACCGAGTCATCCCCAAAAGAGACAATCGAGTTCTCATCCACATCTTCTTCACTGGAACGAATAGACACAAGCTCAGGCCGAAAGGCCTGCTGGTACTGAACAAGCATGTGCCTGAACTCTTCCTCAAGCCTTACCATTGCCTTCTGAAGAACATCATGAGCCCTCTTTGATATCCCATTCTCATCACTCTCTCTACTCAGAGACAAACTCTCTAAGCTTTCAGTCAAATTTCGAGCTTCAACCACCATCTTCGCATACACATAAGATCTTTCAGAGCCACAGTCCCATATCATAGACTGATCCACCTCCCAATTCGTGACCTTATCCTGAACAGCATTTAGCTGTTCCTCAATCTCACTTAACCACTCGGATTCCCCATCCTTGTTTTCACTAACTTTACTCATAGAGGACAATCGGGAACCTAGATCTGCCAAGATTTTCCTATCATCATCTGTAAAATTCTTCTTCTTCTCCAATGCCTTTACGATGCGCTGGGCAGCATCAATCAGATTTCCGTCCCCTTCCAACAATGGAATTGCAGGTTTACAGTCTCCCATAGCATATAACAGCCCCAAGACCACAAATAACACTATTAAACAACACACAACAGATACCCTGAAACCAGAATATAAAAGCTACCCGCTTAAATTGAAGCCAAACCACTTCTTCCTAGCCAAAATTCATGCTAGATTGATGAAAATTTTGGAATTTCACAATTCTGCAATTATGAGGCCAAAAAATTTCTCAAAACATTTTTTAAAACAAGTTTGATAAATTGATTGGAGATGCTCCAAGGAGAGGTTGAGACTAATTGGCTAAATTATAGAATTTTGTCAATACATCCCCAAATCATGGGCCAATCCAAATATGAGATAAGATACACAATTCAATTCAAAGAGATTGATAATCGCCTGACTAAGATCATCTCCAATGCTTCATCTTTTCTTTCATCAATTCATGGGAGAGTCAATTTTTTACAGCAAAATTGAGAACTCATCAAATTTGAATATGATGAAAATTTTAAAAGATAGAAGCTTTGGATATGATTTTTTTTTTTCATCAAAATTGAAGAAAAGGAAGATTTGGGATAATTGGGAAATTTTTACAAAGATTTTGATGAAATGATTGGAGTAGTTCATGTGAAAATTTTTTACTCAAATTTAGAACAAAATTAAATGAAAAAATTGGTAAAGGGTTGGACATACAATAACTGTGCTAAGAATACTAATCCAACCTAAACCAAACATGCCAAAAAAGTAATGTCAACAACACAAATGGGTTTCTAAGATTGCATGGGCAGGAATCAAAGAAGCTGAATAGCAGGAACAACATCTATAATAAATGTAATTTATACAAGTAATTACATCTGTAAAGTGGTGAATTGGGAATTTGGGTAGAGACAGAACACGGAAGAAAGAAACTGACCCATTTGGGATTCGGAGCTTTCTTGGGCCATCTCTGCAACTTTGGAGAAATCTTTTATGTCTACTATTCTATACTTTTTTTTCTCTCTTTCTTTCTTATATTCTCTACTCTTGTTTGTTCTGAATTGCTGTTTAGCTTCCTAAATTTTACTTTCTGCCTTCCAAGAAAATGAACAATGCTTCTATTTTCCACATGCCTTCTCCCTCCGTTCACACACTTTTGTCAATTTTTTTGTTCTTCTGTGGGTGTTTGGGAAGTGGATTTTTATGTAGGTTTTTTTAGTTATAGGATATTATTGGATAAAAAATTTTTAGTGTTTGGGAAGATAGTTGAGTTTTTTTGTGGTTGGATGTGATGTTTGTGAGAGAAAAAGTGAAATGATTATGGGGTTGGATGTGATATTTTGTTTGGATGTGTTTTTTTTGGTTTTGCAAAACTTTTGTCTTTTAGTGAAAAAAATAAGAAAAAAATTTGGGAACTAAGTTCCCAAACACCACCTCTGTTTGAGTAATTCTACTTACACGACTCCTTTATTTCTTTACACTTCTTACATGAGACGTTTTTTTTTTTTTTTTTTTCCAATTTTACTCATGTGTAAAATTATCTTTAAGAATAAAATATTAAAATTAAATATATTTTATTATCAGCATCTCTAACAGTAGTAGGTATTTTAACTATCTAAACATTATTATAAAGTATACATTTTATTTTACCTCTCAACTGTTTCATGTTTCTACTCCAACTATACTCTTCATTTTAGCTATTCATCCAAATATTCTTAACTTTATAGAATGTCACATCAGCAACAAAGATGGAGGAAATGATTCTAATGATTATATATTTTGTCTAACCTTGAAGGCTAGTTTCATGTTAGTGAATGTGAATTGAGCCAAAATATCTAATCATATGCTTAGTGCATTGGAGTTAAAAAAAAATGAGTCACACCAGGCATTTTGATTAACAAGCATTATATGTCTACTGGGTTGGAGATGCTCCTTAAGTCTTCAATCCCTAACTCCTCTTCTTTCTTTCTCAATTTTTCTTCTCTCTATAGTATTTTGATCATAGAAGAAAGTAATGGATGAAGAAATGATGGTAAAGAACTATCAAAAAAGTAAAATGGTAAATTTTTTTTATTTGTTTGGTAGGTTTTGTTTTGTTTTTCTGGACTATTCTTTAACTTTTGTTCGGTATTTCAAAATTGAACAAAATAAAATAGTCCGGCATCACATTATCGAACAAAAACATATGTCTGGTAACCAACTGCCAAATAAAAGATACATTTCCAGTAACCCAAGGTCGAATTTTTTTAATTTGTTCAACTACTAATTATTGTGTATTTTCAGTTTCATTTTTTTATTTTTTTTCTTGAAAATGTTATGCTTTTACTCAGTACAACAATGCAAGTACTGCATTATTAGTGGACTCCAATTATGAATTCATTATGAATACGATTTTTTTACGATCGACAACATATTGCTGGAAAAAAAAAGTTTCTAGTAACATGGCACTAAATTAATTCAAATTCATTAGCATTGTATTACCGAATAAGTCAACACAAATTTAAAAATCACTGTTTGGAAGAAAGTAGCTCTGCAAATATATAGCAACAAAACGTTGGAGAAATCTATTTTTTTGGGCAACATGACACCGGAGGAATGTAAATTGCTTAACACTGTGTGATCGAACAGACACTTCGCTATAAGCTCCTCTCACTGTCATTGTCTTTCATGTGTCTTTCTCTTTCCCTTTCTATTCCCTTATTTTTCCTCCAAAAACTATTAGTGTAAAGAGATGAAAATGTTTTGAAGAGTCTTACTTTAGGGTTAGTTTTGGTAAGAAAAATCACTTCTTTTTTTTTTGGCTATGTAATAAAATGAAAGGTATAAAGACATAAAGTAATGGTGTAAGTAGAATCACTTTTTTTTTTTCAATTATAATTTTATCCTAAGCTAAAATTATCATCATACCCTTATCTTCCTACTACCAAACCTTAATTCACAAACCATCAAAAAAAAAAAAAATGAAATTTATCAAATCAATTTAACTTTGTTTTTTTAAGTAAATAATCGACACAAAATAAACCATTCAAGGGGATAGAGCCTCTATGTAGGCTCCCTCTTGTATTTGATTGCTATGTTATTAACATTGCTACTTATATACTACAATTAATGTAAGATAAAAATCAAAAAAATTAAACACCTTAAAAAATCACCACATCTTAAAAATTACCATTACCCTTCACCTTTTCCTTGGGATTATTTTAACTAAACTAAAGCTTCAAACCAATACATAGTTACAAAAATAAAATAAAAATAAAACCTCTCCACTCCAATTGTTCTTCATCTTTTTTGAATTCTTTCTTCTCCCCCCCCCAAACAAATATATTTTTTCAATATTCAAAATGACAGTTCTTCACATACCTAGTACACAAAATACATTAAAAAAATTACCTAGTATCTAGTACAGTGTTCCAATGGAGAGAGATAGGATATATTTTGTTTCTAAGACTTTGGAAGGGGATCCCCTCTTAAGAAAGATTGGAAGAGCTGAAGGGCAGCCCTTGGCTTGAAAAGTGGAACTTCATGACCTGCCCCTCTCACTGTTGCAAAAGTTAGCCCTTCATATACCTCTGTCCACCCTCCCACCTTCACACCCAAACACAAAAAAACACCACATAAAAATAAATTAGGAAAATTTTAAACACCACTCAAGAAGCATTGATATATGCGTAAAAAGTGTTTAAAAATGTATACAAATATTTAAGAATATGTAAATATCTGCATTGAGATTCAAACCATTTTAATATTATAATGAGATCCCATTTAGTTATCGTCATTAACATGATCTTATAATTTATGACATTGAAAACATGTTTTTGTTCTTTATATGTATTTCTCATTTTAGTATCTATCTATCTATACTATATATTAAGCAAAAGGAATTTTTAACCATAAACTTTGTGAGAGTTCCAATCTCTTAATCTAAATTTCTTGATTTAAAAAAAAAAAAAAAAACTTAGCATTTATTAACTTCTCCCAACCCCCAAGTCTTACCCTCATAATAACACTTTAATGTATTAAGAACAAGCATAAAAAAATTCTTCGAAATCCAACACATATGAATTCCTTGAAAAGTCCCAACAGATATGATTATTATCTCTCATAATAACACTTTAATGTATTAAAAACAAGTATAAAAAAAATTTCTTGAAAAGTCCAACACATATGATTGTTATCAAAATATTAAACTTTAATATAATATAATAATAAAAAAATACATTTAATTTCTTGAAAAATCCAACACATATGATTATTATCAAAATATTAAACTTTAATATAATATAAAAAGGAAAAAAAGAAGACATTTAAAAAAAGGGAAAAAAAACATTAAAAAAATTGCAATTCACATATATAGATAACTAGCTTACCACCCGTACTATGTCCGGGATAATTATAAATATTTATATTTGTTTTAGATTTTTTTAATATATAAATTATGTTTTTTAAAATTTTTTATAAAAATAATTTAATAATCTTATCACTAACCATAATATATGAGAGAAGTTGAAAATGGTACTGCAATAACTATACACAGATTGTATCTATAATTATTTGTATGATATGGTAAGACATGTGGATTGAAAAAAGTGCATAAATGTTGTACTGATCAATGTTTCCGAATTCTTGGTCCATAGCATAACTGTACAACGACTCGCACTGGTTCAATTCCTTCTGCCTGCTGAAATCGCACGTGTTGATCAGTTGCCTGTATGTTCTGTCAGAGATCATGGCATGGCTCCACCAGTATGTCACTGTTCCAAGGTTGTCGTAATAGTTGTCTATCACTGCATTCCCTGTGGGATATCATCACCCCATGTGAGGGGTGATTCTCTATGTGCTGCAAGAGTTGGTAATGGGATGCCAACACACATGAGTTGGCCATGTGGAAGGAGCTTCACCATGTTGCTACATGAGTTGGCCATGTTAGGATGCCAACATAAAGGAGCTGGCCATGTGATGGCCAGCCTCTCCTCTCCACCTTCTGTTAATGTATAAATTGTGAGGTTGAGTGGAGAGCAAAATGAGAGAGCTAGAGAGAGTGAGTGAGCAAACTATCAGAGAGTGAGAAATGTGAGGTGGAGAGACCGTCTCCCTCGGTGTGAGCGAGGGAGACGGGAGAGTGGCTGAGTGAGGAGAGTGTGAGCTCCTCCTCTATTGTAATCTTTCTGTAATTTCTCCATTGGTATAGCGATAACCAGCTACTCTCCCGTGGACATAGGCATTGAGGCCGAACCACGTTAAATATTGTGTCTCCTTAAGTGTGGGTGTGTTTTTTCTGCATGGTATAATTTCTATAAGGTTTTGGGCGGGATCCCAGATCCCAACAATTGGTATTAGAGCCTCGTCGGTGGCGTTTCGGAACAAAAAACAGTGTGTTCCTCGAAACTGCCTAGATATCGGATTGCTCGAAATCAGGTTTTGAGCATACCAGGAGCAAGGGCTCGACGAGAGGAGTCCAGAAATGTAAAGCAGACACCCAACGGAGGCCGGACGCACCCTCACGCGCCTCTAGAAGGTGGCGCGTGAGTCCCAGTCTCAGCACGCGCTTCCACGCGCCGTGAAGGGAGCCGGCGGGTGGGTTCAGTCGCGAACACGCGCCCCACGCGCGGCGTAGGGAGGAAGACGACTGAGGAAGGAGCGCGTGCACCACACGCGCACGTGCCACACGCACGCCACGGTAGCAACGCGTTAGCGCCACGTGTCCATCCAGTGAGCGACACGTGGCGGTCCAGTCAGAGGCCACGTCAGCAGAAGCTTGCAGCAGCACTGCCACGTGTCATCCAGGTCATCGACACGTAGCAGACACGTCATCCACCACGTTAGCACTGGCGTTGACCAGTCAACCAGAGGCAGGGAGGGATCCAGTGTTACGCGGCAATGGTGTAGCCGCAGATCTGAGGCGTACAAAATGTTTTGGCTAGATCTAAGCCATTTGGAGTCCGTTTTTGGTGATCCAATAGTGGTTTCCAACAATTTGGAGTATTCCGGACACATCCGTATGGTCAGATTTTGGAGATGGAGTTTCTGTAAAAAGAAGGCAGATTAAAGGGACGGACGGCATTAGGTGCAGTGGACAGAATATTCTGTTGGTACACGGAATATTTCCTGAACTTCTGAAAATTGCAATTTGGCCCAGAATTTTCAGAAAATTGTGGTGTGGCCCAGCTTTCAGGGATATTTTTCAGTGAGGTCCCCGGAAATGCAGCGAAGGTTGGTCATAACTAATCGGACCGTTCCGGACACAACCGCGAGGTCAGAATGATTCTGAACGGTTTTTTAAAGATTGTCAAAACATGGGAGTTTGTCATCTTCAATACTCGAAGGGAGGTTGCCGGATATTGTGGAACGCTGCGGATTCACTGAAGAGGTTAGAATGGACAGATTCTGACCAGATTGGACAACCAGATACAACTCGAGATAGATCATTGAAGACCAGAGAAGATCAGGCTTGATTAAATGGCAGATCGAGGGAGATCAGGATTGGTCAGGGGCGATTAGAGGATTGCAGAGATGATTATCTCCAGAGTTCGTCAGAAGATCTGGTTCAATCAACCATTCATCGACGGATAGATGATTTGGCAACCAGTTCAGGCTCAGGGAAATGTTGTGGCTGTTAGAACTGCTGTATACGAGTAAGTACTGGTGGTACGTGGACCTGTAGAACAATAGTTGCACAGGAGCATACTAAGCGCAGGAGCACAAATGCAGACGTGCAATAGTGCAAGGGTACAGTGTCGTACAGAGGCGCGAGAAGAGTGTGTAGCAGCGGGTTGTTGAAAGTTCACAGGAACTGCCAGACAGAGAAATTAAGACGGATAAAAGGCAAGAGTGCGCGCCAAGGAGTGGCAAGTCTTTTTTTCTCTATGGTGGCTTCTTTATTTCCATGGCAGCGGAGGATAGAGTTGATGTGGATCTCTCAGGCGAGCTCGACGCAAGGAGACCAGAAGCCATGGGTACGGGCACTATGCAAGGAATTGCATAGCTGACGATGCTTTGACAGATGGAGCTACTGTCAACCATCAATCTACTGGACAGCAAATCAGGGACTGCAAAAGCACAAACAACAAGTGTATGTGGAAACACTAGGAGGTTGTTCAGAAGTGCAGAGGGCAAAGGCTGATAGTTCAGAGGAAAAGCTCCGAGCAAAGAAGACAGAGGACGTTGATGGGATAAACAACGAGTTTTCAATTGCTCCAATGACTGGTCCTGCAAGGTAATGCATAACAGTCAAGGGCATTCCAGCAGGGGGTGCAGGACATCCAATCAGGGGGTGTCGGATATCTTGGTTACGTAAGTTCAAGCATAGCAAGTGAAGGCATCCAAGCCAAGAAGCATGGAAGAGATCTGTGGGAGATAGGAGCAGAGGCTCTCTCCAAATCAGAGAGTGGTATGAGTTGAGTTGAGGATGTAGGATTCCCTCATTCTCTTGTATCTCTGCTGTGTTATCTCTAGCTTCAGGAAGTGCAAACGTCTCAGTGAAGAGAAGCAGAGTATGCTGAAATTTGGGCGTGACAAGATTAGCAGCAATGTGTGCTGTGGATCACCTCACATGGGTTGAGGGGGTGATTTGTGGGATATCATCACCCCATGTGAGGGGTGATTCTCTATGTGCTGCAAGAGTTGGCAATGGGATGCCAACACACATGAGTTGGCCATGTGGAAGGAGCTTCACCATGTTGCTACATGAGTTGGCCATGTTAGGATGCCAACATAAAGGAGCTGGCCATGTGATGGCCAGCCTCTCCTCTCCACCTTCTGTTAATGTATAAATTGTGAGGTTGAGTGGAGAGCAAAATGAGAGAGCTAGAGAGAGTGAGTGAGCAAACTATCAGAGAGTGAGAAATGTGAGGCGGAGAGACCGTCTCCCTCGGTGTGAGCGAAGGAGACGGGAGAGTGGCTGAGTGAGGAGAGTGTGAGCTCCTCCTCTATTGTAATCTTTCTGTAATTTCTCCATTGTATAGTGATAACCGGCTACTCTCCCGTGGACGTAGGCATTGAGGCCGAACCACGTTAAATATTGTGTCTCCTTAAGTGTGGGTGTGTTTTTTCTGCATGGTATAATTTCTATAAGGTCTTGGGCGGGATCCCGGATCCCAACATTCCCAACCTGCATTGTGCAATTTAGCAGAATGCAAATTCAGAGTCGTCACCAGGTTGAATGACAAAAAATTTAAAAAAATAAAATAAAATTTTAAGTGCACAAAATCGGATTCTATGATCGGATTCTTATAAAAAGGTTGGGCTATATTTTATATGTTAGTATGTCACATTTTTATATATACAGGTGAATTACCATAAATCCTTTGAGATTAATTGGGTGTTTGGACTTGGAATTGTAGTTCATGATTTCTCTAGCCAGTTGAGGCACATAATGGCCGGCGTAGCTCTCTCCAGTCAGGTACACTTCCCGGCTTTTGTAACGTGGGAATCGATCCATCCACCGGATCAGAAACTGCAGCGAGTCCTCCGCTGAATCAAATTTCACATTAGATCGCTAACTAAAAATTCTTCCATGTCATATGAAGAAGCAGAAGACGATAGGGATGATGAATTTGTCATACAACTATCAATCTAAGTATGGTGTATAAATTGCTCTAAGATCCAATAGTAAGCATAAAATGAGTTAAAAATAAAAATAATCAAGAATCATTTTAGGTAGAAGCTCCTTTGACTCACACTAGAGCTTGAAAGGTACATATATGTACACCCACTCACACTAGTCATCATTTTCTGGATCAGCCCATCCGGACCAAATATTCAGAGTGTGTGTGAGTGAGTGGACAAAAATCTAAGCATTTATCCTTCGTAAAATACTAATGTGTCGCAATCTTAATACCTTGGGCAAGTTCAAGCCCAACCTGATCTCATTTGGACAATGTAATCCCTTTTTGTCATGATTGATTTGCTAAAGGAAGTGGATGAATTTGTGACAATCAATCAAAGAGGAGGGCCAAAAATTCATCATAACGGAGTCCTACTAGTCACTGTTGACCATGGCCTACCGATTTGGCTGGTCCAATTTTGCCAAGCTACTCATAAGCACTCATTCATTGTTTTAAAGATAAGAATAAGTAAACATGATAAACATGGTGCAACAAGCAGGAGGTTGTAGGCCCAACCGGTGCGACGATCTCCGGTGTTGAAGGGATCCGATGACCGGTTGCTGTAAGAGAATCCAACGCCGGCCGGAGTTTCGAGGAACAAGAGATTTGTCAGAATATTCCATGAGAACTTGTTTAAGTTTAATCCCGAGGCTGTCCTGTTTATCCTGGATGGGCCTATTTCTTCAGATGCACCATATGCTATAGAGGAACAACCTGGACCTGCTTTACCAAAAATTTTGAAAAGGTAAATTATAGTAATTTTTCTTAAAATTTCAAAAAAAAAAAAAAAAAACCATGGTTTGCCTCTTGGGTCAAAAAGAATGAGAGGCGACCACCAATACATCACGCCTTCCCCATAAAAATAAATAATAATAAAATAAAATTTCATATCTTTTCATATTCTGTGCCCCATCATTTCAGGCTTGGCTTATTTTGGTTAGTGAAAGAATTTGTAGAAGGAAAATGCGTAGGAGTACTAATTAGAGCATCTCTAATGATAGTAGGTATTTTATCTATCTAAATATTACTATAAAGTATATATTTTATTTTACCTATCAACTGTTTCATGTTTCTACTCTAACCATGCTATTCATCTAAATACTATTAACTTTATACAATACCACGTCATCAACAAAAATGGAGGGAAATAATCCTAATGATTAAATACATTTTGCCTAACCTTGAAGGGTAGCTACATGTAGCTAGTGAATGTGAACTGAGCCAAAATGCCTAATCATATACCTAGTGCATTGGAGTTGAAAAAAGTGAGTCACATTAGGCATTTTGACTAATAAGCATTATATGTCTAGTGAGTTGGAGATGCTCTTAGTGCTACCACTAATGATGTGGCAGTGAATTTTAATGCCTTTTTCTTTTTCTTTTTTTAAAAAAAATAGGTGTCAACTCATTAGTGGTGCTTTAGAACATCACTTTTAATGCAATGTAGCATTGCTGTTTGTAGAAAGACAAGTGTTTACAGTTACTGCTAAATTTGGCTGTCACATCTTGTTTTGTTTTATTATTGGGATACGTTCCTCAACATTTCAATCATTTTTTTTGTTTTGGGGGGGGGGGGTGTTTTATAAATGAAATATGATGAATATCATTTATTTTTTTATGAATCTTGTTAAAAAGTTTGACATTCCTAAAATAGTTCTTTTAATTTGAAATAATGGGTGGTGTACGTGATATGTTAGTAATTTAAATAAGTAAAAATAAAAGAAAATAACAATAAAATTAACATTATAATGTATACTTAGTTTAAGTGGTATGAATCCTTCTATCTTAAATTCATAGTCATAGGTTCAAGTCTTATAAAAGCTATCCGCTTAAATTGAAGCCAAACTACTTCTTTCTATCCAAAATTCATGCTTGATCGATCAAAATTTTGGAATTTCCCAACTCTGCAATTACAAGGCCAAATTTCTCAAAACTTGCATACCGAAAAGAATTACAAGAAACAACTATATTGCATACCAATCCAGTCTAGTATAATCCAATTAAAATCAGATTAACAATCCTAGACTATGAAGGTCTACCTACTCGGTCCCCATCTCTTTGAGATTCCACTCTGTACTCCGGTTCAAACCCTCGGCAAGTCTGTGGCGTATAGTTGAGCTCTATTAGTGTCTCGGTTGTGGGTCCCTTCCTATGGGTTGGGTCAAGTCAAGCTGCCAATCGGTTACCCGAGAGCCTGGCCCCATGGAGGCAGTAATGACACCTCAGAGCCTCCTTTTTTCTAAGCTCAAAGAAAAAAACTATATTACATATCAATCCAGTCCAGTATAATCCAATTAAAACCAGGTTAACAATCCCAGACTATGAAGGTCTACCTACTCAATCCCAATCTGTTGGAAGGTAGTCACAGAAAGGACCAAAGGCCATGTTCGTTTGGCCTTGGATTTGAATTAAAATAGGAACCGCCTCCTGTGATTTTGAAAATTACATTCCACTCCTGAGGTTTCTAATTTCATAATAAATCGTCCATTTTATTAATAAATTCAATTAACAGTTTTTAATGATGTTAAAAATATGTTTCAATTAATAATTTAGGTAATTTTATTATTATATAGAAGAGCAATTATGAATTTCATTTTTTTAGTTAATTTTGTTAAATAAAAAATTCTAATAAGGGGATATTTGTAATTTTTCAAACCACAGGAGACAATTTTTAAGCAAACTTCAGGAGGTGTATTTGTAATTTCGGCAATGCTACGTAACTCAAATTTTGTGGCTCAAAAGTGGCTCAAATGGCCAAAACGACGTCGTTTTGAGTACAAAACAACATAAAAATAGCCAAAACGACGTCGTTTTGGTCATTTGAGCCACTTTTGAGCCACAAAATTTGAGCTACGAGACATTTTTCTTGTAATTTACTCAAAAATTTATTATATTCAATTACCCAAAATAGTGCTTGTTTGTAAGACAAATAGCAGCATTGCCATTGCACACTTAGAATTTTTTACACTACTCGGATAGGATCGTACAAGAAATTAACTGGGTTAAGTTAATATATTTTTATATGAATATGAATATAATACGAATATTAAACAAGTTAGACTAGTATTAAACAAACATAGTGCGAAATTGATACGAATAATCTGTTTATTGAAAAATTAATTATATATTTTAATATTATTTTTACTTGAAAACATTAAATATTTATAATATTTTAGACATTTTACTTAGTCTCATCACAGTATTGAATTTCAACACAATAGGCAATCCAATAAATTTTTGTCTCATTTCCGGCAAACTATTTCATTTAGATTAGATTCACACAAGTTTTAATGAAAATTAACAAAACAATAAGTGAGGATTAATCTGTACATAACAACAATAATACAGTTAACATGAACTCTAAAGTTTGTTTTGAGGTAAAGTTAAATCTTAATTTTAGAACTGAATTAAATGATCGAAAAAATCAGTACAGTTGCAGAGGTTCTGAGGCTGTGGAGGGATTTGTATTGATACTCCATGATTGTAAGGCT
>JAPPVO010000059.1:24212857-24359567 GCA_030407325.1 Camellia japonica | reverse complement strand
ACTAATTTAAATTATTTCTATCTAATAAGTTATAAGAAACAACTACACTAACACGGGTCATGAAATGAGGTGAGATAAGAAAATAAATTATTTTAGTAAGAAAATAAAAGAAATGATTATGATTTATCACCATTATGTTTGAATGAAATAAGATAATAGTTTCTAACCTATCTTGTTTGAATAGAGTAAATAAGATAAAATAAAGGAAAGTGTTATCTTTCATTTCATCAAAATAACCTTCCATATTAATAAATTATTTTTTTCATAAGAATAATTTTGATATTTTAGAAAATTTTCATTAAACCCTATCACTAAATCTCACCATTTTTTATGAGAAACAAAACATAAGTTTGGTAAGAATCACACAATCTCTTTGTATTTCTCACCTACTTAACCATCCAAACAAGTGAAATTATTTCTTATTCTCACCATTTCTTTTATTTTTTTCGCCAAACTCCTCCATCCAAACGGAATGTAAACAGTCTAACATTGATTCTTAAATTAAAATAAACAATAATTAAATTATTTAAGCTGCAACAAACACCCATAGACTTGTTTCAAACCATGTGGTGTTGTTAATGTTTGCCATACACTTAAAAAATAAAAATTAATTTTTTTTTGTGATTTAAAAAATAAAGTGTCAATTTTTTTTTTTGTCCATATAAAAAATTTTAGAAGGATAAAATTTTTAAAAATTCATTTTTTTAAAAATCTTTAAAAAAGAAAAAAAACTAATAAAAAGTTACTAAAAAAATCAATATTTATATGATATACATTATTTATGCAACATAAAAACTACCATTTTCTTCCCCACTCATAAATTAGAAGAACTGCCACAATGGCTATTTCTCAATTTTCATATCTCTCATTTCCGTTTATCTCAATCATATAAATTATTTATTTTGATATTATTAGGATTGACCTGAATTTTATAGGCCTAAGTGAATTATTGAGGAGAAATTATTCAATATTCTCGGAGTACCACGTGTCTATACTCCAAATCAATCACCAATTAGTTAGTCTCATGTTGTCCCCCCATCTCCAACATAAATCGTGGGCCTTGTATCTCTCCACCAATCAAAACCTTATGGAGCACCACGTATTTATACTCCGGGAGTACTGAATAATCACCCATTATTAAGTGGTGTTTTAGGAAGTTGGTAAAAAGTTGATTTTTTGACTTTTTTAGCCTATTTTATTTTTTTGTGAGTAAAAATTGTGAGAGGTGATGATGACCCAAAATGAGTAAAAAATTAAAAGCTAACTTTTTATTTTGTTCCCAAAACACTCCTCAGATGGGCCCTCTTAACATAAAAAAAAAAAATAATAATAATAAAATGAGTAGAATGATTAGAACTCACAATTTTATTTGTTACTATCTATTCAAAGGTAGCTTACATATATAATCACTAAATTATTAACTAAAATCTAATCACATAAATTCAAATAAGAAGATTACACATGAGTTTACTCCGTTAGGAAGAAGATACTTTAAACTGATATAAGTTTTTTTATAATTTAAATACAAGATTTTATATAATTTTAATTTGATCCTTAAATTTTATTGTTATTATTATTATTATTATTTTGGCCAAAACATAGCAGAAGAAACAAAAACTCAAGATTTTTTTTGTTATGAAATTTCACATTTCCATTAGTTTCAGAGTTCTAATCAGGACTTGAACAGACGAATCAAAAAGATTTTTGTTTCACAAAGTGAGATTGGACTAATGGACCTATTTTATTTTTCTAATTTGAGTTAGATTGGACCTCGATGAGATATTGGGCTTATTTTATTTGTACAACACTGTAGGGTAACAACTTGGCAGCCTTTTTTTTACTAAAAATCTAGGGCCCAAGACAGTTGGCTTTTGTGGCCTATCCCCAAAGCCGGGTATTTAATAATTGAATTAAAAAAAAGAAACTAACTTTAACAAATTAATTAGCTAAGCAAAATAAAATTAAAAAAAAATCCCATTTTTTGGGTTATCCAGGCAATTCAAGCCTAGTTTGAGTTTAATTTGTTAGGCTTGGACAAATAAATTTGAAATATATATATATATATATATATTAATTACAACGGCCCAGATCGATGAATTATAAATTTTAATTCACAAATGACATATATTATTGCTTTTGTAATTTCACAAATGACATTGACACATCATTCTGATAAATTCTATGTTTGCAAATCATTTTTCTTAAGGCAAAATGTAAATTTTACTCTTACCAATGGACTATATCTCAAATACATTTGCATTCTTTTTGTATTCTTCAGCCATTCTCCCTTCAAATTTTTTTATTTTTATTTGTATTTTTCAATTTTCTCTACTCTTTTTTTTTTTTTTTTCAAGTATTGAAATTTGGATATTTTTTTATAGGTTTCTTTTTATCTATATTGTAATAAAAAACATTTCCAAACATATATTCTAATCAAAAGTAGTTATATTTAATTCATTTGTGAGCATTTATTGAGTTTCGTTCTTAATAATAAATGTTTAAATCATTATATGAGGGAAAAACAATTCCAATTCAGACCACTAAAACATAAGCACTAGGAGCAGCTCTAATTACGTGGCATCCAACAAGGGAGGAAAAATCACACCTTCATATTACAGTGCGTGTGTTTCACACACTATGAAAAAACAAAAAAAAAAAAATCCTGCTCAAAAATCTGATAACAGAGGAAGAAAAAATCGTGTTCCAATTTCAGCTCTATTCTTGCGGAAGCTCTATTCTAGGTGTAGGGGTTTCCACCGTCGTCCATCTCCTCCACCGTCTGGCGTTCGTTTGCTGTCTCCGTCACCTTGTTCGTCTCTCTCTCCGTCTTCCCTTTCTCGCTCAAGCATTTGCAGATCTGTCCGACGTCTTCAAGTTAGTGCACCGTCTGGCATCTTCGTCTAGCATCTCCTTTTCCGATTGTCGTCCCTCGTCCAGGTCAATTTCTCTCTGGCTTTTGTCCATCTCTCTCTCTATACTTACACACACACACACACACACACACACACACACACACATATATATAAAATAGGATTTTGAGAATGATTTTTGTAATGAAATTGTTTGGAAATTGTAGTTGTATTCTGTAATGAAATATATATATATATATATATATAAAAACATACATTGAAGAGCTATTTTGTTTGGAGATTGTAAGAGCTTGTATTGTTAGAAATTGTAATAACAAATTATTTATTTGTTAGGAAAAAATAAATTTCTTATTGAAAGGGTAATATGTTATAATCTGTTAGAAACAGATTATGTTTATATAATATGTTATTTAAACAGATTGCATTTAGTTGTTAGGAAACAGATTGCATAATCTGTTATATAAACAGATTGCATAATTCAAGAGGGGTATGTGTTTTAGCTCAAAGCAAGAAGGGTGTATTTGATTGGACGGACTGGATAAGCGGAGATTAGAATCCATCAGACTTGAATCCTAGGACTCTGAATCTCCCAGACTACTTGGTTGGATTAGATATGTATCCTGTGTTTGTTTCTTATGGGATTAGATGTCTGGAAATAACTATGTTTAGTGAATCCAATGTTTGGTTGGACGGACTGGATATGATAAATGAACAAAAGATTATTTTACCCTTTTTTATTTGTTTACTAAGTAATAGCAATATTAAACATATCTTTAATATTTTAATTATTTTTAGCTAGATTAAATAAAAAAATTATTTTATTTTATTTTTTACATAATTAAATAAATTTCTTTTTTAAAAATTAAATAAATAAAATATCAATAAAAATATATGTTATTTTTTAATTAAAATTTTAAATAAATTTGTTTTTAAAAATAATAATAATTAAACAATGAAATTAAATAAAACATGTATTAAAATTTTAAATAATAAAATTAAATAAAATATAAACAAAATTTAAAAATAAAACATCAATAAAATATCTATAAAAAATTAAATAAATAAAACATCAATAAAAAGTTAAATAAAATTATTTTATTTTTAAATTGAGACATTTAAATTTTATTCAATTTTACTAAATATAATACATAATTAAATAGTAGAGGGTCAAAATGGTCATTTTACCACCTTATCCTAACAGTAAATAATCTCTCCAAAATTGTCCCACACCTCCCTCCCCGGATAGTATAATCCCCCATATGGGGAGGATAAGGAGTCCGGCGGACTAAAACAAAAACAAACGATAGACATCTCACTCCTTCGAATAAGCAATCCGAACAGTGAATAATCCTCCCCTAATCTCCCAAATCAAACACACCCGAAGTGTACACATTTTATGCCAAATATGCTAAACTGTTGGATTTTCCATAGCTTATAAAACTCAAGTTTGTGGCGATGATGGAGAATTAAAATATTTTGGGATTAAATGTTCTCGATCGGGAAAGAGAATCAAAAAATCAGAAGTAGACCCTCTGAAGCCATGTCTGTCCACAAAAATTGATTGCAAAGCTGTTGGAATGTGTCCCAAATCGCTTGGAGTTGCCCCATCTGTGCTAGTTATAAGGCTCTAATTTCCCTCTCTTTAATACTTGGGTTTTAAGGAGAAGTGTGGGTTGGGCTTTTCAACTTGGTATCAGAGTTTGGTTAGGCCTGTGACTAGTGGGCTATTTGTCCAGCTAGTGCATGTTATGGTCCAGGAGGATGTGTTAGAATGTGTTCCACATCGCTTGGAGCTGTTCCATCTGTGCTAGTTATAAGGCTCTAATTTCCCTCTCTTTAATACTTGGGTTTTAAGGAGAAGTGTGGGTTGGGCTTTTCAACTAAAGCAAGGGTACGGACGACCTTACAAAAGGATGGGAGATTTATGTTAACCACAGTTAACCTTGACCATAATCATGACTTGATTCCCACCGGCTCACGTCATTTTGCAATGAATAAGAAAATTCTTACTCTTGTGAAGAGAAGATTAGAAATTAATGATCAAGCATAGATTGGGGTGTTTAGGAATTATAACTCATTGGTTGTTGAAGCTGGGGGTTATGAGTCATTAACATTTGATGAGCGAGATACGAGGAATTACATTGACAGAGCTAGAAGATTGAGGCTTGGAGAGGGAGATGCCGATGCACTTCAAAAATATTTCTTCAGAATGCAAGAACAAAATTCAAGTTTCTATTATATGATTGATGTTGACTTTCGCATTAGAAACTTGTTTTGGACAGATGCAATGAGTCGGGCGGTTTATGAAGAATTTGGAGATTTTGTTTCATTTGACATAACTTATCTCACTAACAAATATGATATGCCATTTGCTCCGTTTGTAGGAGTTAACCACCATAAATAGTCGATTTTGCTTGGTTGTGGGTTGTTATCTAGTGAAGACACTAATACATTTGTTTGGTTATTCAAATCATGGTTAAATTGTATGTCAGATCATCATCCAAAAGCTATAATAACTGATCAATGTAAAGCTATGCAAAATGATATAGAAATTGTCTTCCCAAATACTCGACATCGATAGTGTTTATGGCATATAATGAAGAAAATTCCGGAGAAATTGAAAGGCTATTCCCAATATGAATCCATGAAGTTGGTTTTGCAAAATGCAGTGTATGACACTTTCATAAAAGATGAATTTGAGATGAGATAGAAAGAGATAATTGCAGAATTTAATCTTTATGAGAATCATTGGTTAGGGGTATTATATGATGAGCGACATAGATGGGTTCCTGTCTATGTAAAAGATATTTTTTGGCCTGGCATGTCAACTACACAACGAAGTGAGAGCATGAATGCCTTTTTTGATGGATATGTCAACCCGAAGACTACATTAAAGCAATTTGTTGAACAATATGAAAATGCTTTGAGAAGTAAGGTAGAGAAAGAGAAGAAAGCTGACTTCAAGTCTCGACACAAAGTGTTTGATTGCCTAACTATGTATGGTTTTGAGAAGCAATTTTAGGATGCCTACACCAATGCAAAATTCAAAGAAGTGCAAGCAAAGATGAAGAGACTACTTTATTTGTCACGACCCGCTCCCCGTACCTAAGGGTTAAGCATCGTGATGGCCAATAACTGAGGTTACCTCCGGCTAATTCTAAAACAAATTAATAAGCGCGAGCGGAAATAAAATTTAAATGAGGGTATCAAAATAATCATCGAAGCTTCTACTTTTATTACAAAATTTATTGACAAAAAAGCCGATATTTACATATAAAAATATCATAAAAGTGCTGTGTGTGTCTATTCCGTAGCCCCGCGTCTAAGACTTTCCAAAAGCTATTTCTGAATTGCATTGTTTCCTGAAAATTGGTAAACAGCTATAAGCACATGGTAGAATGAGAAATATTATACCAAGAGTATAAGGGACACGAAATAACCATGGATGGTTAGTTAAGTCAAAACATTTACATAACTCAATTTGGTAAATAAATCATCTAAGTGGCAGAAACTAAAATACAGAAATTATATAAATAAATAACCATAACCACGGTACCGAACAGAACAGAACAGAGGTCACATGAATGACAGTTAGAACAGAGGTACGGATTCAAGAGATGACTCGTACGGATTATAGAGGTGGCTCCCACAATAGCGTAGCACTTATCTCCGCATAGCACTTTGCTCCGCACAGAACAGAGGTCAATGGATCCATGACGAACAGATGACCACAAAGTGGTCAAACAGAGGCCAATGGTTATTTAAGTCCCCCAAGGTGTAGGACTCCCGTGATGGTACTTACAAAACATAATTGTTTGTAAGGTCATAATCAAATATTCTTTAAAATATAAACAAACATATTCATGGGTTTTATTTTAAGCAAATAGGGTTCAGAAAATAAATCACGTAATTGAAATATTAACATAGTTTATAATAATTTATAAAATATAACTCGTATAAAATAAATTATGGTAAGTCAAAACATACGTAAAATATATTATAATGACTCAAGGTATAATATAACTCACCTTAATTTTAATACCTCAATCTTACTTTTTACTATTAAAGACCCTCTCAACTTCCATTATTTTTTCTTCCTTTCTTTCTTTCCCCTTTCTTTCTTTCTTTCCTTTCCTTTCCTTTCTTTCTTCTTTTTTTTTCTTTCTGCCCAGATCAGCTCCTCCCTATAATAGGGAGGCGAGAGCATTACATGTCCTGAATCTTCCCCAGAGATTCGATAATAAATTTCTTGGATTTGTTCTTATTTTTAATAAATATTTAAGATAATTACATTTTGGTTCAATTTTTTAATATAACTATATAAATAAATTAATCCCTAATTAAATTACACTCTATCGTATACCAACAGAAAATTAATTATTTATTTTACTACCACATCCATTATTATTATTATTATTATTATTATTATTATTATTATTATTATTATTATCAATATTATTATTTATTTATACTTTGACCCCTAAATTTTTTACTAATTATATTATTTTACAAAATTACACATAATAATACAAAATCAATCATATATTTTCTTAACTGTGATTAAATAATATTAGTATAAATTTTACAGAATAATTAAAAATCTGGGTTGTTACAATCTTCCCTCTTAAAATTTCGTCCTCGAAATTTGTCATATGTGTAAGCTATCCGCTGCGCACTCTAATAAATATATATTAGATGATTAGTCTGATAGAAAATATTACCTCAAAAAAAAAAAAATTACAAAAAAAAACTCACCGTCTATTTGTCAAAAATTATTTTGGGCCAAAATGAGAAACAATCGGTAACTTTAAAAACTTTTCACTCGTTATGTTTACGATAAAAAATAAATAAATAAAACAAAATGAGAACACAATGACAGAATCATATGCAGGAGTTGAAAGAATTTGAGATGGACTTCCATTTCTTTTATCCGTGAATCTTCTATTGATAGGAAATAGTTTCAAAATTAGTATCTTTAAAATTCGAACCTACATTTAAAAAGTTGAAATAAATAATTTTTTTTTGAATCCTAAACTGAAATTATATGTATTTAATTATATTATAATTTTTGTGGGTGTTTGAGCCCGATATCCTTTGTTTTTTTTTTCCTTCTTTTACTATAACAAATATAAATTATATTCATTATCCTTCACAAATTATGCACAAAAAAATAATAATTAATATATATACATATATAAAATCATATAAAATTATAATATAATTAAATTGACGAACAAAATATAATATTTAGGTACTAATTACCCGCTGTCCTACTTCTTAAATGTGCGTGTGTCCTATGCTCCAATGATTTTTATTTTTTATTTTTAAAATAACCATTGCTCTGATACCACTTGTCACGACCCGCTCCCCGTACCCAAGGGTTAAGCATCGTGATGGCCAGTAACTAAGGTTACCTCCGGCCAATTCTAAAACAAATTAATAAACGCGAGCGGAAGTAAAATTTAAATGAGGGTACCAAAATAATCATCGGAGTTTCTACTTTTATTACAAAATTTATTGACAAAAAAAACCGATATTTACATATAAAAATATCATAAAAGTGCTGTATGTGTCTGTTCCGCAGCCCTGCGTCTAAGACTTTCCAAAAGCTATTTCTGAATTGCATTGTTTCCTGAAAATTGGTAAACAGCTATAAACACATGACAGAGTGAGAAATATTATACCAAGAGTACAAGGGACACGAAATAACCATGGATAGTTAGTTAAGCTAAAACATTTACATAACTCAATTTGGTAAATAAATCATTTAAGCGGCAGAAATTGAAATACAGAAATTATGTAAATAAATAACCATAACCACGGTACCGAACAGAACAGAAAAGAGGTCACATGAGTGATAGTCAAAACAGAGGTACGAATTCAAGAGATGGCTTGTACGAATTACAGATATAGCGATCTCAATTTTTCCCCGTCATTTCTTGTATTCCGGACTCGGGTCTATTGGTTGTATGTTGTTGTCTGTATCTCGTTTCCATCCTTTGATTCTTTGTATTTGAGTTTTGGGATATGTTGGGTGAGTTTGGAACAGGTTGGTTGTGGGTTAGAACAAATGGTTGCTGCCCAGGATTTGGTTTCTTCACTCGAGCGAGGCTTTTTGCGCTCAAGCGAGCTTTGGGTATTTGCTTCTTTGCTCGAGCGAGGGTTTGTGCGCTCGAGCGAGTATTGAGGGTCTTCAGGTTTCTTTTTCAGACGCAGCTTCCGCTCGAGCGAGCTTTTTTGCGCTCGAGTGAGCCCTGTGTCTTATGTCTCTTCGCTCGAGCGAGCGGTCTTGCGCTTGAGCGTGTGTCTGCGTCTGTTTTAGACCTGAAGGTTGGTATTCTTCACTCGAGCGACGCTTCTTGCGCTCAAGCGAGCGAGCGCTATGTTTTGTGTTCCTTCGCTCGAGCGAGAACTCTTGCGCTGGAGCGTGCGTCTCGGTTACAGACCTGAAGCTTCGTATTGTTTGCTCGAGCGACGCTTCTTGCGCTCGAGCGAGGTTCTTTTGTGTCTGGTCGCTCGAGCGACCACTCATTCGCTCGAGCGAGCCTCGTATATATTAGTTCCCAGTAGGGGTCTTCTTCTTTACTTTTTGATCTTCTTTTCACTAAAAACCCTAGATCCAGCTGCCTCTCTCTCTGTAAACTCTCTCTCTCTCTACAAATACACCGTGTTCTGGAGGTTTTCTACCTTAGTCCCTTTGTTAAAAGGATTGAGCTTCGCGTGGGCTACATTTTGATTCGAAAAAGTGTGGGTTTGGAGCATATTGAGTTTTCCACTTCATCTCCTTTAAGCTTCTTCTTTTGAGGTAGGGATAAACTACTCACTTCTATGAGTTTTAACATAAATGTTGGTCATTTCATATAAATGGTTGGGTTTGGAAAGTTAGGGTTTGGATGTTGATTTGTAAAAGAGGGGTTTTTAATTTTAAATTCTATATGTGTATGTGGGTCTTAAAAATGGGGTTATTGGTGTAAAATTGTTGAGATGGTGTAATTTGGACCTTTGAGTCAATGTTGTGGAATTTGGGGGAAAAAGCCCTCATTTGGAATTTAGTAACTATTTTGTATAAATGGTGAATTCATTGTGGAATTATGGAATTGGGAAGGATTGTGATTAGATGGTGTGGTTGGATTGAATAATCACCCACCTATGGAAAAGTTGATAAATTATCTGTTTGATAAATTTATTATCTGTTTAGAAATAACTATTTTGGGCTATCGGTAGAGGATAGTCTTGATTGTTGTAGACCCTGCATGTTGATTAGGTAAATTGAAACTAATTAATTGAATTATGTCATTGAATATGACGGTTGGATTGAAATGTTGAATCTGTGAATTGTTGGGTCATTGTATATGCCAACATGTTTAATACATTGTATATATATATTGTGTGGGAGGAGATAGGGGATGGACTCCATTGATAACTAAGTTGGCCGGAGTGTCCTGGGTGCAAGTCCCGAAACCTTATTTATTTATGGGTTCCAGTTCTCTCGGACGTAATTCCGTAAAATGACATGTGAATAGAAATGTTGAATGATGTTGATATTGAAGTGTTATTATTATATGAGTTGTAGTCTCATTTTTAACTGTCTGGATGATATTGGACTATGTCAATGGATTAATTTGAATAAATAATAGGAAGTGGATTGAATATGATGAAAATGTTGATTGGTTATGGAAATGGTATAAGTTAGTTTACAAGTGTTAAACATTTATCAAATGCTAATGTTTTAGTTAATTCTCATATACTGTTTAGCATATCTTTACTGGGTTGTGGCTCACCCTACTTGGGACACCATTTTCAGGTACAGGTGACATGCCGCCTCCAATGTCATAGCTTGGGAGGTCCCGGAGCTGAAGTCTCTGTTTTGATTGTTTGGTTTTATGTTATATATTTTCATATCAAAGCCAAGGGCTTTAACTTGTAAAGGGCTTTTGACCCTCTTTTGTTGTAACCAAGTTATACTTGGAAGGATGTAAGCCGTAGGGCATTTACTTTGTTGATTAACATGTAACATCTTTTGTATAGAACACTCTGATGAATGGAATACAACTTTGCTATCATGTGCTTGTATCTTTCGAATGAATGTTTAATGTCATATTTTGAGGGCGTTACAACTTGGTCTCAGAGCGTACCGGGTTTGAATGCTTTGGGTACGTGGGAGGTGGTTAGTACCACAATGAGTTTGTCTCGCTTGCTAGAGACTTAAGTGTAATGTTATGTGCTTATGTGATAACATGTTTACGTGACTATATGGGTATGAGATTTAGTTTCTTGGATGTTGATCGGGTCTATGGGTTTCTGGGAGTCCTGTTGGAAAGGCACTTGATCACTGCCGTTTCTAACTAAAACTCTAGCAACGCCACGGGACGGTCATTATCCGGAAATGAAATTCTTAAGTGATTATGTGATTATGTGAATTACAGTTGTCCATCATATTAGGACGCGAGTGAAATTGCTTCGGCACATTTGTGGATGTGCTAATGTCTTTGTTACCTTTATTAGGATGTCAGGACGAGGTCATGGTGGTAGGCGTAGTAGGCCTAGGATGCAGGAGTGCCTACACCGGATAAGATTCCGGCGCAGGAGGAGGGTGTTGGTCAAGCCAACGTGGTTGAGCCAGTAGGTCAACAGGCCATGGGTGCCTTGGCCCGTAAAATGGTCGGAGCATTAAGGGAGTCTATGGACATTCTCCGAGCTGAGAATCAAGTCCAGACCCAAGTAGCTGAGGCAGGGCCATCTTTTCTGAACAGGGAGTTCTTCCGGCCGAATCCGGATGAGTTTTTGGGTGACCCTAAGGTGCCATTGAAGGCTGATGAATGGCTTGAACAGATGATGAAGACGTTTGAGATGCTTGGCATCGAAGACAGAGGTTTGCGGGTGACCTTGGCGTCTTTCCAGCTGAAGGGAGACGTGGGTCAGTAGTGGAACTATATGTGAGGGCGCATTGGAGGGACTTGTGAGGCCTTTGTTGAAGCCTTCCAGGACAAGTATCTGTCGGCTACAGTGAAGGAAAAGTTGACGGTTCAATTTTCTCAGCTTAAGTAGTTGAGTACACCAGTGGCGGAGTTCGAGGCCACTTTTACTAGCTTGTCTAGGTTTGCACCGGAGTTGGTGGCAACCGAGGAGTGTAGGTGTTTGGAGTTCGAGAAGAAGTTGAGGACCGGGCTCATGTTTCGAGTTGCCGGGTCCATTATTAGAGACTATGGGCGCCTTGTGGAGGCTGCAGCCCATCTTGAGTCTATTATGTATGCAGAAGAGGAGATGATGAGGGGCTCTAGAAGGAATCAGGATGGCTAGGGGGACGGCAAGAGGTAGAGGGGTTCTAACCCTCAGCAATCCCAGGATATGCATTCGAGATCTACCTTTCTAGTACCGAGTTCGGGTTCTGGGAGAGGTGGTTAGGGAGACATCACTTGTTACAAATGTGGTCAGTTGGGCCACAGGTCTCCAGCTTGCCCACAGAGAGAGGAAGGGCAGCGAGCAGCATCATTTTCGGCTCGTTCTCAGGGCTAGAGTCAGGGCAGAGGCCAACTGCTCACTTGTTATCAGTGTAGGCAGGCGGGGCACCTGAAGAGGTTTTGCCCACAGTTAGGTGGCACATCTAGTGCGTCTGGTTCGAGGCAGACGCAAAGTTATCAGCCAGCGCAGTAAGTTCAAGCCTCGAGGGCCAATCAGGAAGCCTCTTCGGCTCAGTCTGTGTAGCAGTCATATGCTCCAAGGGGTGAGCAGGTAGACCAGAGACCTTCAGGGCGCGTGTATGCTGTTACAGCGCCGGATCTTGTACCGGCTCCATCTGTTGTGAGAGGTACCTTCTTGTTTTGCAATTCGGTTGCCAATGTGTTGATTAATACGAGTGCATCCCATTCTTTTATATCTTTTGCTTTTGCATCTGTTTTGGGATTGGAGTTGGCACAGTTAGCTTCTTTTATTTGTGTAGTATCACCTATTGGGGGGTGAGTTGATTTTGAAACAGGGGTGTCGGGGTTGTGATATAGAGGTCGCTGATCGTCAGCTTTCCTTTTCTTTTATGTTGATGGATATGTCTAGGTTTGATATGATTTTGGGTATGGACTGGTTATTGTCATACCGGGCTGTTATAGATTGCTACTGTTAGAGGGTTACTGTATGTATCCTGAACGGGGATTGTTTTCATTTCTTGAGAGATCGAGTTGGTAGGGTTTTACCACCGGTGTATGATCCGCGAGGGCAGAGTGAGCTTAATTGTCTTTTCACTAGCTGTTTGAGTAGTGAGTGTGATGGGACCCGGACTGAGTTTCCTAGAGTGGTTTATGAGTACTCGGATGTCTTTCCTGAGGATCTTGTTAGTTTACCACCTGTAATAACCCCGACCTCCGATTAATGCTAATCCATGATTAGTTATGCCTAATAGTAATTTAGAAGGAATCCGGAATTAATTTGCATATATATTGCATTATCTTTGCGTTTTTATCTGTTTGCCATAAAATGATCTGTTCATGTTTAGACTTTGAACTGCGAATTGAAAGCCTTATCGGCGCCCGATTTCGAAATTGATTAGTGTTTCATACTAGTTAGAATATATGTGATTTTATGGTAGATTTAATTAAAATTTGATTTGGTATGATTAAATTAGATTAAATAATGTTAATTACACTTGTTTGAGTTATTACAAGTTTGCCACTTAGTGGCTTGATTCTAGACAACCTTTATTTTGCTTTGTTACATATTGGATGCATCATTTGCTCATCTTCTTGTGACCAAACCGAGAGAAGGAGCGTGTAGGAGAGAACAACTTGATTTCAACTAGGATTTGGCTTGAAGTTAGGAGAATTGAAGAGAATTTGCATATTTGAGCTTCCATACCTAGAATTGAAGATCTAAGGTAGGGAGTTCATCCTTTTAATTATGAATTTGAGTTGTCCTTGCTAGATTCATGGTGAAATTGGTATTTAAAGTCTAGACTTAGCTCAAGGTGTTGTTTTGAGAGTCAATCCATGCATGCATGCATAAATTTCCTTGTTTTGAGTTTGAATTCTAAGATTCCTTCCACGCATGTGTTAATTTCATTCACATTATGGTCATTCAACTTGTTTTCCATCAAATTATCAAGTTTGATTATGTTTTGGAGGGTTTGTATTCAAGGAGGTTCTTGCATGTTGAATTAATAGCATATTCATAAAGTTCATGTTGATTTTGCACAAATTGGGTTGCCCTTGGGCCATGGTTTCTTGAAATGATTTTTAATACATGTTGTTTTATGAGTTATTATATGTTTCCTCAATATTGGCCCAGAAAAATGAGTTTTGAAGGCTTAAGGGTTAAGTTTCATGCTTGGAGGTCAATCTAGATTTTTCAGGATTTTGACCCACGCTCGAGCGGGGACTTTCACGCTCGAGCGTGAAGCCTGAGTATATGCACTTCCGCTCGAGCAGCGAGAGTCACGCTCGAGCGTGAAATGCGTATACCCAGAAGTTTGTGTGTTTTGCAGTCCGCTCGAGTAGGGGAATCCACGCTCGAGCGAGGGTCTGTGTCATACGCTTGAGCGGGGGTCGAGCGCCCGTCGAGCGTGAATTTCATGCATCCAGCACTTTTTCATAAGTTTGAAGTCCACTTGAGCGGGGAAGTCCACGCTCGAGCGGAGATTCATTGTCTGCATGTCCGCTCGAGTGGGGAAAGCCACGCTCGAGCGTGGACCTTATCTTCAGCAAAATTTGAGAAATGGTTTTTAATGCATTTTTGCATCCTCATTCCATCCTAGGCATTCCTAGGCCATGTTTAAGACCCCATAATGAGGATAAGAGATTAGACATACACTAAGAGCCAACGAAATAAGCTTTGTACAATTAGAACGTGTGTTTCAAGTGTGCATCTGTTATGTGTTGTGTAGGTCACGTGCCACGTACCGTTTGACCAAGTTTACTCCGTCTGTCTGTCTCAAGGCCCACTGTGAGTAATAACTCTGTAAAGTTATGTTTAACTTAAGTATTTTCTGACTGGTATGGTATGATCTGTCTTCTGAAATGCTATCTTACGAATTATGAATGAATGTCTAATTTTCTGAAAAGTATTTGTGGCATCCTTAGTTCACGTAGCCCTCGCTCGGGGGTAACAATACCGCGGCCAATCTGCACGTGGCCCTTGCCTGGGGGTAACAATACCATGGTTACTTGCACGCAAGATATGGACCTTTATGGTCGTTGGTACCAACTATGCATGTGGGCCTCTGGACCAAATTGATTTGATAGCTAATGGGTGTACCACGTATGATCTTATGCAAAATCTGAATATGAACGAGAGTGTGTCTAAATCTATTTCTGTTTTGAAGTCTGAATATGTTCTGATTTAAATACTGGATCCTAACTTGTGTTGGACATCATTCATAAAACCCTTTTACTCTGTTATTATTCACTGGGTTTCAGCTCACAGTTTATATTATGTATGTAGGTGAGCTGACGGGTGACTAGGGCCAGAGTTGACGGCCTTCTGTTCTGTTTTTGTCAGCCAACCGTTGTGCCTCCCGAGGAGGTTCCGATTGAAGTCTCGTTATATGGTTGTTTTTGTATTCATGCTAGTCTTTGTGATGTTTTGTAAAGTCAGGTCTTGAGATGTGCACTTCTGTAAATACTTTGTAAATAGGGTGTCCTTTGACTGGCATGCTTATGTGTATATATAAGTTTTAAAATCTTCTATCCCATGTACGTTATCACAGCTCATTGGACCTTGTCTATTTTGTACCATCGCTTCCGCAGCCCCTTACTATATGCTTATCTGTTCAGAGGCCTTTGGTAATCCACGGATTACTGGCCGATTGCGATGCCTAACCTACAGGGGCGAGTTTGGGTTGTGACAGAGTGGTATCAGAGCACGTGTTCTACCGCACACACAGGTCCGTATGAGCTTAGGATGTCCTAGCAAGCATTAGGGGCATTCCATCTGCATGTGTGAGTGTATGGTAATTCAACTTAACGTAATTTTGAGCAAATGAATTGAAGGAAACGAATAAGATTATGCCTGTGTTCATTACCATTTGATGTCTATATAGTAAGATGGAGAATGCAAGGGGAAGTGGTGAAAGTAAATCTTCAGAGGCTCGCATGGGCCGAATGGAACAGATGTTAGCAGCATTGACTGAAACCTTGACACAATAACAGAGACAACAACCTTTACCCCCTCCGCCTCCACCAGCACAAGCCAAAGCAGATAATAATGACATTATCAATCTGACACAGAAATTCATGAAGATGAAACCGCCAACGTTCTATGGCGGAATTGAACCATTGAAAGCAGAGACGTGGCTACTTGAAATGGAGAAGTTATATGAAGTGTTCCCTTGTTCTGAAACTCAGAAAGTCCTCCTAGCCACTTATACTCTGAAAGATGAAGCCCGAAGGTGGTGGTTACTGATTCGAAGTGGCAATGGGAATATGACATGGGCACAGTTTAATGTAATCTTTTATGATAAATATTTTCCCAATGCTTCAAGGATCGGAAGGTGTCCGAGTTTCAAGAACTTAAATAGGGAAGAATGTCTGTAGCAGAGTATGAAGCCAAATTCACCGAATTGGCACGTTTTGCTCCACATATGGTGGATACTAATTACAAGAAAGCACGGAAGTTTGAGGGAGGGCTGGACATGGAAATATTTGACTGAGTGGATGTCCTAAAATTACCTACTTATGTGGAGGTACTCGACAGGGCATTGATAACAGAAGCCACAATAGCAGCTAAGAAACAAACTACAACACCAATAACAGAATGGAGAGGAAAGAGGACCGGATTCAGTTTCAAGAAAGGCCGGTCAGTTTCGAAGAGGCAAAATACAGGATCCTCCAACAGCTCTAGCCAAAGTAGCGGATCTACTCCAAACTGCCCCGACTGCGGAAAGAAGCACAGAGGTGCTTGTTATCGAGCATCAGGTGCATGTTTTCGCTGTGGCAAGACTGGCCACATAGTGACGGATTGCCCGATGAGATCCAACGAGGTTAACCGTCCTATGACAAGTTCCACCGGGTCTGTTTCCGCAGCAAGACCAAATGCAAGGACCGATATTAGAGGGAATGCAAATAATGAAACATTGAGGCAAGGGAGAGTGTTCGCCTTAGTGCCTGGTGACGTACCAAACACCTATACTGTGGTGTCAGGTACACTCTCTGTATGTTCTCAAAATGCATGTGTACTGATAGATTCAGGTTCTACACATTTATTTGTATCACATGCTTTCTCTCGAAAATTGACTAGACCACTAGAACGTATGACATATGTATTATCTGTATCTACATCGTCTGGGGATTCTATGATGTGTGCTCATGTTTATCCAGCATGTGATATTATGATTGGCGATGTGATGTTATATGTTGGTTTATTACCCTTGAACATTGATCACTTTGATTGTATTTTGAGAATGGACTGGTTGACTAAATACTGTGCTACCATTGACTGTGCAAGTAAATCTGTTGTGTTTAGACCACCGGGTATGCCTGAATTTACTTTTACTAGGGATGGGGTAGTTCCTCCCCCATATCTGATTTCAGCTTTGAAAGCCATAAAACTGCTTAGAAAGGGATGTAGAGGTTACTTGTGTTGTATACTGATTGCACCATCTAACGGAACTACGGTAGAAACTAACCCAGTTGCTTGTGAATTTCCCGATGTGTTTCCAAATGACCTACCTGGGGACTTAATTGATAGGGAAATAGAATTCACCATTGATGTAACACTTGGAACACAGCCCATCTCCAAGACTCCATATAGGATGTCAACTTCTGAACTGAAAGCTCAACTACAGGAACTCTTAGACAAGAAATTCATTCGTCCGAGTACCTCACCTTGGGGTGCTCTAGTATTATTGGTCAAAAAGAAAGACGGGTCTTTGAGATTATGTATCGATTACCGGGAATTGAACAAAGTAACCATTAAGAACAAATATCCATTACCCCGATGTAGACACCTCATTTTTGACCACCCTTAAGACTTGGACACCATCTTTTGAACACCCCATGATGAAAATTGGAATATGCCACTTTATGAATTTCTTAGCCGAAAAATCAAATTGAAACTTTAATCCCAAACCTCACTCATTTTGGCCAAATTATTTTATATAACTAATATTTTATTAATTTGTAGTATTTTATAATTTTATATTTTTATATAAATTTATGTGTGTGTACATTTGTTTTGGGTGTGTTTTATATCAATTGATAAATATTTAATAAAAAAATAAAAAATCATAAAAATAGATGGTATGGTCAGGGGATTGGTTTTGAGAGAAGTCAAAGAATTTTAGATAGAGAGAATATATGATGATGTTGGTTTGGTAGATGTTGGTGGATGATTCTTTATATTCAATTTGGTGGAGTGTTCATGGGGGAACAAAAACAAAAAGGATAATAATAAAATAATAAAACACAAAAAAAAAAAAGAACATAATAACAATGAAAAAAGAAAAATGTTGGATTCAACTTTTATATATATATATATATATGTTTATATATTATTGTTTTGTTAGAAGATGAAATATATGATGATGAGGAATTTGTGGTGGGATAGATGATGATGTTTTGCTTTGGTGGGGAATGGATGATTGTTTTGTATAGAAAACATTTCAAGAGTGGGCGGTGATGGTCAGCAAGAAGGAGGATAATATTTTTGGGTGAGTGGTAACAAAAGCTTATGAGAGAATGATTATTTTAGAGTGACTTGAGTGATAAAATAAGAGAGAGAGTGGTGTAGGTGGGTGGTGTGCATGATGAGTGGCTTGGGGTGGAGAAGTATAAAAATAAATAAACATAACAAGGGGGGATCTGACATAAAAAAAGAAGAAGAACAATACACATGCATACACAAGGCACACACTCAAGAGACACGAGGTACACAGGCATCTCCATGATCTCTAAAACTCACTCTCAATCTAGGGGTCTCTGGGACATTGAGGGGAGAGGAGCTCTCTCTCACTGAGAGACAGACGGCTCTCTCTCACCTCTCTCTAGCTGGGTCTCTCACGAGACACACCCATCATACACCATGCACACACAACACACATAACACACACACTGCCACTTTTTCTTCCTCCACACATACACACTCACAGCACACACGGGAGAGGGAGAGTATACACACGACTCACACACCACACCACACCACAGCCATGATGAACACACACACTGATTCGGCTCTCTCTCTAACACACACCTATACACCCACTCCATACATACACACACATCACAGCTATGCACACACGGCAACCCAGCAAAACACACACACGCCCAGCTAACACACACACCTCTCTCTCACCCATCACCTCTCACTCACGGCATGCACACACGCACACAGCTCACACCACTTATCACAGACCATACACACGGCACCCATACAGACCCAACACACCACTCAACACACACACACACAGCCCATACACCACGCACACACACACAACATCCACACACAGCACACACACCAAGCACACAACACACTGATATACACTACACACAGATGACACACTGAGCCAAAGACACACACTCATGGCAGCAGCACAGGGGAGACACACCCATCACAGCAGGCACACAACGCCAAACCCATGCACCACACCACCACGGCAAACCCATAACACACACCCATACATCCACCCCATAACACACACCCATACATCCACTCCATACACACACATACACACCACTCAACACACGCACCTACAGAAGGGCACACACACGGGCTCTCTCTCTCTCTAACCCACCCATCTCTCTCTCTAGAGACCCACTCATACATCATCAAAACCACACCACGGCAGCAACACTCATGCACACTGCCATCCTCACCCACTGATACACTCACCATGCACACACGGCAGACACCAAACGGACCTCTCTCTCTCTCTCTTGTTTGTTTCTCTTTTCAGATTGAGTGAATATGTCATCTTCAGTACCTAGCCAGTCTTCAGGCAGTTCGAGGCGATCAAAACACAGTGCTAGAATTATAGCTCAGACCATCGTAGATTCAAAGCTTCACGCAGATTTTGAGGAGCCGGGCCGTCACCGCTGCAACTCCATGACCGAGCCACCATCTCCTACAGCCTCACTCACCTCGGCTACTTCATGTTCCCTCCACCATCTTCTCAGGCCGAACCCAGCACACCAAACCGTGGTCTCTCTCTCTAGCCTGAAACCAACCCATCTCTAACTAGTTTAGTTAATTAGTATAGTTTTGTAATTAATTAATTAATTGATGTTAATTGATTAGTGTAGTCCTAGAATTAATTAGTTTAGTTAGTTAATTTAGTTAATTAGAATTTGATACTTAATTGGTTAGTATAATTAATCAGTTAATTCATTAGAATTTTATAATTAATTAAATTAGTTAGTTATTTAATTAGATTATTTAGCTTCGTTATTTAATTGGTTATTTACTTAGATTAGTTATTTAAATTAGTTACTCCATGTTGTAATTTAATTAGTTATACTGTAATTAATTAGTTAGTGTAGATTAGTTAATTGGAATTTTATAAGTAATTAATCAGAATTGTATAATTAATTTATTAGTGTAATTAGGTAGATAAGTTAATTAGAATTTTAATTAATTAGGTAAGTAGGTAATGAGGTCGTTATTAATTCATTAGGTTATTAATTAGCATTTTATAATTAATTAATTTGCTAATTAGTTAATTAGATAATAAATTTTATAATTAATTAATTAGGTAATTCATTATTTAGTGTAATTAGTTAATTAGACTTGTATAAATTAATTAATTAGTTAGTTAATTTGAGTCTAATAAATGTGTCAATTAAATAATGTAATTAATTAAATAGTTAATTCGAATTTTATAAATTAGAATTGTATAGATTAATTAATTTATAATTAATTAATTAATTAGTGTAGTTAATTAGTTAGTTCATTATAAGTTTATATTATAATTAATTAATAATTAATTAGTTAATTTAATTAAGATTTTTAATTAATTAGTGTAATTAATTAGTTAGTTCCAATTTGTAATAATTAGTTAGAATAATGAATTAGTTTAATTATTGATTATTAATGTCCTAATTATTTAATTAGACGATTTAATTAGAGTAATTATTTAATTAATTATTCCATTAGGTAAGTTATTTAATTTGATTAGCTATTTAATTAGTTAATTCATATTGTAATTAATTAGTTACCTAGTTTAAATTAGTTACTCTGTAACTAATTAATTAATATATTTAGCTAATTAGCTTTGTATTATACTTATTCAGCTTAAACCAGTCATTTAAATTAGTTCATTATCATAATTACTTAATTCACTAGCTTAGCATAATTAATTATTTACCTGTTGTAATAATTAGTTAAGTAATTTAGTTAGCTAGCTAGTTCATTCGGACCCTCCTGCGTGAGGGCGCATTAGTTTATTCAGACCCTCCTGCGTGAGGGCGCATTAGTTCATTCGGACCCTCTTGCGCGAGGGCAAACAAATTTGTAATAATGTGTATGTCTTCCAACCCCACGTCTTTCTCCGTTTTATTTACCAGCTTATGATGGTTAGATTAGAGATATCATGTTTTATTTAGCATACTCATGTTTGCATCCACTTGTATTGCATGCACCAAGGCTCGTTCATCATCCAATTCGCATTGTCGTTTCAATACTTCTTTGAATACATGCGTAGACCGCATGCGATCAATTCATTTCATATGCCATATTAGTAGCCGAGTCTAGTAATTGCATATCACATGTGTTGTATAGTTAGGAATCATGCATATTTTCTAACTTTGTTTTGTAGCTTGTTCGCGGGACGTCGGTAAATATGTGAGTTGTTATGCTTTAGCATCCCGCTTGTACATAATTTTCTTATTATATTTAGCATCCTACCATGAGGCTAATTGCTTAAATGATAAACTGTTTGAATGCCTGTGGATGAAGGCTTGTTGCTTAAATTGGAATGATTCAACGAATGTATGTTTTAAGATTCACAAACCTTAAGCCCACTTTGTTAAGTGGCAAATTAAGCCCACCTAAGGGTGGCAAATTAAGCCCACCTAAGGGTGGCAAATTCAAACCCTTTTCGAGAAACAAATATGAAATTGAATTGTTCCAATTTGAGCAAACTAGTCTATACCTTGTATGCTTCACATAACAAATTTTAGGATTTATTAAATAATCAGAATAAGAACATATATTGTACATAAGAATCACATCATAATTAGTAGAGGCCGATCTTTGATCGGGTGAGTGGGGGCTCATTATTGACCTTTCCCTCTCATACCTAAGTTCCCGAACCAAGACACTTTGGTAATGACGACTAATGGCCTTTGAACGAGTCACGGGTTTCCTAAATTTCCCATAAATATTTAGGGTGGCGACTCTGAAATCTGGCAAAGCATTCCATTTTTGGCATTTGATTCAAACTCGATTTTCCAAAAACAATTGCCGGATTTGGACTCTTTTTGTGTTCCACTGTTTCAACATACACTTGTGAAATTCAGATTCAGAACCAACACAATTGGAGTCCGAACTGTAAGGGCTATTTCATTCTTCCGAAAGGGGCGCAAAGCAAGCTACACCCGAATAGATGATTTGTTTGATCAACTCAAGGAGCCAAAGTGTTCTCTAAAATTGATCTCAGGTCAGGTTATCACTAGTTAAAAGTTAAGGCAGAAGACGTAGAGAAAACTGCATTCAGAACTAGATATGGACATTATGAATTCTTGGTAATGCCTTTTGGATAACAAATGCACCTGCAGCTTTTATGGACCTAATGAATAGGGTTTTCAAACAATATCTTGATGAATTCATTGTTGTGTTTATCGATGACATTTTGATTTATTCTAAAGACAGAGAGGAACATGAGAACCACCTGAGGACTACCTTGCAGATTTTGAGAGAGAAAGGCTGTATGCTAAATTGTCTAAATGTGAATTCTGGCTTGACAGTGTAACATTCTTGGGCCATGTAATAATGAGGATGGTGTTTCTGTTGACCCTCAGAAAATTGAAGCTATTGTAGATTGGCCTAGACCGACAAATGTGACGGAAGTTAGAAGTTTTCTGGACTTGCAGGTTACTACAGGAGATTTGTAAAAGACTTTTCCAAGCTTGCCATGCCATTGACCCAGTTAACTCAGAAAACGTGCCATTTGACTGGAACGAACAAAGAGAGGCAGCCTTTCAAGAACTGAAAACCAGGTTAGTGACTGCACCAATCTTAACTTTGCCTAATGGTATTGATGGGTTTCAAGTGTACAGTGATGCTTCCTACAAAGGTTTGGGGTGTGTATTAATGCAAAACGGAAAAGTGATTGCCTATGCTTCTAGACAACTCCGACCTCATGAAAAGAATTACCCAACGCATGATCTTGAGTTAGCAGCTGTGGTGTTTGCTTTGAAAATCTGGCGTCACTACTTGTATGGGGTAACTTGTGAGGTGTACACCGACCATAAGAGCTTGAAATACTTCTTCACCCAAAAGGAATTGAACATGAGACAGAGGCGATGGTTAGAGTTAATCAAAGATTACGATTTGCAGATCTTGTACCACCCAGGGAAAGCTAATACCGTAGCGGATGCCTTGAGCCGAAAATCAATGGGAAGTTTGTCATGTCTGTTATCCAACCGGAAAGAATTGCTGAATGACCTAGAACAAGTTGGGCTGTTAACTGCTATCTCCTCGCTCAACCTACAATTCTTGACGAGATCAAACAGAAACAGTGCGAGGATGAATACTTGAAAAAGATCACGGAGGAATTTGATTTGAAGCCGAGGCCAAGATTTGTGTCTGAGAAGATGTGCTAAAATTTCAGAACCGTCTTTGTGTGCCCGATTGTGGTGATTTGAGGAAATGTGTTATGACCAAAGCTCACAGTAGTAAGTTTGCTATGCACCCGGGGAACACGAAAATGTACCATAATTTGAAATAGAATTTTTGGTGGCCTGGAATGAAAAAGAGTATTGCAGACTTTGTGGCTAGATGTCTACATTGCCAACAGGTTAAAGCTGAACATCAACGACCCGCTGGTTTGCTACAACCACTCCCAATACCGGAATGGAAATGGGAGCACATTACCATGGACTTCATTGTGGGATTGCCTCGTTCTTCTCGAGGTATGGACTCTATCTGGGTTATAGTTGACCGTTTAACTAAGTCTGCCCATTTCCTGCCTGTCAAAACTATTTATAACGCTGATAAATTGGCCAATATCTATATGACTGAAATTGTGAGACTGCATGGAGTGCCAGTATCTATTGTGTCTGACAGGGACTCAAAGTTTGTATCGAGATTTTGGCAGAGTTTGCAACAGGCTTTGGGGACTGAACTGAGGCTGAGTAGTGCCTATCACCCACAGACAGATGGACAAACTGAACGAACTAACCAAACTTTAGAGGACATGCTCAGAATGTGTGTGTTAGACTTCCAGGGGAATTGTGAGACCTACTTGCCATTAGCTGAATTTGTGTACAACAACAGTTACCATTCAAGCATTGAAATGGCTCCTTACGAAGCTTTGTATGGACGAAAATGTCGTTCTCGATATGTTGGGCTGAAGTAGGTGATAGACCTTTGTTGGGACCGAAACTTGTGCAAGAAACAATCGAGAAAGTGAAACTGATCCAGCAATGCCTAAAAACTACACAGAGTCGACAGAAAAGCTATGCTGATGTCCGAAGAAGAGATAGAGAATATGAAGTTGGGGACCATGTGTTCATAAAGGTGACCCCGATGAAAGGTCAAACTCGGTTTGGTGTTAAGGGCAAGTTGGCGCCAAGATATGTTAGACCTTATGAAGTCCTCGAAAAGATCAATCCAGTATCGTATCGGGTAGCCTTGCCTCCAGTAGTGGAACATATGCATAACGTCTTTCATGTATCGATGCTTTGGGAATATTTGAGAGATCCACTCCACGTCATCGAACCGACACATGTGCTTTTGAAAGATGACTACACTTATGAGGAGAAACCTATCCAGATTGTGAATCGCCGAGTCAAAAGATTGAGGAACAAAGAAATACCACTAGTAAAAGTTGACTGGCAAAACTACGGAGGGACCTATGCAACTTGGGAAACCGAGGAAGACATGATGAAAAGATATCCAGATTTGTTCCGTTGGACCCATGTTGTTCCAGAATGAAGGTAATTCAAGTTTGGGGACCAAACTCTTTTAAGGGGGAAAACTGTAATAACCTTGACCTCCGATTAATGCTAATCCATGATTAGTTATGCCTAACAGTAATTTAGAAGGAATCCGGAATTAATTTGCATATGTATTGCATTATCTTTGCGTTTCTATCTGTTTGCCATAAAATGATCTGTTCATGTTTAGACTTTGAACTGCGAATTGAAAGCCTTATCGGCGCCTGATTTCGAAATTGATTAGTGTTTCATACTAGTTAGAATATATGTGATTTTATGGTAGATTTAATTAAAATTTGATTTGGTATGATTAAATTAGATTAAATAATGTTAATTTACACTTGTTTGAGTTATTACAAGTTTGCCACTTAGTGGCTTGATTCTAGACAACCTTTATTTTGCTTTGTTACATATTGGATGCATCATTTGCTCATCTTCTTGTGACCAAACCGAGAGAAGGAGAGTGTAGGAGAACAACTTGATTTCAACTAGGATTTGGCTTGAAGTTAGGAGAATTGAAGAGAATTTGCATATTTGAGCTTCCATACCTAGAATTGAAGACCTAAGGTAGGGAGTTCATCCTTTTAATTATGAATTTGAGTTGTCCTTGCTAGATTCATGGTGAAATTGGTATTTAAAGTCTAGACTTAGCTCAAGGTGTTGTTTTGAGAGTCAATCCATGCATGCATGCATAAATTTCTTGTTTTGAGTTTGAATTCTAAGATTCCTTCCACGCATGTGTTAATTTCACTCACATTATGGTCATTCAACTTGTTTTCCATCAAATTATCAAGTTTGATTATGTTTTGGAGGGTTTGAATTCAAAGAGGTTCTTGCATGTTGAATTAATAGCATATTCATAAGTTCATGTTGATTTTGCACAAATTGGGTTGCTCTTGGGCCATGATTTCTTGAAATGATTTTTAATACATGTTGTTTTATGAGTTATTATATGTTTCCTCAAATATTGGCCCAGAAAAATGAGTTTTGAAGGCTTAAGGGTTGAGTTTCATGCTTGGAGGTCAATCTGGATTTTCCAGAAATTTGACCCACGCTCGAGCGGGGACTTTCACGCTCGAGCGTGAAGCCTGAGTACATGCACTTCCGCTCGAGCGGCGAGAGTCACGCTCGAGCGTGAAATGCGTATACCTAGAAGTTTGTGTGTTTTGCAGTCCGCTCGAGCGGGGGAATCCACGCTCGAGCGGGGTCGAGCGCCCGTCGAGCGTGAATTTCATGCATCCAGCACTTTTTCATAAGTTTGCAGTCCGCTCGAGCGGGAAAGTCCACGCTCGAGCGGATTCATTGTCTGCATGTCCGCTCGAGCGGGGAAAGCCACGCTCGAGCGTGGACCTTATCTTCAGCAAAATTTGAGAAATGGTTTTCAATGCATTTTTGCATCCTCATTCCATCCTAGGCATTCCTAGGCCATGTTTAAGACCCCATAATGAGGATAAGAGATTAGAAACACACTAAGAGCCAACGAAATAAGTTTTGTACAATTAGAACGTGTGTTTCAAGTGTGCATCTGTTATGTGTTGTGTAGGTCACGTGCCACGTACCGTTTGACCAAGTTTACTCCGTCTGTCTGTCTCAAGGCCCACTGTGAGTAATAACTCTGTAAAGTTATGTTTAACTTAAGTATTTTCTGACTGGTATGGTATGATCTGTTTTCTGAAATGCTATCTTACGAATTATGAATGAATGTCCAATTTTCTGAAAAGTATTTGTGGCACCCTTAGTTCACGTGGCCCTCGCCCGGGGGTAACAATACCGCGGCCAATCTGCACGTGGCCCTTGCCTGGGGGTAACAATACCATGGCTACTTGCGCGCAAGATATGGACCTTTATGGTCGTTGGTACCAACTATGCATGTGGGTCTCTGGACCAAATTGATCTGATAGCTAATGGGTGTACCACGTATGATCTTATGCAAAATCTGAATATGAACATGAGTGTGTATCTAAATCTATTTCTGTTTTGAAGTCTGAATATGTTCTGATTTAAATACTGGATCCTAACTTGTGCTGGACATCATTCATAAAACCCTTTACTCTGTTATTATTCACTGGGCTTCCGCTCACAGTTTATATTATGTATGTAGGTGAGCCGGCGGGTGACCAGGGCCAGAGTTGACGGCCTTCTGTTCTGTTTTTGTCAGCCAACCGTTGTGCCTCCCGAGGAGGTTCCGATTGAAGTCTCGTTATATGGCTGTTTTTGTATTCATGCTAGTCTCTGTGACTGTTTTGTAAAGTCAGGTCTTGAGATGTGCACTTCTGTAAATACTTTGTAAATAGTGGTGTCCTTTGACTGGCATGCTTATGTATATATATAAGTTTTGAAATCTTCTATCCCATGTACGTTATCACAGCTCATTGGACCTTGTCTATTTTGTATCATCACTTTCGTAGCCCCTTACTATATGCTTATCTGTTCAGAGGCCTTTGGTAATCCACAGATTACTGGCCGGTTGCGATGCCTAACCTACAAGGGCGGGTTTGGGTCATGACACCACCCCATCGAGAGATCGAGTTCTCTATTGACTTAGTGCCTGGCACGATACCAATTTCCATGGCACCGTATTGCTTTGCCCCAGCCGAGTTGAGTGAGTTGAAGATTCAACTCCAAGAGTTGCTAGATAATGGTTTTATTTGGCCTAGTACGTCACCTTGGGGAGCACCGGCCCTCTTTGCTAAAAAGAAAGATGGGGCTTTGAGATTTTGCATCGATTACCGAAAACTGAACCAGGCTACGGTTAAGAATAAATATCTTATGCCTCTTATAGATGATCTGTTTGATCAGTTGAAAGGATCCCGTTGTTTCTTTAAGATAGACTTGAGATCAGGTTACCATCAGTTGAGAGTCAAGGAGGAGGATATCCCCAAGACGGCATTCCGTACACAGTATGGCCATTATGAGTTTCTGGTGATTCCTTTTGGGCTCACCAATGCACCGGCTGTGTTCATGGACTTGATGAACCGGATTTTCCAGGAGTTCTTAGATCGCTTTGTGGTCGTCTTTGTGGACGACATTCTGATTTATTCACTTTCTGAGAAGGAGCACGAGGAACACTTGCGAGTGGTGCTTGAGTTGCTTAGAGCTCATAAGTTGTATGCTAAGTTTGAGAAGTGTGAGTTCTGGCTAAGAGAGGTTAAGTTCTTAGGCCACGTGGTATCCGGGGAAGGGGTGCCTGTTGATTCATCCAAGATAGAGGCAGTGCAAGACTGGGCACAGCCTAAGAGTGTTTCTGAGATCCGCAGTTTTCTGGGATTGACCGGTTATTACCGTCGGTTTGTGAAAGATTTTTCCAGGCTAGCTTCGCCTTTGACTAGATTGACGCGGAAAGGGATCGAATTTGTGTGGAGTGAGACTTGTGAAAAGTCATTCCAAGAGCTTAAAGTTAGTCTTACCACCGCTCCAGTCTTGATTATTCCGGAGAGGGGTTTGGGTTATGCAGTGTATTGTGATGCCTCACGAGAGAGTTTGGGTTGTGTATTGATGCAAGAGGGGAAAGTAGTAGCCTATGACTCACGTCAGTTGAAAACTCACGAGAGGAACTACCCTATTCATGACCTAGAGTTGGCAGCTGTGATTTTTGCCTTGAAGATTTGGAGGCACTATCTGTATGGTGAGAGATTTGAAGTATTTTCTGATCATAAAAGCCTAAAGTACCTGTTTACACAGAAAGACTTGAATCTGAGGCAGAGAAGGTGAATGGAGTTTATAGAGGATTACGACTTTGAGTTGCACTATCATCCGGGAAAGGCCAATGTTGTGGCCGATGCCCTAAGTAGGAAATCTATTAGCGATGTAGCTTGTATTGCTATCCGGGAATGGGAGATATTGGGTGCCCTTGGTGAGTTTGACTTGCAGTTGAGCGAGTCTATTGAGGCTGCAACTTTGTTTTCTGGAGTGGCACAACCTACACTTGTGAATCAAGTGTTAGAGGCACAGAATGGTGACTTTGAGGTAGAATCACTCCGAGAGAGGATCTCCAATGGGAAGGTAGAGAAGGGTTTGACTGTGTATCCCGACCTGAGTGTGAGGTACTGAGACCGCTTGTTTATGTCGGAGTCTTGCCGAGAGGAAGTACTCCGAGAGTTTCACCATTCACGCCTTGCGGTGCATCCGAGAGGCACGAAGATGTATCATGATCTGAGTCGCCAGTTTTGGTGGAGGGGTATGAACAAAGATGTGGTGGTGTTCGTGTCTAAGTACCTTACTTGTCAGCAAGTGAAGATCGAGCATCATAGGCCAGCGGGTTTGTTACAACCCTTACCTATAGCCGAATGGAAATGGGAGCACGTCACGATGGATTTTGTCTCAGGTCTTCCGAGGACTCAACGGGGTAGTGACGCTATTTGGGTGGTAGTTGACCGGTTGACTAAGCCGGCGCACTTTATTCCTATGCGTGTGAGAGATTCGGTAGATCATCTTGCCGACTTGTATATTCGGGACATAGTGAGGTTGCACGGGATCCCAGTGTCGATTGTCTCAGATAGAGATCCGCGTTTTACTGCTAGATTGTGGCAGAGTTTGCAGAGTGCCTTGGGCACTAGATTGACTTTTAGTACAGCTTACCATCCTCAGACTGACGGGCAGTTCGAGCGCACCATTCAGATCTTTGAGGATATGCTTCGAGGTTGTGTCCTTGACTTTAAGGGGTCGTGGAAGAGACACTTACCCTTAGTGGAGTTTGCCTACAACAACAGTTTCCAATCGAGTATTGGTATGACACCATTTGAGGCCTTGTATGGCTGACCGTGTAGATCTCCAGTGTATTGGGCCGAGGTGAGTGATGCACCTTTGTTGGGCCCGGAGTTGGTTTGGGAAACAACGAAGAAAGTTGAACTTATCCGTAAGAGATTAGCTACAGCCCACAGTCGCCAAAAGAGTTATGCCGACCGTCGGAGGAGGCCTTTGGCATTTGAGGTGGGTGATCACGTTTTTCTAAAAATATCACCTAGGTGGGGTTTGATGAGATTTGGGAAGAGTGGGAAGTTGTCCCCTCGGTTTATTAGCCCTTTCGAGATCCTTAAGAGGATTGGGGAGGTTGCCTGCCGTTTAGCATTGCCGCCGCAACTGTCCGGAGTGCATGGCGTGTTTCATGTTAGTATGCTTCGGAAATATGAGCCGGATCCATCGCTTGTATTGGATTGGATCGACCCAGAGGTTGATGAGGATGCCTCGTATGAGGAGAGACTGGTGCGAGTCTTAGATAGGCGGGACCAAATCTTGCGAGACAAGACGATTCCCTTGGTCAAAGTATTGTGGAAACATCACGGGGTTGAGGAGGCTACTTGGGAATGTGAGTTGGAGGTCCGAGAGAAATATCCAGACTTATTCGTGGGTGTTTGAGTATATGTGGAAACTTCTGTTTTGTTAATGAGCCATAAAAACATTGTATATGTTTTGGATTATGGAAATATTGTATTTGTGGAATGTGTCTTGAAAATGCGAACTTAAGTTTAACATTGTATATGTTGAATATGTTATAGAAATGCAAATATGTTGTTAACATTGAACATGTTATGAGGATATGGAATATATATATTGAAGTTAGTTGAATTTTAAAAGGATGCGTGTTAATGATGCATGTTGAATTGTGCTGTAAATTGCTCTCTTGAGAAGAGATGGTATGACCGGTAGTGGGTCATGTTGATAAAAGTTGAAATATAACCATGTTGAGAATTGAATAAGCACGATTTTGAAACTTGTATAAAATTTCGGGGACGAAATTCTTTAAGGGGGGAGGTTATAGCGATCCCGATTTTTCCTCGTCATTTATTGTATTCCGGACTCGGGTCTATTAGTTGTATGTTGTTGTCTGTATCTCATTTTCATCATTTGATTCTTTGTATTTGAGTTTTGGGATGTGTTGGGTGAGTTTGGAATAGGTTGGTTGTGGGTTAGAACAAATGATTGCTGCCCAGGATTTGGCTTCTTCACTCGAGCGAGGCTTTTTGCGCTCGAGCGAGGGTTTGTGTGCTCGAGCTAGTATTGAGGGTCTTCAGTTTTTTTTTTCAGACGCAGCTTCCGCTCGAGCGAGCTTTCTTGCGCTCGAGCGAGCCCTGTGTCTTGTGTCTCTTCGCTCGAGCGAGCGGTCTTGCGCTCGAGCGTGCGTCTGCATCTCTTTTGGACCTGAAGGTTGGTATTCTTCACTCGAGCGACGCTTCTTGCGCTCGAGCGAGCGAGCTCTATGTTTTGTGTTCCTTCGCTCGAGCGAGAACTCTTGGGCTCGAGCGTGCGTCTAGGTTGCAGACCTGAAGCTTCGCATTGTTCGCTCAAGCGACGCTTCTTGCGCTCGAGCGAGATTCTTTTGTGTCTGGTCGCTCGAGCGACCACTCCTTCGCTCGAGTGAGCCTTGTATATATCAGTTTGCAGCAGGGGTCTTCTTCTTCACTTTTTGATCTTTTTTTCACTAAAAACCCTAGATCCGGCTGCCTCTCTCTCTCTCTAAACTCTCTCTCTCTACAAATACACCGTGTTTTAGAGGTTTTCTACCTTAGTCCCTTTGTTAAAAGGATTGAGCTTCGCGTGGGCGACATTTTGATTCGAAAAAGTGTGGGTTTAGAGCATCTTGAGTTTTCCACTTCATCTCCTTTAAGCTCCTCCTTTTGAGGTAGGAATAAACTACTCACTTCTATGAGTTTTAACATAAATGTTGGTCATTTCATATAAATGGTTGGGTTTGGAAAGTTAGGGTTTGGGTGTTGATTTGTAAAAGAGGGGTTTTTAATTTTAAACTCTATATGTGTATATGGGTCTTAAAAATGGGGTTATTGGTGTAAAATTGTTGAGATGGTGTAATTTGGACCTTTGAGTCAATGTTGTGGAATTTGGGGGAAAAAGCCCTCATTTGGAATTTAGTAACTATTTTGTATAAATGGTGAATTCATTATGGAATTATGGAATTGGGAAGGATTGTGATTAGATGGTGTGGTTGGATTGAATAATCACCCACCTATGGAAAAGTTGATAAATTATCTATTTGATAAATTTATTATTTGTTTAGAAATAACTGTTTTGGGCTATCGGTGGAGGATAGTCTTGATTGTTGTAGACACTGCATGCTGATTAGGTAAATTGAAACTAATCAATTGAATAATGTCATTGAATATGGCGGGTGGATTGAAATGTTGAATCTGTGAATTGTTGGGTCATTGTATATGCCAACATGTTTAATATATTGTATATGTATATTGTGTGAAAGGAGATAGGGGATGGACTCCATTGACAACTAAGTTGGCCGGATTGTCCTGGGTGCAAGTCCCGAAACCTTATTTATTTATGGGTGCCGGTTCTCTCGGACGTAGTTCCGTAAAATGGCATGTGAATAGAAGTGTTGAATGATGTTGATATTGAAGTGTTATTATTATATGAGTTGTAGTCTCATTTTTAACTGTCTGGATGATATTGGACTATGTCAATGGATTAATTTGGATAAATAATGGGAAGTGGATTGAATATGATGAAAATGTTGATTGGTTATGGAAATGGTATAAGTTGGTTTACAAGTGTTAAATATTTATCAAATGCTAATGTTTTAGTTAATTCTCATATACTATTTAGCATATCTCTACTGGGCTGTGGCTCACCCTACTTGGGACACCATTTTCAGATACAGGTGACATGCCGCCTCCAATGTCATAGCTTGGGAGGTCCCGGAGCTAAAGTCTCTGTTTTGATTGTTTAGTTTTATGTTATATGTTTTCATATCAAAGCCAAGGGCTTTAACTTGTAAAGGGCTTTTGACCCTCTTTTGTTGTAACCAAGTTATATTTGGAAGGATGTAAACCCGTAAGGCATTTACTTTGTTGATTAATATGTAATATCTTTTGTATAGAACACTCTGATGAATGGAATACAACTTTGCTATCATGTGCTTGTATCTTTCGAATGAATGTTTAATGTCATATTTTGAGGGCGTTACAATAGAGGTGGCTCCCACAATAGTGTAGCACTTATCTCCGCACAACACTTTGCTCCACACAGAACAGAGGTCAATGGATCCATGACGAATAGAAGACCACAAAGTGGTCAAACAGAGGCCAATGGTTATTTAAGTCCCCCAAGGTGTAGGACTCCCGTAGTGGTACTTACAAAACATAATTGTTTATAAGGTCGTAGTCAAATATTCTTTAAAATATAAACAAACATATCCATGAATTTTATTTTAAGCAAATCGGGTTCAGAAAATAAACCACGTAACTGAAATATTAACATAGTTTATAATAATTTATAAAACATAACTTGTATAAAATAAATTATGGTAAGTCAAAACATACGTAAAATCTATTATGGTGACTCAAGGTATAATATAACTCACCTTAATTTTAATACCTCACTCTTTGTTTCGATTATCAAAGACCCTCTTAGCTTCCATTATTTTTTCTTCCTTTCTTTCTTTCCCTTTTCTTTCTTTCCTTTCCTTTCCTTTCTTTCTTCTTTCTTTCTTTCCGCCCAAATCAGCTCCTCCCTAATTATAGGGAGGTGAGAGCATTACGTGTCCGGAATCTTCCCCAGAGATTCGATAATAAATTTCTTGGATTCGTTCTTATCTTTAATAAATATTTAAGATAATTACATTTTGACCCAATTTTTTTAATATAACTATATAAATAAATTAATCCCTAATTAAATTACACTCTATCATATACCAACAAAAAATTAATTATTATTTTACTATCACATCTTATTATTATTATTATTATGATTATCAATATTATTATTTATTATACTTTGACCCCTAAATTTTTTACTAATTATATTATTTTATAAAATTACACATAATAATACAAAATCAATCGTATATTTTCCTAACTATGATTAAATAATATGATTATAAATTTTACAGAATAATTAAAAATCTAGGTTATTACATTATTGTCAGCCGTGTCTTGTGAAAGATGAGGGTTTAATTTGCACATACTTTGTGAAGGAAACTGTAGACACCCTATTTTTGACGACCTTTCAAGACTTGAATGTTCTTGCAGGTATATCTGATGACGAGTCTGGTTACTCGCTAAGCGCTCGAAGTCTTCGGCGGAACGCCACAGGTTTGAGTTTTCCAAACCCTACATCCTTTTTGTCTCCTTTTTGGACCATGTCTTGGCCTCTCTCCCCTGCAGTCTTTAGTGGCCTGCTGGCCATCTATGAGGGCTTCCGGCCAAGGGTTTTTGGCCTGCCGGCCATTGATCTGCCTTGTCAGCCATCACTGATGGCCGGCCGGCCACCAGTGTTTTCTGCAGATATTTTACGCCATCTGGTTGCATAGAGGCTTGCATCTGTCCACACGTGGAAGGCTGGATCTCTTTGTATGGAATTCATATTTTCTATATCTAGGGAAGCCCTCTCTCATGTTTTGAGGTTGGAAGAATTAAGACTCAAATTTTTCTCTATCTCTCTCTAGATTTCCCTTTCTCTCTTGTATTTCTCTACACCTTTGCCTACTTACACTACACTTTTGCACATCAACTGTCATGACCTGAACCTGCCCCTATGGGTTAAGGACATAACCGGCCAGTAATCCTGAGATTACCTACGGCCTCAACTAAAAACAGACGTGACTCAACAGAGTAAAGGGGCCAAACGGAAGCCATAATTAAAAACTTTGTCCATAGAGCCGTACTTATATGCACTTTAAAACAAACCATACGCATAAACATTAATAACTCACAACAAAATACCGTACCATAAAATCCTTTTCAGACAGGATCATCCAAACTGAGTCAACCCATAACAAAACTATATACAGATATACACAAAGACCTTGTCAACAAGACAAAGTATAAATACATAACAAAATGGCAAGGATGGGTCTTGTGCGTGAGACACAAGGCTGACTCTCCAAAACTCTTGTTGTTCCTGGCAGACTTCACTGGGGCTGGGTTTGGACTTCTCTTGGCTCACCTACAAACACATGAATGAGCATGAGCGATAGCCCAGTGAATAATATCAAATACAGAAATTACATAACAATGTAGAACAACATATTCCAAACGGCCTTGGGCCCAATCCATATTTCTATTTAACAGATATATATAACTATACGAAATTCAAATCAAGTGACTGTAGTTTCAAACATTCTGGCCCTTGGTCCCTTCAGATTTCCATTCATGTCAAAACGGCCTTCGGCCCATTCGTTTATGTCAAAACGGCCTTCAGCCCGTTCATTTTTGTCAAAATGGCCTTCGGCCCATTCATTTATATCAAAACGCCCTTCGGCCCATTCATTCATGTCAAAACGGCCTTCGGTCCACTCATTCATGTCAAAACGGCCTTCGGCCCACTTATTTCTATCGAAACGACCTTCGGTCCATTCAGTTCTATCAAAACGACATTTGGTCCATTTATGTCTATCAAAACGACCTTTGGTCCATTTGTGTTTATCAAAACGACCTTCGGTCCATTCACTTATTCATGTCAGACTTCTGTCCACAATCCCAATTAGCAACTCATAGAGCTTATAAGGGAATAAACAATTGGACATTTACAAGCATTCAAATATCGATATTACTCATAGTGATCGGCTTGTGGTTTTGCCCTGGAGCTTAACCCTACACATTTCATAAACATAAAAGGGTCACTAACAATTCAATTCGTTCCTTAATTCACATATTCCTCTTTAGGCTTTATTCTTATCTCATTAACTCATTTACAATGCTTAACATATGCCTAAGAGTGATTACAAGTGAAAGGGAACGGAAAACGAAACACAGAACGCATGAACAAAATTTCAGAAAATAGGGTCCCTGCTCGAGCGGACCCAAGAGGCCTGCAAAAGTACTGGTTACCTCAAAATTACGCTCGAGCGTGAGTTAGGGCGTTCGAGCGGAAGGCCTGTCTATAAAAGCTCCCCGCTCGAGAGTCAACTTCCCCGCTCGAGCGGAAACCATGTCTGCAAAAGGTGCTGGGAGCACGATTGTAACAACCCTCGTATTGATTACCGATAAGCCACTGAATTATATACTGATTACTGCTAAACTGAACCGAAAATGACTGATGATTGAATGAATTGAGTTACTGAATAAACCGATTGAAATTGGAACTGAATTTGAATAAGTTCATTTATTGAATTGCATGTTGCATCTGTTTGATTTGTTAATTATCTGTTTATGTTTATGTGTTTAAACTGCTAATTGAAGGCCTTATCGGCGGCCGAATGGAGAACCGTTTAGTGTTTTGTAATCGTGTAGAATATTTGTGATTTAATGGTATAATTATCTGAAAATTGATTAGGAATGATTAAATTAGATTTAAATGAGTTAATTGCCAAGTTCAACTTATTTACTATAATGCCATTGTGAGTGGGCCTTATTTACTAAGACATTTGAGCTTTAGTCTTACACTCAAACAACATTTCATCAGCTTTGTGTTGTGAGTACGACCGAATTAGAGAGAGAGAAGAGGGAGAGAGTTGATTTTCATCTCTTTTTGCTTGGAGGCTTGTTGATTTAGAAGATTGATTGCATTGTTGATCTCCTAGGCTCTCTATTGAAGTCTTAAGGTAGGAATTTCTCCCTACATTCTTGTGTTTGACTTATTCTTGCATGATTCATGCTCCATTGTAGGGTTAAACCATGATTTTGCTCAAATGTGTTGAGTTAGAACTCCATTGTTGCATGCATGTAAGAATTGATGAGTTTGAGTTGATTTCATGGTGGATTGTACATGCATGTCCATGTTCACATTTTTGTATAAGTCCATGTTTTCAGTTTGTTTTTCTAATTATTGAGCTCATTAGAGCAAGATTTGAACCTTGAATTTGGTTAAAAACCCATACATTGCATGTTTTGAAAGTGTTCTTGAAAATGGGTTTGAAAAATGGTTTTAATTGGCTCACCTTTGGCCCTTGCATGTGTTAATTGGCTTTTGAAACTTGCTATTCATTGTATTGGGTTGTATTTTCCAGAATTTGGGGCCAAGAGGTCGAGGTTTGAGTGTTTGAATGCTTAGTTCGAACTTGGGAGACAAATCTGGAAATTCCAGATTTGGCTTCCTCGCTCGAGCGAAGGATTCCTCGCTCGAGCGAGCCCTTTGGTTTTGCAAGCTCGCTCGAGCGAGCATCGAGCGTGTATCGCGCGTAAAATTCGAGCATCCAGTACTTTTACTGTTCATCAGATCGCTCGAGCGAAGGATTGTTCGCTCGAGCGAAGCCTTTGATTTTGGAATCTCGCTCGAGCGAAGGAAGGCTCGCTCGAGCGAGGAGCCTGTTTTCAGCAACTTTTGAAAAATGCCTTCCAACTGTATTTTTGCATCCTCATCCCATTCTAGGCATTCTTAGGCCTAGTTTAAAACATCTTAATGAGGATTTAGACGTAGAACCACACCGAGGAAATTTAAGGATTCAATTATCATCCTTCCCGACTGTTAAACTTAGTGTGCGTTCTATTTGTTAACTGTTTAGGGTTGGCGACTGGAGAGACGCGCTCTAGCACACTGTAGCCCAATCACTGTGAGTAACGATTGTATAAAGATATGTTCAAAATGGTCATCTTTTGAATACTGAACTGAACTGTTTACTGAACTGGAATTATTTACTGAATGAATGTATGTCCTTTATTTCTGAACTGTACTGTGGCATCCTTAGCACTACTGTTACTGACTGTTACTGTTACAGAGATCTCTGTCGGTTCCCTTGTGGAACCATACTGTTTACTGAATGACTGGCCATCATTATTGTTCGGTCTTTTGACCTACTGTTACTGTTATGCTAATGGATGTACCACATATGACTGTTTATTGTACTGAACGACTGTAATACTGATTGAAATAATGAACTGTTTTCATTACTGTAAGGACATTACATTCTTAACCTCTTTATACATTATGTTATTCACTGGGCTTTAGCTCACTGCTCATATATATATGTAGGTGTACAGGCACCGGACCAGAGCTAGAAGCGTCGGGGTTATTCCAGTTTTGTCAGCCAGCCTATGTGCCTCACTGTGAGGTTCCGCATTGCCGTGTTATGGCCTTGGGATTTTGTTTTAGTTTTTCCCGTCGGTCTCCTCACTGTGTTGTATCACTGTATAGACTGTCTACTGTTTTACTGTACTGTTATTGGGGGATTAAGTCCCTGTACTGAATGTTTGTGTATGATTGTATAGACTGTACTGTTCTGAACCGTATGAATGCATGAAAAATGTTTTTGGCATACAGATTTTCACAGCTCAATGGACACTAGTTACTTACTGTATTGGCTTCCGCCAGGCCCTGAACTCTGTTATACTGTATTACTTACTGTATTGGCTTCCGCCAGGCCCTGAACTCTGTTATACTGTATTACTGTTAAGCAGGCCTTCGGTAATCTCGGATTACTGGCCGGTTACGGTGCTAAACCCATAGGGCCGGGTTTGGGTCGTGACAACGATTTTCCCGCTCGAGTAGCACTTCCCCCGCTCGAGCGGACATCAAAAATCTGGGTTTTCCATATTAAGTTCTTGAGCTCCAATTCGATTTTCCAGCCAATATTTCATGCATTATAAGGCTCAAATTTCGCATATACTTGTCCTAACATGGTATGAACACCAAAACACATTACAATGGAGCTCAATTTCACAATTAATTCACATGCATGCCCTAATCTCCCATCAAACTCATTCTAACATAACAAATTCATACATTCAAGCTTATATCTTCATAAATTGCACATGCATGTGATGAATTAGCCACATTCTCAACTTAGACAACACAAATGGTGATCAAAACATGAGTTTCAACCAAAACTCTACTTGAATCATGTATTTCAAGCTTAAACATGCAAATTCAAAGTAGTTTCTTACATGCATGAGTTCTAAGACTTCAAACTTAACAAAAATTAACTCATTACATGCTCTTGATCACAAACAACCCTTGAACTTACAAGATCACAATTTCAAACTTATGAATTCAAGACCAAATGCTTACCTAGAGGCTCAATCTTCTAAACTATAGCAATTTCTTGAGTTTAATCCTCCAATTCTTCACAAATTTGAGCCAAACACCCAACTCTCCTCTTTTCCCTCTCTCTAGCCGACTCCCTCTTTTATTTCTTGAGTTTAATTCAGCCAAGAAGAATAACAAGGAGGGTATTTGAGTGTATAGTGCCCCAATAAGTCATAATATAATAATATAGAGTAATTGGGCACTAATTCATTAATTTAATCAACTTAATCTGGTCCGAATCAATTTTTCAATTAAATTTCACCGTAGGCTCTAAAAATTACGCTAATCATAATGGCGTAATCAATTTTGGGTTCTGTGGCCGATAAGGCTTCCAATTTAATTTCCAAAGCAGATTATTCAAACAGATATTCCTACGGTGAACAGATAGAACTTCAAAATCACATATATTCACAAAATGGCACATAAAATCATGTTAAACACATAATCATACGCAAATTAAGGACCAATTAGCTTACTACGGAATAGGGGTATCACATCAACCCTTAACCAAAAGTTATCACCTTTGAGCTGAGGTTGTTTGAGGGCCTCTTGGAGCTCTACAAGTTGTTTTTGGCTTGAATTGTTACTTTGAACCACTCTTTTCTTCAAGAGGTATGATACTAGTCTTTGAAGCTTGCTTTGCTTACTTGTTTTTTCATCTTTTTCCTACTGTTATGGGCTGGTTTTGAGCCATAAAAAATTTGTTTTCATGGGCTGAAATTGGTGTTTTGGGCCATTAAAGGTTAGAGGGTGGTTCATCTCTCTTTATTTGTTGTCATTAAGGCCTTTGCACCTTTGTTTCCCATTATAAAACCATCTTTTTTTAGCCCTTTAACCACTGAATTTCTGAGGTTTTTCAATGGCAAAAAACTCATTTTGAAGTCCAAAATTGGAAGGGTTAGCCTCCCCTCCTTGTGTCTTGTTTACTAGTTTAGTTAACTTTATATGTTAGTATGTTTTTCTAGCTTAACTTAGCTCAAGTCCAATATGTTTTTGCCTCTGAAATAGCTTGCTTTAGCTCTGTTTTGGGCTGTTTGGGTCAGTTGAGTCTTGTTTTGCATGGTTGTAGTGCAATAGTTCTCACAAGCTTGGTGTTTTAGGTTGTAGACACCTTCTTGTTTGAGTTAATAGCATTTGTTTATGCTTGTATCACTTATTTTTAGCACTTAACCATTTCTGCAACCTCCCTCCTTTCTTGGTTTTATTTTTGCTTTGAAAATAGTTCAAACCATTTGCTTGTTTAGAACATGAAATTGAGGTTTTGTGCTTAATGGTTTAATCCCTTGGGGGTTCATTACCAACAGCATAAGGTCTCTTTCATGCCTAAAACAACCTTTGGTTTGGGCTTTTTTCCACTTAGAGGACTTAATTCACCATTTGGACTTAATGTGATTAAATGATGGTTGGTAACTAAAATGTGTAAACAAAATTGATAAGTAAAAGAGGTAAGATAAGCATCTCTTTGTGTCGCATTGCATGTGTTCAAATCGGACGTTAGTTTGAGCACAAGGAAAATGAGACATTTCATACCCAAAAGTGATGAAATGTGCCATTTTCCTAGGTCTCCATTGCCCTTAATCATGCATGATAGGGTGATGGTTCTTGAGTGTTTGGCTTTGCATTTATTAAGCTTGCACACCTTGAAGCACAAGCCATCATGCAATGAAATTACTTTGATTGGTGGTTTGTGATTTAAGTTCACAATTCCTTGGATTTGTCCATGAAAAAAAGAGGTGAATTGTGCAGACAACCCTTGGAAAAACCTTCTTTTTGCTCTATTTGTGCTTTGTTGTAGCATGGTGATCCAATGCATCAGTGGTTGACAATGCACCATCAGTGGTTGGCAGTGCACCATTAGTGGTCAGCAAACCCCCATTTTTGGCCGGCAGAGGGTCGGCAGTAGTCATCCATGGCCGGCAGGTCACTGATGTGAACCTCAGTTGATTTTGGTAAGATGGAGCAGAAAGATTCTGGAAATGCTCAACCTTGCAAATAGAGGCTTTTGAGAGCAAAACGAAGGTCTTTTCGGGTCAAAACCGAGCATGTGCATCTTGCACTTCCCGAGGCAGAGTAGTGACAACATAGTTTAATGTCTTAAATGCTTAGTTCGTGTGCATCTGTGTTGTAAATTAATTAATTAGTTTACTAGTTAGTTAAAGTGTTGTAATAATTAGTCTAAATTAGTTTAATTAGATTAGTTTAATCAGCTAGCTAGTTAGCTCTTATTCATTCGGACCCTCCTTCACGAGGGCGTAATGTTGTAATAAGTGTGCGTGCGTGCGTGCGTGCGTGTGTGTATGTTTTCCAACCCCACATCTTTCTTCATTTTATTTAATTGCTTTCGATGATTAGATTAGGGTCATGTTATAATTAGCATACTTTATGCCTTATGCTTGCATCCATTTATTTCGTATTACATACACCGAGGCGCGGCGCATCATTCTAACTGCATTGTGATTTCAATACCTTATTTGAATACGTGTTTAATCGCATGTTATCAAATCAATTCATATGCCATATTAGTAGCCGAGCCTATTAAATACATATTGCATGTGTTGCATTAGACACTTTGTACAGTTAGGAAGCATGCATTTTTTTTAACTTTATCTTCTTAGCTCAGAGTACTAGGTGAGTTTTTACGTTTTAGCATACTCGCATGAATGTGAATGTTGCCATGATTAGCATGCTTGCCATATGGTTAAATGCTTACTTGTTAAATTGCTTAAATGCCTGTGGATGAAGGCTTGTTGTTTGAATTGGAAAGATTCAATGATTGTGCGTTTTAAGCTCACTTTGTTGAGTGGCAAATTATATTTTAAGCCCACTATGTTTTGTGGCAAATCCGCAAACTTTAAGCCCACTTGAGGTGGCAAGTTCAAACCATTTTTGCAAACAAACATGAGTTGAATTGTTCCAAATTGAGCAAACTAGCCTATACTTGCTTGTGCAGATCACATAGTAATGCTAGCTTAATAACCGGAACAAGAATACATAATATTTATAAAAGATCATATCATGATTAGTAAAGGCCAATCTTTGATCGGGCAAGCGGCGGTGCTCAATTCATAACCTTCCTCTCTCGTACCCAAGTTCCCGAGTCGAGGCAACTTTGGTGATGACGGATACGTGGTCTTTGGCACGAGTCATGGTTTTCCTAAATTTTTTCAAAATAAAATATTTAGGTGGCAACTCTGTATTTGGCAAAGTAGTCCAATTTTGGCACTTTTTGATTCAAAATCAATTTTCCAAATAGATTTACCAGATTTGGACTCTTTGGTGATTATCAGTTTCACATTGCACTTGTGAGATTAGATTTAGAACCATGGGAGTCCGAAGTGTAGGGCTTTCTTTTCGAGCTTCCGAAAGGAGGCTTCGAAAAAGCTGAGCTACAGAAGTCGTGGTAGTTTTTGGGAAGATGAAGCATGTGGACTTTATTGTGTATTATAATTTGACTAAAGTTGATGTTTAATGTATGTGTCGGTTGTTTCAATTTAGGGGTGTCATGTGTGCTTACTCACTCGTTGACACATCTCTTACCCCATCGGAATGTATTGGAGGCACACCGGGAGTTATTGACATGATGCGAACTCAACAATCCATGAGTGCTACGAATCAAATTTATGGAGCCCTACCGTCTTCTTTTGTTGACTTCAATGTACAAATGGACCGCAATGAGTCTCATTTTCGTTAGTTGGAAACTTGTAATTTCAACTTGGAGTTTATTTTGTGGTGGGAGTAATTTAATGCATCTATCTTTGTTACTTAATGGAGCATAATTTATGAAATTTATAAAAATTTGATGTTGCTTTGTTGTTACATATAGATGTGGATGAAAATACGATAAAAATCTGTTACAAATCTGATTTCAAAGAATCAGTATTCAAAAATCTGTGTTCCAAAAACTGTATTAAATATTTGTGCTCCAAAATCTGTCTCCAAAATCTATCTTCAAAAGCTGTCTTCAAAAAGCTGTCTTCAAAAATCTGTGTTCAAAAAACTGTTTTCAAAATCTGTGTTCCAAAATTTGTTTTCAAAAGTTGTGTTAAAAAACCTGTCTTCAAATTCTGCGTTTAAATTATTTGTCCAAAAATCTTTCTTCAAAATCTGGGTTGAAAAACCTGTGTGAAAAAATCTGTCTTCAAAAACTGTGTGAAAAAATCTGTCTTCAAAAAGCTATGTTGAAAATATTTGTTCAAAAATCTATGTTGAAAAACCAGTCTTGAAATTTTGTGTTTAAAATATCTGTCCAGAAATCTGTGTTGAAAAACCTGTATACAAATTCTGTGTTTAAAATATCTGTCTAGAAATCTGTATTCAAAAACTGTGTTCAAAAACCCGTGTTAAAAAATCTATCTTCAAAAAGTTGTGTTCAAAATATCTGTCCACAAATTTGTGTTAAAAAACCTGTCTTCAAATTTTGTGTCTAGAAATCTGTCTTAAAAATCTGTGTTGAAAAATCTCTCTTCAACCTGTGTTCAATTATTCTTCAAACAAATAAACATATAACAACCTGTGCAATCATTCTTCAAACAAACAAGCATACAACAACCTGTGTTCAAAAATTCTTCAAATAAAGAAACATATAACAACCTGTGTTCAATCATTCTTGAAACAAACAAACATATAACAACATGTGTTCAATCATTCTTCAAACATATCATCTATTTCAAACAGATTACATCTTCATACTTGTCAAAAATAACTGTCATATATCATAAATCTTCATACATATCATCTATTTCAACTTCTAACTTTTATATAAATTATTACATCTTCATAACTAATACAACACCAATTACAAGGAAAAAAAAGATCCCATAAATACACCACTAACTTTGATTTAAGTCTGTTTGCAATTTTTGCATCTGCATGCTCTGAAATTGAAGTTGTTCGCTTTGAAATTGAAGGTGATACTTCGAAGTTGTTCGGTGACTGTTGGTATATTGTCCATTTGCACTTGTCCTTCATGTTTACATGGTGAATTTGTAGGCAAGCACCATCTAAGAAAACCACCGCAGTCATGACAACAATAAAATAACTTGTTTTTGTTTCACACCGTCTTAGAAATTCGAATAGTTATTTTTTTCCGACGTGTAGGATAATTTTTGTTGCAATATGTCAAATGATCTGAGGTACTGTCGCTAACACTTGAAGTTGACATCTACAAAAATATGAAGCCAAATCTCAATCAGTTAGTGTACAAGCCTGAGTACTGTTTAAAAAGCAGGAGAGGTGCTTTTGGTGAATGTCACTTGTGTTCTTGTAGGGGATTTCATAGATAATGCATGTTTATTTTGATTGATGGTAATCAACCTAGCTTTATTTAACCTAATCAAAGTGCTTGATTGAATTGAGTTAATACTATTTTCATACATTATTTTGCATGTAAGTCTTAAAAAATTTTGTCGAAGAATCTGTTTTCAAATCAGTCTTCATATATCACAACATGAACAAATGCCAAAACAATTCAACGACAAATGGTTAGAGAGAGAAGAGAGAGTTGAGTCATTTATCAAACACAAATCCTTCAAACAAAAAAATTATTTTCTAAATACAAACATAATATTCTTCTTAAACTGTTTTATAGAACACTTTGTTTTTTTTCAACATTTTAAGTAGTTAAATTTGTTAATTTGTTAGTAAAATTAATATACCATTTAAAGGACCGCTATTACTCCATCAACTTGTACTCCTGACTTTTTAGGTAACTTGAAAGAGTTTTTAAGAGTTTTATTCAAGCACTAAGATTGCAATCCTAGATGCATTAATTCTTAGACGTTGTTCGAAATTTGGAAAAGCCGGAGAGAGAGGTCAAAAAAACAAGAGCAAATGTTAAAAGACAGATCAAAAAGATTTGATTAATAGTGCACCTACGATTTTCACATAATCAACCCCACATGTACAACCCACATTTATCTCAAGAGCTGTGTCTCATTATTTATTTATTTTTATTTTTTTGTATTCATAGCTCAACTGATTTTTTTTTTACGAACTCAGCATGGAAAGAGAAGATCTAATAATGGCTCCTACTCTAACCCATGAAACTTTTGCAGTAATAATGGCTCCTAAATGAAGAATATTATCTGTAAAAAATAATAAAAATAAATTATTATTTCATTTCTTCCTAGTATCAAAAGAATTGCATATCACTATAATCAAGCTATTCACAACTTCCATCAAAAGAATTCGATTCATGGATGAGAGTTTTTTAAGACAGAATAGACGAGAGTTCTTTGTGACAACAGAGAACTGTCTCAAAAACAAAATGCACTCACTCAGCCTAATCACATCATCTTGGTTAACCTTTGAAAGTAATCTGAACAAACTAGGATCTGATTTGAAATCAGAAACTAAACATAGAACATCTTATCAAGTCAAAATTCATTTGATGTTGTAAGCATTCAACACTATGACTGTTAATATTGTAGTAAAGATAAGTAACAGTTAATTTGTATGATATCAACATATGATTTCTATCCCAAATCCCATAAAAAAGCAGATCATGTAACAAGTTTGTTACCAAAATCTGTTTGATTGCAATACCACAAAATTCTTAGTAAGAAATTTTCTACCACATTATTTTTGTTCAATGGAATAGACACCAATACATTGATAAAACAAAAACAAAACCTAAAAAAAAAAAACAAAAAACAAAAACAAAAACAAAAAAATTCAGTTGTGAAATTAGAAAAAGAGAACTAATAAAATGACATGGACAAGAATAACTGATAGTATATCAAAGGTGCATGACAAACATTAACTTTTTTTTTCCTGTTCTTGGATAAAAGTGGAAAACATAAATTTCATTATTCCAAAAGACAAATGATAACTTCACTGAGTCAAGAAGTTCAACAAAGTAAATGGCAGGTAATGACTCCTTGTTACTAACATGGAGAAAATGTTCAAATAATTAAAATTTTAATACATTATTTACATACAAAGTATTAAGATTAATGGCCTATTTAAGCTTTAAGCCTCGTGATCATGCTTTAAATCATCCTTCAAATCATTGCATCATTAGTATATCAAGTCCCCTTTGAATTCAAATGATCATTATTGTTTTTGCTTTATATTCTCCACCAAATATATATTATTGTTGATGTGTTTTGAATGAATGAATACATGATGAAAGAAAGATTTGGCAGTGGCTTTGAAGGATAATTTTACATTTTTATATATTCTCCACCAAATATATATTTTAGATTTTTTAGGCAAATAATATTTTACATTTTTTTTTTTTGCAGTGGCTTTACTAATGGTCAGTCATAGCGCCACAGCTAATCCAATGTAAAATTGGGGCAAATCAAAATCAAAATCAAAATCAAAATCAAAATCAAAATCAAAATCAAAATCCTTCTAAACAGATGAAATGAAAATCAAAATCAAAGTCATCCAATGTAAAATTGGGGAAAATCAAAATCAAAATCAAAATCAAAATCAAAACCAAAATCCTCCTAAATAGATGAAATCAAAATCAGAGTCATAAAAATCTTAACAAATCAGCGCATATATATATATATATATATATGGAGAGAGAGAGAGAGAGAGAGAGAGAGAGAGAGAGAGAGAACTGACTTGTGCATACAGATCTGTCGAGAAAACACAGAGTCGAGAGAAGCGAGTTTGATAGGAAGACGGAGAGAGACTCGGTCGTCGTGAGTGACTTGATCGTCGTCGTCGTGAGAAACGACAAAAACCAATCCGCCGATCGTCGTGACTGAGGGCTGATACAGGTTGGAGAGAGACTTGATCGTTGTCGGGGTTGAAGAGCTACGCTTGTCGGGTCGCCGGTGTTGAAGAGCTGCGCTCTTCGGGGAGCTCGTTGAGAGAGAGACAACAGAGAAGAGATAAAGAGAGAGAGAGAGAGAGAGAGTCTTCAAATGTATTCTGAAAATGAATTTGAAATTTGAAATGAATAAGAAAGAGATAGAAAAGGGCGAGTTTGCATCAGTCTTTCCACGTTGTCAGCCACGTCATTAGTGCTGGTTTAGTGATGAAGGTTTAGTGGTCTGAAGTATTTTTGAGGGAAAAAATGTAAGAAAAATTACAAGACAGTGGAATGTGAAAAAATTATTTACTAAAAGGTGGGGTGAAACTCTTGTTGTGTTTGTTTGTTTGTTTGTTTGTTTGTTTTTTTGCACAAAAAAATTACATCCCATATGTCTATAATTATTTTATTTATTAAAAGGTGGGGTGAATTGCTGTTTTATTATTATTATTTTTTACACATAAAAAGTTGCATCCAATAAGTTTATTATTATTTTTGTCTTATACATTGATTCATAATTTTCTCAAAAATTTAAAGCTTCAATTAGAAAGTGTCCCCATGTCAAATTCCTAACTCCATGAGTAGTTATGATATTGTTTGGTGAAATTTATTAGTGTAAATTAAAAGTTGATAATTAGAAAGCAAAAGTTAAAAGGACTCATCTTTTAACTTTTAGATAATAAACTTTTTTTTTTAAAGATTTGTTTAAGTTATTTCTGTTAAATAAATTATAAGTAAAAATTATACTAAATAATTTGACACAGATTTTTAAATTAAAATAATAAAAATGTTAGAAATCTCAAAAATTTTATCAAATATCTCATATAGGTGTGAGACCCACATTGTGTGGGTTCCACAAACATTTGGTAGAATTTTGGGATTTCTAACATTACTTTTAAAATAAACAGTAATGATACATAATTCTAATACTAGAGCTCTAAATGGAGCTTTAGTGAGGTGGAAGAGAGAGAGAGAGAGATGAGTGTAGATCTTACCTTCATATAGACATTCTCCACATCATTACAGCTCTCAAATATTATTTTAAAATAAAATATAAATAAATCATTTATATTTTAAACAGTAATAACCATAGTATTAGGCGAGTGACATATCTTTTTATTTTTTATTTGAAAAATGAGTGAGAGCACTAATTAGTGCTACCACTAATGATGTGGCAGTAGGCCTCACTATGAATGATTTGATGTTTTGACTTTAGTGTTGTATTTTTTTTTCTTTTTTTATTGAGTGTCATATCATTAGTGATCTTTTTAGAGTTCCAAAATTAGTAATCTCTATGTTGTTTTTATTTTTAAAAAAAAAAAAAAATTTGAACCTGGAGTACACGTCTAGATAACATCTTCAAATTCGTGAACAATCGTGCATATGTCGTCACCTAATGAGCTGGATTTGTGTTGTCCCCCAATGTAAATTTGAGCCAATCAATTATCATTATTAACTTTTTATGGGTTGAATTGAACATTCAAATGGAGATTAGGTGAGAATGATTTTTAGGCTAAGTTTGGGATGTAGAGAATAATTCAAAAATCTAAAAAGTTACTCAAAAAGTTAAAAAGTTAATACTATTCACCAAAAGTCAACAATTACGGCTGCACAATTTCCAATTCAAATTTTCCTCTAAAAACTAATTTTTACAATTTTTTATTACACATTTTTTCATAAAAAGTCAAAAAGTTAACCCAAACATCCATATTTTCAACCTCACTTTTTTAGTCAAAAAGACAAAAAGTGCACTTATTTAGTCTTCCCAAACAAGGCCTTAATAGGAGTAATTACAAAAAAAAGTGCTAAAAGTAGTGTTTGATTTCAATATTTTGAATTTAATTTTTTGAAAATTAAATTTTTTATTTTTCATATTTTTTGTTTTGTTTTTAGGGAATATTTTTAAAATTTTAAGCAATTTTTTTTATTTTTTTAGATGCACCTTACTTAAATATATCTAAAATATAAAATATTTATGAACAAATATTTTAAAAAATAAATAAATACACAAAAATATGAAAAATATATTAAATTTTTGTATTTTTTGTATTTTTGGTAATTAGTGAATTTTTTAAAGTTTTTTTTACAAATATTATATTTTTTAAGTGTATTTATGTTAGATGTGTCTAAAAATTTTAAAAAATTACTTAAAATATTAAAAAATTAAGTGAAAATAAAAAATATATGAATATAAATAAGTAAAATTTTTAAAAAATAAATTCTGAAAATTAAAATCAAACAGAGTGATTATTTGAGATACATGGAACACGATTTGCACCACAATGCGATCAGTCTGTTACTATTGAAAATTGCTCAATGAGTGAGCAGAGAGAGATAGACAAACCAAAATTATTTTTTTAGGATTTACAAGATGGTCTATTGATCAGTTTATTTACTTATAAATTATTTTCATTTTTTCACTTATTAATATTTTAAAAAATTATTAAGGTAAAATAATATACATATTTAAGTCCATCACATAGGATTAGCTGGTAATTTATTCTTTCCTTTTTGTATTTTAAAATAGATTAATTGGTGAAAAACTCATTCATATGGGACAATACGTTATTTGGCTGGAGTTTAATATTTTTTATAGTAAAGACACGCGTTGAAAAGTTGCCGTCGGCGCCGGTAGTTGGTAAAGGTGAACATATTGATGGCATTACACAGATAAGTGAATAAGTGATATGAGTACGTGTAAGTAAAATTTGAATAAATAATTAGACAAATAGGTAAATTTTGAATAAATAAATAAGTATCTCTTTTGCACAGATAGTATTATTTTGGCTCGAAACAAACAATTTTAGGAATGAACTTCTGAGATGATTGCCCATTTAAAATCAATGGAATTTAAATTGTCCCTTCATCTCAATTTTTTTTATTTTTTTATTTTAAAGATGAAGAAAATGCAGTTAATGTAATTAAAAATAAAAAAAACAACATACATGTAATTCGTGACTTTATCTCAATTTATAATAAAAGAAAAACTAACTTTTATCTCAATTTATTCACATATATTTCAAAATTCTCGTAATTCGTGACTCACAAAATTTGATAATTATAAGGGTAAATAAATTCTAATAAAGGAGCAAATTATTTTAAAAATAAAGAATCCCAAACTCGTATTTGGAACAGTGATTACTCTCTACAATAGATCTTATATTATTGCTAGGTAATGACACTTGTTCTCAACAAACCAAATTATTAGTTGTTTGGTAACTTTCAAATAAATCACAATTTTTATTTGAATTTTGTTGTCTTCAGTGGTTTTTTTGTTCTTAAATTATGTTTTTTTTTTTTCAATTCGTCTTATGTAGACAAATGTAAAAAATAATAAACAAATAAATAATTTACTATTTTTTACTTATTTTTGTCTTTTTTGAAATTTTTAATGTTATTTTTTTGATTCGTCTCATCGAGTAGAATTTCAAAATCCAAAATTTAATAAAAAAAAAGTTTACTAAAAATGAAAATAAGCCAATAAAAGAGTCACAAAAAAACAAACTCCAAACACTCCTAAATTAATACAAAGATAAAATATGGGACAATAAAAGTATAAATTTGAATAAGTTTTTTTTTTTTTGAATAACTTTGAATAAGTTTAGAAATACAAAATCAATCACAATTTATATAGGCAAGATTTTTAGTAAGTGAGTTTCATTAATAATTTTTATTGATCCATATATATTTTATATTTTATTATATATTTAATTTAAGTGTTGGTAATCAAGTATTTAGGGCTCATTTTCGTCACGAGAATAAAAGTATCAAACGAATAAAAAAATAATAAGAAAATTTTGTGTATTCTCTCTCACTGACAGTATCAAACGAATAAAAAATAATGTAATGTTATGAAAGATGTTGAAAAAGAAGGCCCACATCATTAAGCTACTAATCATCCCATAAGCTGCCTTGGGGAAATTGACAAAAAAAATAATAAAAATAAAATAAAATTACTTGCATTTATTCAACTTTGTGAGTCAAATATTATTGAATAAGACTAGGCACAATGAATACATTGAGCGAAAGCAATAGTGAAAGCCAACTTGATAATGGTGAGTCTCGCTGGATTACTTTCATTGAAAAAAAAAAAAAAAAAAAAAAAATCTACACAAATTCAGGGTTATTTTGGAAGGTAAAAAAAATGGTTAATTTATTGATTTTTTTTTTTAAAAAAAAATTAAAAAAAAGAAAAGAAAAGAAAAAAAAATAATGCAACTCAAATAAACAAATAAACCAACAAACACGCCTTTTTCTAGGTTTCCAAAAGATATATCAATCTCAATTATATGATTCTTATTACGAGATACATTCAAGATTTGTAAGTGAAGTTCATACCAATTTTGGGTAAATTATAAATACATTTATTGAGATTTGATTAAAATACGAATCGCTTCTTGTGATTTTGAAAATTATATTCCATTCTTGAGGTTTTTAATTTCATAACAAATCGCTTATTTTATTAATAAATCATCAACTCAATTAATATTTTTTAATAATGTTAAAAATATGTTTCAATTAATTATTTAGGTAATTTTATTATTGTATAAGAGAGCAATTATGAATTTTATTTTTTTAGTTAATTCTGTAAAATAAAAAATTCTAATAAGGGATATTTGTAATTTTTTAAATCACAAAAAATAATTTATATTTTAAACAAATCTCAAAAGTGTATTTGTAATTTACCCCCAATTTTTTTTTATTTTATTACATCATTATTTTAAAAAATTTATAAAATATCAACTATTGTGTTGCAAAAAAAATATTATTTGGTCTATGAATACTGCATGATCATATTTATAACCAATCACAAATTTTTATATATTTTTGTATTTTTCAATCATTTAATATAAAATTATAAATTTTATTCTCATTTTCAATCATAGTAATAGTACATCTGGAACACCATGGGACTGTGGCCCAGGGCTAGAGTCACGTTTAGAAAGCGACCGGTTTAGTTAAAAAGTTAAAAAGTTATTAAAAAAATTAAAAAGTCAACAACTCATACTAAAAAATCAAAAATTTTCTTTTCTCTCTACTTTTTACACATCTTTTAGTAAAAAGTAAAAAAATTATTTTAAATATACTAATTTTTTTTAATTTATATTTTAATCAAATAATTAAAAAATTATTAAATTAGCATGTTTTCAAAGGGGATCTAAAGAGTAACTTCTCCGTTGTGGCATCCACTGGAATAACTAACAGTCAGGCACAGAGAGTCTATTCTTCGGAAAATCACCTCCCACCAACTCGACCGATTAGACTTAGTCACAGTCAATGCCTGAAATATTTGTCATTCCACAAGATGAGCGGCCTTGATTCAACTGTCATTATCTACGGTGACAGCGACCTATCACGAATCCTCCCTCTACGAAAATCACATTTCCGAAATTTTTTGTTTTTGTCTTTTAAGGACTTCAAAAGTCCACTCGTGTGTGAGCAGAAGCCAGCCAGTCACCACCGCGTTCTCTTCTTTCCTTTCCTTCTTTTTCTTCGTCCCATTCTCTCTCTCTTCTTCACTATCTCTCCACTTGATCTTGGGCAGAAATCAATCCAGAAAATCATCAACAAGAAATGGGTTTTTGCTTTAGATCTGTGACCCAATTCTGTACTAGTGCCATTGTGCTTGTGTTCTTGATTTCTTCCTTTAGCTTTATATCAACAGGTTTGAAAATCTTTGAAATCTTGAGTTTTGTTGTTGTTTCTTGTTCTTTCTGTACTGGGTTTGGCTGCTTTCTTCGATTTGTGTCGTTTATGTGGAGAATGGTTCTTTTTGGGGCCTAATTGATCAATGGATGCGAAAATGCTTGAGAGATTTGGCAAATTTGTTGTGGAATTGAAGATTGAGGAAATGAGTTTCCCTTGATCGTCCATAAGAATTTTTATTTTTTATTTTTTTAGTGCTATTTGGGTTTCTTTTGATTTTTCGATTTTAAGGCAGTCATAGATTTAGAGTTCATGTTTCTAGATTATTGAATTGGAGCGTTTTGTCTATTGTTTCTTGGATTTATACTCTTTATTTATTTATCTATTTTCTAATCTGAATTAATTTATTAGTGATTATCAATGTCATGATAGGATTTGCTTGAAAATTGAATCTTGGTATATGCCAAATGTGCCATATTGCTTTTTCCTCCTTATTCATTTTCTAATTCTTTCTGTGTTTTTTTTTTTTTTTGGTGAATATTTTTCAATTTCTCCAAGATTTTATAATTGGGTTGTAAGACTTGGTGTAGATATGGAAAAGTTAGCTGCAAAAACAAAATAATACAAAGCATAAAGGCATGTGTATGAACATTCGTTTAGACATGACTCTTTTTCTTTTTTCCTTCCCTTTAATTAACTAGGCATTTCATATGCCTTGCAACGAAATTATATATATACACACATATACATATATATATATATGTTCTATAATCTATTTGTTTGATTAAAATTCTTTTGTCTCAAGATATTTACTTCAGCTGCTCTGCAGGGTCATAAATTATAGATTGGGCTAATTATACCAGTGGTTCCTATATTTTACATCTTGTGCCATTTTGGTCTTTACACTTTCAATTGGCTCAATTTTGATCCTTAATTTTGGATTGTGTGTCAATTTGGTCCAATTGATAATATCGTTAGTGTTTTTTTAAAGAAAGTTATCACTAAATTAATTGAGGCTAACTCATTGAGTTGAGTAAGTTTATAATTTTGCCCTTAAAAATATAACATATAACACTTATGTGTGCATTTTTCATAAAGAAATGTTAAGAGTTGTAATCAATTGGACCAAATTGAGACAAAATTATAAATTTAGGATCAAAATCGAGCCAATTGAAATTACAAAGACTAAAATCACAAAATGATCAAAGTACAAGGACTACCATAGTAATTTGCCCTCATAGATTTATATCTGTATAGTATTCATGTTGCTTTCCAGTATTTTCATAAGCACATGATTATTTATTTATTTTTTGATAGTTTAGCCACCAGAAACTGTAATTTTGGTGAAATATATATAGTTAAACCAATGACCATTTGTGATATTGACCTTTCTTCTTGTGATTCATGATGAGCTATAGGAACTTCTGTTGTGTTTTTTGTGCAGTCTTTGTTTACATGCTTCCCGTTTCTCTTAATGCTAGATTATTACAAATTAGAACGAGGAGTTTAACCTTAATTTTCTGGTTTTTCTTTCAGATGCTTACGATCCCCTTGACCCGAATGGAAATATCACAATTAAGTGGGATATCTTAAGCTGGACACCTGATGGCTATCTTGTAAGTATTTGCAAGCTATATCCTACTGTAGAGTAGTTTAATTCTGTGTACAGACAAACATGCTTTTAGTTGGTGCACCTATGTCTTTCAAGTCCTACATCATTTCTTATTTTTTGTCCAAGATGGTATGACAGGCTAATATTGTTTGTGCTATTTAATATAGTCAGCCCCCCCTTCCCCCTCTCTCTTGTGCATGCCCGAGCACGTGCCTTTACACACACACACATACAACCTTTGATATGACTGGCACGCGCTCAAGTAATCTCTGGCCCTCATTAAGTTCTTTAAGCTCAACCAAGTTGTCCAATTATTGCAATTGAGCTTTTAGACTTGTTTTCACTTTGCATTTCACTTTCAAGTTTATAAGCAGTTTACAGAAACTGCATTAATCATTTGATTCTTAGAGTAGCTGTTTTTGTTTTTGTTGTAGCTATGTGGTCTTATATTCCAAAGCGCACTTTCAAGTGTTTATAATTCCTGATTTAGGCTCCTTTTCCCTTATAAAATTTGACCAACACACAATTTGGTGTAGCAAGAGTTTGGTTTGCACAATCTCAATTCTTCATAAGCTTAACCTTGGCTTATGAATGCTTGATCCCAATAGAGAAACTGATTCATAGAAATGGACATTCTTTATTTTGCAAAGTCATGTTCCTTCCAACCAGCCTTGAACATGTGTTTTTTCTTTTCATTACCTAATCAGCTTCTTATTGTGTGTGGATAGGCGGCTGTTACAATTTTCAACTTCCAGCAATATCGCCACATTCAGGCTCCGGGATGGTTACTAGGATGGACATGGGCAAAGAAGGAGGTGATATGGAGCATGGTGGGAAGCCAAGCCACAGACCAAGGAGATTGTTCGAAATACAAAGGGAACATTCCACATTGCTGTAGGAAGGATCCAACGGTTGTGGACTTATTGCCTGGAACTCCTTACAACCTGCAGTTTACAAATTGCTGCAAGGGGGGAGTAATTAGCTCGTGGGTACAAGATCCGAACAATTTTGCGAGCTCGTTCCAGATTAGTGTCGGTGCAGCTGGAACCACCAACAAAACAGTAAGAGTGCCCAAGAACTTCACTTTGAAAGCACCAGGGCCGGGTTATACTTGTGGTCCAGCAAAAATTGTAAGACCTACAAAATTTGTTACCTCCGATGGAAGGAGAGTCACACAAGCTATGAGTAAGTTATTTGGTGAATTCTACAGACCATTTACATCTATCTATCATCTTCTTTCGTTAGGGCCTAAGCCATTACCATGGCACATTCATTTCTATTTAGCCAATAATTTAGATTAGAGTCTTGCTAGTGACTACGAAAACATCACCCTTAAATTCACCCACAATGACGGGGGGGGTGGTGTTATGTTGTGTCATTGATTCCTACACGAATCAACAACTGACATGTAATAGTCCACGTCATCGGCAGTAAATTTGGGGTCTCAAGCTTTTTCCTTTAGATTAATCCAATAGCAAATTATAGGCAACTTCACACACTATTGATCCTGAACTGTAATGGTGTATAATATTGTTTCTGGTTAGATAAACATAGGGTGCAAAATTTATGTTTCAAAATGCTTATTTATCACACATATATATATATAAATATGTTTCAAAATGGCTATTAATTTTCTCCCAGGAAGAGTTTATGTTATTTTGAATTAGCATTGGAGAAAAACGAGAGTGCTATCTTAATTGCATTTGATGAAGGGAAATTTTTTACAAGCTATTTGTCCCAACTAATGAAGTTGTGTGTGAACTTGTACCTTTGAAATTTGGATTTTTACCCTATCTTCATCTTATGGCAGTGACGTGGAATGTTACGTGCACTTACTCGCAATTCCTGGCTCAGAAAACTCCTACTTGCTGCGTTTCGCTCTCATCCTTCTACAATGACACAATAGTACCCTGCCCGACATGCACATGTGGCTGCCAAAACAACATAACTCAGCCTGGGAGCTGTGTAGAGTATGTTCTCTCACAACTTTTCTTTTCTCACACTTTTTTTCCCCTCCTCGTTACATCATTTTCTTTTTCTAGATTTTCTTCTAACATGGGTTTTTTCCCTTCCTTTCTCTATCCCTACAGCCCAAACTCGCCATATTTAGCTTCAGTTGTTTCAGGAGCTAACAAGAATAGCTATGCACCCCTGGTACAATGTACAAGCCATATGTGCCCTATCCGAATTCACTGGCACGTTAAGCTTAACTACAAGGAATACTGGCGAGTGAAGGTCACAATTACAAACTTCAATTACAGAATGAACTATACACAGTGGAACTTGGTTGTCCAACACCCCAATTTCGACAATCTGACTCAGATTTTCAGTTTTGACTACAAGCCATTAACTCCTTACGGAGCTATAAGTAAGTCAGATCTTAAATTCTAGATGTTTGTTCCTGTAAGTAAGTCGGATAATAAATGACTTATACATAAAGAATGTGTATATATTTATTTTTTAATTTCTTTCTGCAAACAGATGATACTGCCATGCTATGGGGAATTAAGTTCTATAATGATTTGCTCATGCAAGCCGGCCCTTACGGTAATGTTCAATCGGAGCTACTCTTCCGAAAGGATGCATCAACTTTCACTTTCGAGAAAGGTTGGGCTTTTCCTCGAAGGATCTATTTCAATGGCGATAACTGTGTCATGCCACCTCCTGATGCCTACCCATTTTTGCCAAATACCAGTTCCCGGAAGGATACATCTTTGCTTACTCTAATGTTGACCCTGTTGCTGTCTTTGGCATTAATCTTTTCATCGGTATAAGCACAAGTTCTATTGTTTCAAAAAATTATACTCAACACATGCAACCCAAGAACCTACGACAAGCTGACTGAAGAATTTGTGTCTGGCAATGATGTTTAACAAGCAGTATAGAGGTTCAGGTGTGCCTCAGTTCGAACAAACTTGTTTTTTCTTTTTTCTTTTTTTCTTTTTTGGGGTCCTGAATTCACTACCATTTTGTTACTTTGTACCTGTTGTGTCACTTGTTTACTACTTTACAGTGTCATATGGTTTGTAGAGTATTTCAACATTCGTAAGTAAATAAAAAACCATTTAAGAGAGAAATTAGATGTAATATATGGGTATTGGTTTAATGAATTATTGTTCTTGCTTGTAGCTCATATTGTGCACGGTCTATTTCCTCTTATTCTATTAGTAAAACAATGGAATCTATACAATCAAAACAAATTTGTTTACAGCATGGTGATATTGATTGATCATTAACAGTTCAAGAAGATTTCATATCTAGTGTTCCTATTCATAAATTCATCATATCAAACTACACTTGATCGACTTGAGCCCCTTTTGTTTTTTCGTAAGAATTTTTAAATGTACCTGTGATCCCCATTAGCCCGGCGTTGTAGATGCCTAGGCTTCAAAACTTCCTGACAATCACCAGAGTCTGATCAACAAGAAAAACACTGAATAAATCAACATTGAGAGCCCAAATAAGTTTCGTTGCGCAGAGTTTGGTAGATTTGGGTATGCATCAGGTGGGGGTAGCATGCATTCATCACCATTGAAGTATACTCTCCTGGGAAACGCCCATCCTTGCTTAAATGTGAAAGTGTTCTGGTCCTTTTGCATAAGCACCTCCGACTGAACATTTCCAAATGGCCCGGCTTCCATTAGCAGATCATTATAGAATTTCATGCCGTAGAACATCCCTGTGTCATCTGCCATATCATATTGCATTAGTTTAGGTTAATATTTTGACAGAAAAATGTAGGAATTGTTCAAATATGTGTGGTAACTTACTGATGGACTGATAGGGAATGAGAGGTTTGTAATCAAAGCTAAAAACTTGAGTGACATTGTTGAGATTAGGATGCTGAGCAACAAGAGTCCAGAGCGTGTAGTTCATCCGGTAGTTGAAGTTAGTTATCGAGAGCTTCACACGCCAGTAATTGTTGTAGTTGAGCTTCACGTGCCAGTGCACCCGGACCGGGCACATGTGATGTGTGCACTGTAGCAGTGGCGTATTGCCTTTCGTCGGAGTGTTCAGTCCGACCATGCTAAGAAGTTTGGAATCACTCCTAGATCACCATCAATAGTTGTTTGATGGATTAGATACTTTCATGTACTCGAAACATAGATATATGTACACAAAATGTGTATCAGATAGTGGCTTACTTGATGCAATTGTCCTTGTTTTCACAACCACAAGCACAAGAAGGACAAGGAGTGATTGTTGCATTGTAGAAGGATGAGAATGAGACACAACAACTTGGGTGTTTGCTGGCCAGAAACTGTGAATACGTGCAGGTCACATTCCACGTCACTGCACATCAAAGAATGAAAAAATTGTCATGTAATATTCAAATCACAGCCACAGCGTAAGAAACACCGAGACAGACCTGGTTCTAAAAAAAATTAGGAAACAAGTATGGTGGGGATACGATAAAATTTTATTTTATTTTTATATGTTTTTATTTACTATGTATATATGAATATAAATTTAGGATAAATAAACATGAGAGGTATCGATATATATATGTGGGTGTATTTTAATTTAATTTTTAATTTTATTTTCATATATTTTACTTTGACCCACAAATCTTTTTTTTTTTCTAAATTATTAAAAATAAAAATAAAAACCACAAATCTGTCCCAAGGCTTGTTCAAACTCTGGACACATGTATCCACAAAGTATCCTTAACATGTCTGCCAAAAAAATAATAATTACATTGACAAGTGACGTATATGTGGGTATATTTTAATTTTATTTTTTATTTTATTTTCATATATTTTACTTTGACCCCCAAATCATCTTTCTAAATTATTAAAAATAAAAATAAAAACCAGAAATTTGTCCCGAGACTTGTTCAAACTCTGGACGCATGTATCCACAAATATCCTTAGGCATGGTTTGGCAAGTGGATTTGGATAGTTTTGGGGCTATTTTAGCCATAAAAGACAAAATAGGCTATTTTAGCCACAACAAACAGAATATCACATCCAACCCATAATCATTATACTATTCTCTCACAAAAAAAGCCAAAAAGCCCTTTCCAAACCAAGCTTTTTAGCCCAGGCTAAAATAGCCAAAAAAATTAAAAAGTCAAAAAATCAACCCACTTCCCAAACGACACCTATATGTCTGACAAAAAAATAATAATTACATTGATAAGCGACGTAGTGTGTCGGACATGGAGGGGGCATCCATTTTGGAGTGTTGGTGCTTCTAAGGCAACAACAATTGCAGCTTGGGTGTGGACTGAACTGGATATATAGAGGTTCTGTGAAATTGTTCAAGTTGGATATGATTTGAGCATTTTTTTAACATACCAACTCTAGTGAAATTTAACTGTTTTTTCTTTGAAACCTACAAAAGTAATCAATCTTGGATAACGGTTCGACCTTGGGAGAGAGATGAGGACTTACTGAGTGCCCGAGTCTTCCTCCGAAGATCAGGAGTGAAAAAATTGGTGGGAGGCACGATTTTTGCTGGGCTGCAAGTGTACCCTGGTCCCGGACCTAGCAGAGTGAAATTCTTAGGAAGTTTCACTGTCTTGTTCGTAGTACCGGATTGGCCTACGCTGACCTGGAAGGCAGAGACAGAAGATGCAGGATCCTGGCCCCAAGACGCCACCACACCGCCTTTGCAGCAATTCTGGAATTGCTGGTTGTAGGGTGTACCGGGGAGCAAATCTACAATAGTAGGGTTCTTTTTGCAACAATAAGGGACGTTGCCTTTGAATTTGGAGCAATCACCTTGGTCAGTGGCTTCAGCCCCAATCATAGACCATATCACTTCTTTTTTAGCCCATGTCCAACCTAAGGTCCAACCAGGGCTCATGATGTGCCTGTACATCTGGAAATTGTTCATTGTCACCACTGCCTGCAGATAAACAAGCCATCAAAAACCTTGTCAACATATGGTTTTGATCTGAGTAAAAATTAGTGTTAATTACACTAATGGTCCATAAAATATTTGATATGTTACATTTTGTCCTTAATCTGTTAATTTTTTCACTACGGTTCCCAACATATGCAATGTGTTACACTTTAGTCCTTGACATCAATGCCTTTCAATATCAACAGGAGAAGTGGTAATTTCATAACTTCACGAAAGTGCAACAAAATTAAAGGATTGGGGACCAACATGCAACTGAGAGCATATTTTGGGGACCAAAATTCATACCTTGGGAACCATGTACGTATTTGATCCTTTTGATTTTGTTGAGCCTTAATGTAAAATTCCAAAAATAGCCATCCATATGTTATTGATTTTGAGCAACGTTGTCGCCAAATACTTAAATTGTAATGGATTGTATACTTTAGAGATCAAATTGAAATAATTAAAAGATGTGGAACTAAAGCATAAACAATCACATATTTTAGGGACCGTCAGTGTAAATAACATCTGATTAACTTCTTAAACATAAGAGAGAGAGAGAAAGAAAATAAAATAAAACACTTCGAATGTATTTTCAAACATGAGAACAAATTTGTGAGATTGTTATAGGACTCACCACATAGCCATCTGGGGTCCAAGACATTACATCCCATCTGATTGTTATGTTCCCATTCGGATCCAATGGATCATATGCAACTACAATTTTTGAAAACAAGCAAAACAGAATCAAGCAAAAACATACATACAAATCAAAACTGAAGCTTTTGAAAAAGTACCCAAAAGGTGTATTACCTCCACATGAAATGAACACAAGAAATAACAGAACTGAGATGACAAATCTCATCTTTCAATGCTGCTAAATCGATATGGTTGAAGATGAGAGTTGGGTTCTGATCTCAAGCAATTTTGGCAAACTGGGTCTGAGAGAACACGTCGGATTCAGAATCCAAAAGCAGCTAAGATCATAACTTTTCTTGGTAATTTGAGTGTTTTTAAGAAAGAAAAGGATGGGTTGATCAAGCAATTGTCGAAGTATTTTAAGATGGCTCACCTACTGGTTGTTAGGGTTCTAGAGGTATCTTCTACCTCCTCCACCACCTCTTTCCTCTCCCTCTCTCTCTCTCCCTCCCCTGTTTGTATGTCAATGTTTTATATTTCTGTTAAGATTTTCTGTATCTAGAAGCAACGACCTGGTGAGGGGAGAGAGATGGATTGGCGGGACATTAGAAGTCTGAACATAACGTCCCAACGGTCACTTTGCCAGCGAAGGTGACAGGTTATGGAAGAAGTTGGTGTTCTACAAACGAAGTTACCCAAATGCCCCTATCCCTCGAGGGGTCAACCAAGTAATAAGTTGAGCTTGAGTCACGATACGCCCTTGAAAAACAAAATGTAGGTTATGAGTTTGAATCTCATCAAGTGCTTGACTCTTTTATAGTTATCACCAGACTTATGCCTGGTAATTACCCAACATGAGTGGGATACAAGAAATGTACGTAGTAAGGACAAGTCGGTAAAATGCTCTAGATATCATTATTACCCAAAAAATAAATAAATAAATAAAAAATAACCCGAATGGTCCAAATCTCAAAGAGAAATCAACAATGCTAGAGACCTCTGAAAACACACCTTTAAACACACCTCTAACGAGGTGGAAAAGGGAAAAAAAATAAAAAATAAAAAAATCGAGACACATAGTGGGACCACTGCCATATCACTAGTGGTACCTCTAAATTAGAGGTCCCAAGTATTTTTCAAGGGAAATAACTCAAATGATACTAAGGCCTCGTTTGCATGTAATCTTTTTAGCTTAAAAGTCAAAAAGTCACTAAAAAAAATCAAAAAGCTAATAACATATACCAAAAAGTCAAAGATTATATTTTCTCTCTACTTTTTGTACATATTTTCGTAAAAAATCAAAAATTCATCCCAAATATATTAGTAATTTTTTTTACATCATATTTTAGCTAAAAAATAAAAAAATTACTAAAAAAATATATTCCCAAACGAGGCCTAACCCTAAAAGGTTAGCTGAGTGGCGAGTTGGGTTTAATTCCTATTACTCATTTCATCTTAAAATAATAGTTCTTTTTGAAAAATTTAAAGTAATGTTTGGTAGTAAAGTTTTAGAATTATAATTTGATAATAGAATTGTATTTTGAGTTTGTGAGTTTTGAAATAATGATTTGAAAAGAGAAAATTTGTTTGGTTATGAGTTTTGAAAAGAATTTTGAATTGAGTTTTGAATTTTTGATATGACATATGAAATGAGAAAAGTTGTTTGGTTATGAGTTTTGAAAAGAGTTTTACAAACTTAATTCAAAAACTTATAACTCATAACCAAACACACAACTCAAAACTCTATTAAAAATTCTATTCAAAATTCATAACCAAACTTTCTTTAAAATCCAATTAAAAATAATAATTTGTCATTTTGGTCTAAAAAAAATAATTTCTATATTTTGAAAATATCAAAAACAAACATAATTTTTTTTTCTTCCAAATAACAGGTAGCGATTAGCAATTGCCAAAAAAAAATGTTCCGGACGATCGGCACCCAAAGCGCAAATTCAAAAATCAAAAACTCACGCTACTAAACATACATTGGAATGTGTTTTCAAATGTGACGTTAGAATTAATTTTTGAAAACTTAAACCAAATATAACATTGGAATGTAGGGGTGGAATTATAATTTGAAAACTATACCAAACACAGCTTGACTTTTTTTGGTAGTATAATTATCGTACTTTAAAAATATTACTTTTTCAAAATTACCCTTCGATACTATATATTTTTTGAGGAATATCAATTGTTATAATTGTATTTTTTGTGTTGTTAATGAATTTAAAATAATGGCAAAATAGAAAATTTATATTATTTTAGTTCTTAATTCTTAAAAAGGGACTAATATTTTAAGATAATGAAAAATAGAATAAGAGACTAATATTTTAAAGGGAGCTTTTTTGATAAATCCACTTTCTAAGAACTTTATTCCATCCAACCCATATTCTTTTTGACTATTTCATTAGGTCCTATTTGAGATAAGAAGACCAAAATACCATTTTCATCTACTTATGTTCCATTTAGTTCACATTATTTTCTTATGTTTCAATAAGTCCTATGGGTGAAATAATTACCAAAATACCCCTAATGTGAATGTTCACACCGTCAATGTGAATGTTCATATCGTCAATGCGTAGGGGCCCGGCTCATGTCGATCCTCGTGGGTGCTCGGAAAAATTCGAGTCGGGCCGGGCCGGGCCCGACCCATTGACAATGTGAATATTCACATTGATATGTTAACATTCACATTAATAGGAGTGTAAAATTGGCCGGCGTCCCGTGGCGGCGCGAAACCCGCCTGCTGCCCATGGGCGGGCCTGGTCCGGCCCGTTGACAATGTGAATATTCATATTGACATGTTAACATTCACATTGATAAGAGTATAAAATTGGTCCGCGGCCCATAGGCGACCAAAAGCCCGCCTGCGGCCCGGGGCGGGCCTGGCCCGGCCCGTTGACAATGTGAATATTCACATTGACATGTTAACATTCACATTGATAGGAGTGTAAAATTAGCCCGCGCCTCGTAGCTGCCCGAAACCCGCCCACGGCCCGTGGGCGACCAGGGGCGGGCCCGGCCCGGCCTGTTGACAATGTGAATATTCACATTGACATGTTAACATTCACATTGATAAGAGTATAAAATTGGCCCGCGGCCCGGGGTGAGCCCGGCCCGGCCCGTTGACAATGTGAATATTCACATTGACATGTCAACATTCACATTGATAGGAGTGTAAAATTATCCCGCGCCTCGTGGCTGCCCGAAACCCGCCCACGGCCCGTGGGTAGCCCGGGGCGGGCCCGGCCCGGCCTGTTGACAATGTGAATATTCACATTAACATGTTAACATTCACATTGATAAGAGTATAAAATTGGCTAACGGCCCAGGGCGTTCCCGGCTCGGCCCGTTGACAATGTGAATATTTACATTGACATGTTAACATTCACATTGATAAGAGTGTAAAATTAGTCCGTGCCTCGTGGCTGCCCGAAACCCGCCCACGGCCCATGGGCGGGCCTGGCTATTTTTTTTTAATTCTTTTTAATTTTTTCTACCAAAATTTTATTATTTTTCACAAAAAAATGCACTAGGCCTCTGTGCGGGCCGGGCCTCGGACCGAGCCTTGAATGGGCCTTAACCGAGTTGATGGGCCGGGTCGGGCTTCAAAGGGATGGCCCAGCCCCTAGACTAGGGTCTCGGACTAGGCTCGAGCCTGGGCCCAAACGAGCCTTTCCCGGGCCGGCCCACGGGCCAAAAAATTAGGCCAAGGCCCTAACCCTGGCACAAGGGTATTCGGGCTTTGGACGGGCTGATGGATCGAGCCTCGGGTCGGGCCGGTGCGCCTGAGCCTAGCCTCGAGCTTAGGTCGGGCTTGGGCGGGCCTGGCCATTTTTTTTTAATTCTTTTCAATTTTTTTTACCAAAATTTTATTATTTTCCACAAAAAAATACATTGTGCCTCGGGCGGGCTGGGCCTCGGACCGAGCCTTGAATGGGCTTTAAGCGGGCCGATGGGCCTGGCCGGGCTTCAAAGTGATGACCTAGGCCCTAACCTAGGGTCTCGGACATGCTCAGGCTCGGACCCAAATGAGCCTGCCCCGGCCCGTGGGTGGGCTTTGGGCAGCCCACGGGCCACGGGCCAATTCTACATTCCTATCAATGTGCATTTTAACATGTCAATGTGAATATTCACATTGTCAACGGGCCGGGCCGGGCCTACCCCGGGCCGCGGGCAAGCTTCGGGCAGCGGGCAAATTTTACACTCCTATCAATGTTAATGTTAACATGTCAATGTGAATATTCACATTGTCACGGGTCGGGCTAAGCCCGCCTCGGGCTGCGGTCGGGCTTCGGGCAGCCACGAGGCGCGGGCTAATTTTACACTCCTATTAATGTGAATGTTAACATGTCAATGTGAATATTCACATTGTCAACGGGCTGGGCTGGGCCCGCCGCGGGCCGCGGGCGGGCTTTTGGCCGCCCATGGGCCACGAGCCAATTTTATACTCTTATCAATGTAAATGTTAACATGTCAATGTGAATATTCACATTGTCAACAGGCCGGGTCGGGCTCGCCTTGGGCCGCTACGGGCCGTGGGCGGGTTTCGGGCAGCCACGAGGCGCGGGTTAATTTTATACTTCTATCAATATGAATGTTAACATGTCAATGTGAATATTCACATTGTCAACGGGTCGGGTTGGGCCGGGCTGGCCCCGGGCCGCGGGCCAATTTTATACTCTTATCAATGTGAATGTTAACATGTCAATGTGAATATTCACATTGTCAACGGGCCGGATCGGGCCCGCCCCGGACCGCCTATGCGCCGCGGACGGGTTTCACGCCGCCACAGGACGCGGGCCAATTTTACACTCCTATTAATGTGAATGTTAACATGTCAATGTGAATATTCACATTATTAATAGACCGGGCCCGCCCCGGCTCGCGGGCGGGTTTCGGGCCCTCACGGGCCAATTTTACATTCCTACCAATGTGAATTTTAAAATATGAATGTTCACATCATAAAATTGCTAACCATTCAAAAAATATTTATAAGGGTATCAAAATTAAATATAAGGGCATAAGTGTCCAAGAAAATAGTGTAAATCAAGAAAAAATACTTTATGGAATAAAACTATACAATACATGGGACTAAATGGGTTAAAAAATTCCTTCATGGACTTCTTGAGTTAAAACATTTCGAAATGGGATTTATTAATAATTATCCCTATTTTAAAACAAAAAAAGTAAGGGAGCTTTTTCCATAAATCCATTTTTAATTACTTATGTTCCATTCAACCCATATTCTTTTTGACTATTCCATTAGGTCCTATTTGAGATAAGAAGACCAAAATACCCTTTTCATCTACTTATGTTCTATTTAGTTCATATTATTTTCTTATGTTTCAATAAGTCCTATGGGTGACATAATTACCGAAATACCCCTAATGTATCTACTTATATTCTATTTAGTTCATATTATTTTCTTATGTTTCAATAAGTCCTATGGGTGACATAATTACCAAAATACCTATAATGTAAATGTTCACACCGTCAATGTGAATGTTCATATCGTCAATGTGTAGGGGCCCGGCCCATGTACAATGTGAATATTCACATTGACATGTTAACATTCACATTGATTGGAGTGTAAAATTAGCCCGCGGCCCGGGGCGAGCCCGGTCCGACCCGTGACAATGTGAATATTCACATTGACATGTTAACATTCACATTGATAAGACTGTAAAATTGGCCCGCGGCCCGTGGGCGGCCCGGGACAAGCCCGGCCCGTGACAATGTGAATATTCACATTGACATATTAACATTCACATTGATAGGAGTGTAAAATTAGCCCGAAGCCCGTGGGAGGCCTGAAGCCCGCCCGCTGCCCGGGGCAGGCCCGGCCCGGCCCGTGACAATGTGAATATTCACATTGACATGTTAACATTCACATTGATAAGAGTGTAAAATTGACTCGCGTCCCATGGGCGGCCCGGGGCGAGCCCGGCCCGGCCCGGCCCGTGACAATGTCAATATTCACATTGACATATTAACATTCACATTGATAGGAGTGTAAAATTAGCTCGCGGCCTGTGGGAGGCCCGAAACCTGCCCGCTGCCCGGGGCGGGCCCGGCCCGGCCCGTGACAATGTGAATATTCACATTGACATATTAACATTCACATTGATAGGAGTGTAAAATTGGCCCGCGGCCCGAAGACGACAGCCTCGGGTCGGGCCGGTGGGCCTGGGCCTAGGCTCGAGCTTAGGCCGGGCTTGGGCGGGCCTAGCCATTTTTTTTTTAATTCTTTTTAATTTTTTCTACCAAAATTTTATTATTTTCCACAAAAAAAGACATTGTACCTTAGGTGGGCTGGGCCTCGGATCGAGCCTTGAATGGGCTGGGCCGGGCTTCAAAGTGATGGCCTAGGCCCTAGCCTAGGGTCTCGGACATGCTCGGGCCCGGACCCAAACGAGCCTGCCCCGGGCCATGGGCGGGCTTCGAGCAGCCCACGGGCCGCGGGCCAATTCTACATTCCTATTAATGTGTATGTTAACATGTCAATGTGAATATTCACATTGTCAACGGGCCGGGCCGGGCCTACCCCGGGCCGAGGGCGAGCTTCGGGCTGCGGACAAATTTTACACTCCTATCAATGTTAATGTTAACATGTCAATGTGAATATTCACATTTTCACGGGTCGGGCCAAGCCTGCCTCAATCTGCGGTCGGGCTTCGGGCCGCCCACGGGCTGCGGGCCAATTTTACACTCTTATCAATGTGAATGTTAACATGTTAATGTGAATATTCACATTGTCAACGGGCCGGGCCGGGCCGGGCCCTGTCACAACCCAAATCCGCCCCTATAGGTTTAGCACCGTAACCGGCCAGTAATCCGAGATTACCGAAGGCCTGCTTAACAGTAATACAGTAAAACGGAGTACAGTGGCATGGCGGAAGCCAAAACAGTAAATAAACAATGTCCAATGAGCTGTGACAGTCTGTATGCCAAAAAGATTTTTCATACATTTAGACATTCAGTACAGAACAGTATGCACAATATTTACAATCATTCAGTACGGGGACTTAATCCCTAATAAGCAGTACAGTACAGTCTATACAATAATACAAAACGGTACAGAGACAGACGGGGAAATAAAACAACCCTAAGCCATAGCTTGAACAGGCTTGGAACCTCACAGTGAGGCACAGTGGTTGGCTGACAAAACTGGAGTTTACCGTGACGCTTCTAGCTTTGATTCGGTGCCTGTACACCTACATATATATATGAGCAGTGAGCTAAAGCCCAGTGAATAACACAATGAGTAAAGGGGTTAAGAATAAATGTCCTTTCAGTATTGAAAATAGTCATTTCAATCAGTTTATCGGTCATTCGGTTTGTGGCTCATATTTCAGGCCATAACAGTCATTCAGTTAAAATAGTGATATGTGGTACATCCATTGGCATAACAGTACAGTAAACAGTAGGTCTTAAAAGACCGGGTCTTAACAGACCAAACAGTAAATGATGGCCATCAGTAGCAGTACAGTAACAGTAACAGTACTATTTCAGAGAACAGTACAGTACTTGTGGATTCAAGAGGTGTCTCGCACAGACTCTAGAGGTGGCTCACACTGTAGCACTTAGTTCCGTAGATTCTAGAGGTGGCTCACAGTGTAGCACTTAGTTCCATACAGCACTTTGTTCCATATCAGAAATACAGAATGGCCATCATAACAGTAAACAGTAGTGGTTTCAAACTTGGGAACCGACAGAGATCTCTCTGTCACAGTAACAGTAAACAGTAGGTGCCAAAGATGCCATAGTACAGTTCAGAATATAAGACATACGTTCATTCAGTACACAGTATCAGTTCAGTGAACAATTTAATTCCGTAAACAATATCAGTTCAGTAAACAATATCAATTCAGTAAACAGTTCAGTAACCAGTAAACAATATCAATTCAGTAAACAGTTCAGTTCGGTAAACAGTTTAGTTCAGTAAACAATATCAATTCAGTAAACAGTTCAGTTCGGTAAACAGTTCAGTTCAGTAAACAATATCAATTCAATAAACAGTTCAGTAACCAGTAAACAATATCAATTCAGTAAACAGTTCAGTTCAGTAAACATTTCAGTTCAGTGAACGGTTCAGCAAACAGTTCAATAAAGTAGACAGTACAATAAGGTAAACAATTCAATAAAGTAAACAGTTCAGAAGATAATCGTTTTTGAACATATCTTTACACAGTTGTTACTCACAGAGTTCTGGGCTACAGTAAGCTAGAGCGTCCCCTCGGTAAGCCAACCCTACATAGTATACAGGATGAACACACACTAAGCTATACAGTTGGGGAAGACCAATAACTTAATCCCTAACTTGCCTTGGTGTGTTCTACATCTATATCCTCATTAAGATGCCTTAAACTAGGCCTAAGAATGCCTAGAATGAGATGAGGATGCAAAAATACACTTAGAAAATATTTTGCAAAGTTTGCCGAAAATAAGAGCCTCGCTCGAGCGAGCCTTACTTCGCTCGAGCGAGCTTGCAAAATCAAAGGATTCGCTCGAGCGAGCAATCCTTCGCTCGAGCGGTCTGATGAAACAGTAAAAGTACTGGATGTTGCAATTTTACGCTCGAGCCACCAATTCTACGCTCGAGCGTAGCTCAGAGTAAACGTTGGTCGCTCGAGTGAGGAATTCTTCGCTCGAGCGAAGAAGCCAAATCTGGAATTTCCAGATTTGCCTCCCAAGCTCAAACCAATCATCCTCCCACTCCATACTCGACCTCTTGGACCCAAATTCTGGAAAAACACATTTAAACTCAATATACAACAAGTTTTAAAAGCCAATTTGTGAATTCAAAGCCCAAGGGTGAGTCAATTAAAGCCAAATTTCAAACCCATTTTCAAGAACAATCTTCAAACATGACATGCATGGGTTAAAACCATTTCAAAGCTTCAACTCTTGCTCCAAAGAGCTCAATCTTTTCAAAACAAGATGAAAACATGGATTTAAACATGATTATGAACATGCATGTGGCATTTGACCATGGAATCAACTCAAAACTCATCAATTCAAGCATGCATGCATGATATTTGCTAGAATCCCACATATTTGAACTAAATCATGACTTAGTTCTACAATGAAGCATGACTCATGCAAGAACTTGTTCAATGTCAACAATAAGAAGATAAATTCCTTACCTAAGTCTTGTATTCAAGGTTTAGGAGCTCAAAAATACACCAATCTTCAATTTCCCCTAAGTTCTCAAGCAATTCACAAGGTTGGAGTCAAAATCTCCCTTAATTCTCTCCCTCTCTCTCTCTAAATTCGGTTGTATGCAAGAAATGGGAGAAGAAATGTTTTGATTAAGTGTATAAGGCTCAAAGATGAATAAACAAAGGCCCCACTCACAATGGCAAAATGGTAATTACGTCAAACTCTTTAATTGGCTTTATTTAATCCAGTTTAATCATACAGAATCGGTTTTCAGATAATTACACTATAAAATCACATTAATTATGATGATTATAAAACATCAGTCAATTTCGGATTTGGCCGCCGATAAGGCCTTCAATTTGCAGTTTGAACATAATAACTGAACAGATAGGTAAACAGTCAAACAGATAGAAATGCAATACAATAGATGCACTTAGTCAGTTCAGTTCCAGTTTTCAATCAGTCTGTTCAGTATTTCAGTTGATTCAATTATCGGTCATAATTAGTCTCGGTTCAGCAGTAATCAGTACTTAATCGGTAATATATTAGTAATCAGTATGAGGGTTGTTACAGGCCCGCCCCGGGCCGCGGGCGGGCTTTTGGCCGCCCATGGGCCGCGAGCTAATTTTATACTCTTATCAATGTGAATGTTAACATGTCAATGTGAATATTCACATTGTCACAGGCCGGGCCGGGTCCGCCCACGAGCCGCCCACGGTCGTGGGAGGGTTTCGGGCAGCCACGGCGCGGGGCGCTAATTTTATACTCTTATCAATGTGAATGTTAACATGTCAATGTGAATATTCACATTGTCAACAGGCCGGGCCGAGCCCGCCCCAGGTTGCCCACGCGCCGTGGGCGGGTTTTGGGTAGCCACGGGGCGCGGGCCAATTTTATACTCTTATTAATGTGAATATTAACATGTCAATGTGAATATTCACATTGTCAACGGGCCGGGCCGGGCCGGGCCCGCCCCGGGCAGTCTTTTGGCCGCCCACGGGACACTGGCCAATTTTATACTCTTATCAATGTGAATGTTAACATGTCAATGTGAATATTCACATTGTCAACGGGCCGGGGCGGGCCCGCCCCGGGCCGCCCATGGACTACGGGCGGGTTTCGCGCCGCCACGGGACGCGGGCCAATTTTACACTCCTATTAATGTGAATGTTAACATATCAATATGAATATTCACATTGTCAACGGGCCGGGCCCGCCCCGGCTCGCTGACGGGTTTCGGGCCATCCACGGGCCAATTTTACATTCCTACCAATGTCAAATTTAAAATATGAATGTTCATATCATAAATTGCTAACCGTTCAAAAAATATTTATAAGGGTATCAAAATTAAATATAAGGGCATAAGTGTCCAAGAAAATAGTGTAAATCAAGAAAAAGGACTTTATGGAATAAAACTATACATACATGGGACTAAATGGGTTAAAAAATTCCTTTCATAAACTTCTTGGACTAAAACACTTCTAAATAGAATTTATCAATAATTTTCCCAAAAAGTAAACACCTTAGAAAACATAAGTCATGAATTTGAATCCCATGAAATGCCCAAGAATTACTCGGCATGTGCAAAATAAAAAAACTACATGTATTCCAGGACTAGTATAGGCAAAAGACTTGAACACCCCCAAAAACCCAAAAAAGGGAGAAAATGTTGTTAATGTTTGGTGGAGTTTTTAAAATCTATTTCTATAAATTTTTCTAAAAGTAGTTTTGGTGAAAAAAAAACTTCATTATTTTTATATGATTCTCTTTTTTAGTCAGAAATAATTTTTAAAAGTATAATTTTTATGTTTATTTTTATCAAATTAATCTCTAATTCCCCTCAAAAACATGATTGTGAAATAAGTTAAACATGATTTTTGAAAAATCAACCAAACGACATTGTAGAGGGTATGTTGGTCATAATGAGCAGTGAGGGTGATAGCTTCCTTGAATCATTTCCCCCAAATGCAATTCTAAAACCTGTTCGGGAAATTTTGTTATTATTATTATTACTATAATTGACGTTGATATTCCCAAGTTGTGATGAGTCAGGTTGGAAGAGTTTCTGTCAACTAAAAGCGGTGGGTAGGGACAAATAGTGAGTTCTTTTATCATAAAGATATGTACATCTTAACCAAATATCGTTGACAAACTCTAGATGCTTCAACAAACATTCGAATTCCAATGAATTTTTTTGGCCAATTTTGTCGGTGGGGTGGTCTTCTGCTTGGCAATGGGGCGGCGGAGTATGGTTGGCTTGTAGTGGTTGAAAACCGAAAGGTTGTGGCACGGTGCCCTTTTCACTCAATGCATATAATATATTAGAATTACCGATCTCACATATGTAATTTAAATAAAAATAATACTCTAAGAATAATGACAAAGAGAAATGTATATATGTTATGTGTTACTTAAGTAGTAAAAGTTTTCTTTATCAAATATATGATTTTAGTTTTCAATCTCATCCTCCTCTTTATATAATTTTACATAAATACTAACTATAAGGGTATTTTGGATAGATAGATAACAATAACAATATCTGTATTAGCAAGAAAAAAACTCTTTTTCTAAGAAATCAGAAGTAAAGCAAACATTTTAAAATTTTCAACGTGTTAATGTAAATTTTTTAAATAATTTTTTTTACTTAAATGCATATAAATTAAGTGCATTTAAAAAGTTAAAAAAAAACAATTAAAATTTAAAAATTTTAAATAAAAATAAAAACAAGAAAATTTTAAAATTAAAAAATAATTTTCAAAAATTAAACCAAACAGTTTCAAAATGTTTGACACTGAAGATATAGTGTGTGGTCCAATTACAAAATTTCAAATTTTAAGTTAAATAAGTTGAAAATATGCTTTCTCAAATGAGATAGTAACATAAATCATCTAATATAGTGGCAAAATTTAATAATATCAATTTCATTCTGGGATATTTATCAATAAATCTCATCTCATAAACAAGTACTTTAATTAATCCAAATTTTTTTCTATTGATCTGTTAAGTCTTATTAGTTGAGAGTTTCTTTTCATGTGATCCTATTTTCGATTTTAGTAGTATTTTGGTGGACAACTATACCCTTTTATTAGTGTAGCAAGTATGATGTGACACTCCAATGTAACAAGTATTATTGTGACACTCTAACGTGGCGGGTATGATGTGATACTCTAAAAAAACTAAAAATTTCTTAATGTACTTTTTCAAATATAACAGCATGACAGGTATGATGTGACACTTTAAATATTTTACTGAAAAAAAACTAAAAATCTCTTAGTGTATTTTTTAAAAATGTAACAACGTGGAGGATATAATGTGAACCAAAAAAATTAAAAATTCCTTAGTGTATTTTTTTCAAATATGACAACGTGCACGGGTATGATGTGACAATTCAAAAAAACTAAAAACCTATTCAGCAATAATTTAGAATACTAATTTTGGTGCTCTAATGAAGCACTAATGACATGACAAGGAGAAAAAAAATACACAAACTAAGACCAAAATATCACATCACAGTGGGTGGGACCCACTGCCAGCTCATTAGAGCTAACTTTAAAGCTAAAAAATTAGAGCTCCAAAACATTTTTCAAACTTATTAGTATATTTTTTCTAAATGTGACAATGTGGCCCAAATGTGACAACATGACGGATATGATGTGACACTCCAAAAAAACTACAAACTTATGTGTACTTTTTTCGAATGTAACAACGTAACAGATATGATGTGACACTAAAAAAAACTAAAAATTCATTAGTATAATTTTTCCAAACATGACATGTGACACTCTAATATGGCGAATATGATATGACACTGTAAAAAATTAAAAATTCTTTAGTATACTTTTCATAAATGTGACACTTCGATGTAGCGAGTATGATGTGATACTAAAAAGCTCCTTAGTATACTTTTTTTTAAATGTGACACTCCAATATGGTAGGTAAATGAGTCATTACACATAAAAAAAGATTAAATAAATTACAAGAAAAAATATGAGACTATATAGAATACAAGTCCAAAATACCGGACTGATGAGTCAATTTTCCACTCATTTTTCCTTTCCAAAATGCTGCATCACCATTTTTGGGCCAGTTCAGTCCATAAAGTTCCTGAAGTAGACAAAACATAAATGGGCCGGTCTTGAAACTTTTAGGGCTCATTCGAACCCAATTGGGTTTGGATCCTTGTTCTAGTCCACGCTGGCAGGCAAATTTTTTCTATGTTTTCAGTCCGTTGGGCCGGGCTTGAAGCTTTTAGGTCTCATTCGGACCCAATTGAGTTTGGGTTCTTATTCAAGTCCACCCGTTTAATCTTTGATTTAAGAAGAGAGAAGAAAAGAAAAAAAAAAAAAATGAAGTAAAATAATCTATTTTTTCATTATTATTTTTTGGGTTAAGTTAGGAAAATGAGAAGAAAATGAATAGATATTTGTCATTTTTATTTGCTTAATTACTCTTTTTTTTAACTGATATATGTTTAATTACTGATAAAAAATAAATATGTATACTTAATACTATTTATTTTCATTTTCTATTTCGTAAATTAAATATATATTTTTTGGGTCAAAGAAAAATATAAAATCTAAACTTAATTAGTCTAAAGATACGACATAAGAAAAATTTTGTCAACGAGTATTTCCTTATACCGATTCTCTTTCTTTTTTCTTGTGTATATTAATTTGGTTCCATGTTACTTTGTGTGTTATATTCTCAACAGTGTGAAACATTAATTGGCAACAAGCGAAGACTAATGCTTGAATTAGAAAATGAAGAGAGAGAGAGAGAGAAATCCTAATTGTTCCTATTAACCAACCATAACCAAAACAATCAGTTTGATAATGGATCTTTAGCCAGATGGGATACCAACTCTCTTTAGATTCACCATATCTTGATTAGCTAGAAAAGTTAGTCACATTTATATATAGGCAGAGTGATCTAATGCTTGCAACTTTGCATAATCTAATGCTGCTTGAAATTACTAATTTGATTAAGTGGGGATCCACAAAACAAGAAAATTATCCGCATCTTAGTTTGCTATGCAAGGAAAAAAATCTGTAATTTGAAACCAGTCAAACACCAACTTTAGAAGTTGGAGACTCAAAGATCGGCGTAAATGCTTAAAAATAAACTTATCTATGTGCAGAAGCATGTGAAAGTAAGTAGGTTAGGAGGCATCTAACACATGCTAGCAATCTTATGAAATTAATAAATAACCAATTTAAATTATGATGTTATAGTCAAAAGTATTACAAGATATCAGATCAAAAGATGATTAACATATAATACATTCTGATTTTTTTCACTAGTAACATGCTTTAATGTCGCTCTTTGCGAGGATAATGGGCTTCATGTTATTGGTGGATGCGATCATTCGACATTTGAAAAATGCGAGCTGAGAGAGGACTCAATGATTGTATGTAATTCATAGTAATAGGTTTGTTAGGGACTTGTTTAACTACTATTAGTATATGATTTTCTCAGTTTCTTGACTAACCATGGTCATGGACTTGGGTCTTGGTACAACTAGATCTATTTAGAATATTTTTAGTTTACTATGTTAAAGCCTCTTGAGCATTTAGGGTTTCAATTTTATAAATAAACTAAACACCCTGTAAATATTATAATGACCATATAAGCAATGAGATACAAACACAACCTTAGGCCTCGTTTGGGAACAGGCTAATTTAGTAACTTTTTGGCTATTTGGCTAAAATATGACTTAAAAAAAACTAGTATGTTTGGGATGACTTTTTGACTTTTTACGAAAAGATGTGCAAAAAGTAGAGAGAAAAGATAATTTTTGACTTTTTAGTATGGATTGTTGGCTTTTTGGCTAATTTAGTAACTTTTTGACTTTTTAACTAAAAAAGAGGGTTCCCAAACGAGACCTTAGTAAGCAATTTACTTGTAGATGATAGAAGAACCCTTTTATATACCTAGATGGGTGGTATAAAAAAAAGCTAAATCTTTTTGTTGACATCGGTAATCCTTTATTTTCTCAAAAATGAAAAAAAAAAAAAAAGGGGTAGCAAAATGATGGCAAAAAGTGTATCGTTATTCAATATCCCTACTAATTCACATATAAAACATGCAATAAGGTTATTGTTTTTGATCGGTACATGTAATAAGGTTGTGATGCTCGCATTGACTTGATATATTTTGTATTTATCATATGATGTTGTGGTGGCAAAAAATATTATACCTGATTAAGGCCTTGTTTGGGGTACCCTGAAAAAATTAAAAAATCAAAAAGTCACTATCTTATTTTTGTCACATCATCCTATTTAAGTCGCATCACCTTTCTACCGCATCACCTCAAACTCAACCCATATTTCATAAAAAGTCAAAAAATACATTTATTTAGATCATCCCAATCCACCCTAACAATGAGCCCAACTCAAATAAGGGAGTCCATCAAATAAAATATCACACTCTCATTTACAAAAGGAAGAGAGGCCTTGTATCTCTATACCACACAACACTCTCACTCTCTTTAGTTGATCATCTTCTCTTACAGATGTATTAATATATACTATCTCTATTATTTGTTAGTTGAATTCCGGTAATAGTGAATTATCCATTAATGTCGTACCAATAAGGACAACTATGATATGTATATCCCCACGATCGAGTAACATGCAATTGAGATTCTCTCTCAAATAGGTGTTTGGAACATATGATCAAACCAAGAAGAAGCCCCACTAGGGCTAAGTTTCAAACTCATTGTGGCCAAACAAGCACAGGAGCACATGGTTTCGAACCCCTTTTTGACATATAGATACCTAATGTGTGCTGAAGGAAAATGAGGGAGAAATATATTATATATAGGGTATAGTTTTTTTTTCATTTGTTTTTTGGCCCTTTATAGTTTACTGTTTAGATTATAGGGTTTAGTTTGGTCTGTTTGGGGTCTATTTTAGATATCTTTTATTGATCCGAATCATTCAATTTTTAATACATTTTGACTAGTTTATTGATGCAAAAAAGTATATTGATTAGATACAAGTAATTACATATTTGGATCGTATATTTATTTTTTAAAGACAATAAATTAACACGGAATAATTAGATTAACAAATGGGGGCCTATTTGGGAAATGGGGGCCCATTTGGGGTTCCCAAATAGGCCAAACTAGACCTTCAATCCAAAAATTGGAGGAAAGCTATATATATTATATAAAGTATATGTCTGAATTGTGTGAATGTTATTATGTTTTTTACTTTTTTAAAAATATCTTCTCATGTAGTAACTGTCATCATTTATTTCTATCCAAAGTTAAAATGATTTTTCTCCTTTATCAAATCATCAAAAAGTTTTAATAATTTTTTTTTCAATTATCCAACTATTCAAACAGTTAGTATAAAATTGCAAACACAAAGGTTATCAAAGAAAGAAACAACAACAAAGACAAGGTATGACAAAATGTAATGGGGGACCCTTTTAACACATGGGGAGGTGGTGCTTGTGCTTGAGCTTGTGCAGTGGAGCCAACTGAAAGCTATATGATTATTTTGCAATATGAATAATATTAGGGATTATGAATAAAATATCATAAAATGTATCATGAAGATTTTTCATTATTTGATTAATGTGTGGTGTTTTATTGTATGTATAATCTAAAAGTAGAAAATCTTTCATGATCACCTTCATGATATTTTTTTTATGATTCTTAGAATCAATATATGTTGGTTGGACGCAGCGTGGTCATACGTTGAGTCCAGTAGGGTTCGGTTTAGATTGCTGATACTATATAAGAAGAGATTTTGTATTTGTTTAAGTTTGGTTCGGCCTTAATATCGGATTTCTACATTTGTTCAAGCCGACTAAAAAAAAAATTATAAATTTCAAATCCATCCATCGGGCTATATGTTTAAAAAAAAAAAATTAAATATTTCATAATTAAATTTAATCATGGATTATATTTATTTATTGACATTATTATAAATTGAATGATTTTTTATATAAATTAAAGAATTTCTTAAATAAATTCAATCACACATCACAAAAAAATGTGAGTTTAAATAAAATCAATAAAGTTTAGATCATAACAAAAAAAATTTAATATATTATAATTAATTAATTAATTAATTTTATAGCTGGCCAGGTCGGGTCGAGCTAGGTCGAAATTATAAATCTCAAACCTAATCCATTAATATATCAGGCTGAAAATGTTAACTTAACTTGATTCTATGAACTAAAACAACCTTTCCAAAACCTAAAAAAGTAAGGCTGGACTGAGCAGTTTGGACGGGCCACCAAGCCAATGCCGACTCCTAGGTTGGAAGCTCACACAAATGTAACCACTGTTTTTTGGGCCATTGATAATATAAAAATTATTATTGAGTTCATGTTAGGATTCAAAATTCATAATAAAAACAAAAAAACCAAGATGATTGAAAAACGAAAGTAAAGTTTAATTATTGTTTGATTCATGCATTGTAGTTTTTGAGCAACTACAAATTCTAAGGAAAATAATTAGCATGACCTTGGATTAAACTGAAAAAAAGAAAAAAAAAAAGAGTCAAATTATATCTTTAATTTTATAATTTGTTTCTTGTATTAATTTCATCCATTGTTATTATTCCCTACTAGAGTTGAGCAAGGATTATCTTCTTTAATTCCCTACTTAACTTCCTACTTGATGGGTGATTAGGCTGACTTTTGGGTCCAATTTTGATGATCCGAACCGTTCATATTTTAAAATTTGTCATGTATATCATACTTGTAAAAAATCATGTCAAATAAAAAACCTTATGAACTAAAAGTTTTATTAAATAATATAATTGTTTATTAAATTTTTTTTTAATAAATGGTTTTTAGTTCTTCCGATATTCGATCAATTTGATTTTTTACAGGTATAATGTACATAATAAATTCTAAAATGTGAACGGTTCGGATCATCGGAATTAGGCGAAAGAGTGGACCCAATGACCCATCAAGTAAGGAGTCAATGAGAGAATTCAAGGAGGGAATCCTTGCTCACTAGAGTTACCCGTTCCACAAACCAAAACGCACAATTAAATATTTTAAAACTACAAAAAAATCTTACAAATTACAAAAACTCAATAACAACAAAAATTATAATTACAGAAATTAAATTACACTAATAATCACAATTTATCTTCAAAAAATAAGAAATTAAAAAATTAAAAACTTGATAATCATCTAAATTAGTGAGAGAGAAAGGCTTCAGTTAATAAGTAGATTATGTAGAAATAGTTTAATACGGGTAAAATTTTATAATAGAATTGGCATACTCAAAAAATAAAATTTTAATGCTAAAAAAATGATTTTGACAAAGTTATTTTAGCCTTAACTATTGGAATTGCTCTAATAATAATGAAATTCTTCGTAATAGGATTTTATTTTATTTTTAATTCACGTCATCTAAACATAAATTTAGTTTTATATTTTAAAAAATATATAAATGTATTTGTACTGTCAATAAAGCACAAATTTATTTAAAATAGCAAAGTTAATTGGTTGAGGTGTGCACAAAGTCTAAACACTTAATTATCAAAAATATAAACGCTTAATTCAAAAACATACCATTACCATATTAATTTGAAAACTATAAAAACTATGATAATTTATCATTTTTTTTATACTGTGTTTGGTGGGAGAATTTGAAAAGAAAAATAAAAATGTATATATATAAATAAAATATATTTATATTTTACATAATTTTTATATATATATATTTTAAATCTGTTTTTTAATCTTTTAATCAAGAAAATTACATTTGGGTGGGGGGGGATACAGTTGAGGCAGAAAAGGACAAGAGAACAAAAGAAGGGGGGGGGGGGGGGGGAAGGACAAGAGAACAAAAGAGAGGAGGGGGAGGCCTCGTGCAAACTGGTGGAGTGCAGTCATGAAAATGTACATCACAAATTTAAGTGGACCAAGTAGCAATTAATGATCTCAATGTGCACGTGTGGGTTCACATTTAATTGTTTGAAAAATAATTAAAACTTTAAAAATTATTTCTAAATTTTATTTCCAAGGACATAAAGTATAGTTTCTGTTAATTTTTAAGGATTTTGGGTGGCACTCTTGTGCTGTCTTATGGATTATTTTGATAATCTGAATTGTTTATATTTTAAAATATATTGAGCAGAATATATTTATAAAAAAATTAAATTAATCAGATATCGTTAATCATTTCATCCAAAACATTTCTATTCATTTTAATATTTTAAATTACAATGTCATTTATTTTTATTGATATAAATATGAGTGGATGAAAGAGTTAACAATATCCGATTAATTTGATTTGTTATAGATATGCTCTACTACTAGATGTCTCTAAAATATAAATGACTCAAATTATTAAAACAGATCTCAAAATGAACCCATAAAGCAGTATAACAATGTCCCAAATCCTAATTTTAATTTGTTTAAAAATAAACCAACTAACGTGCTTGGGGTCAACTACAAAAGTCACAACTACTCTAGAAAATTAAGGCTAAGTTTGGGAAGACTAAATAAGTGTACTTTTTGTCTTTTTAGACAAAAAAAGTGAGATTGAAAATATGGATGTTTGGGTTAACTTTTTGACTTTTTATGAAAAAATGTGTAATAAAAAATTGTGAAAATTGATTTTTAGAGGAAAATTTGAATTGGGAGTTGTGCAGCCGTAATTATTGACTTTTAGTAAATAGTGTTAACTTTTTAAGTAACTTTTTGACTCTTTGGATTATTTGGGAGTACCCAAACTTGGCCTTAAAGTTTACTTTTCAGAAAATTAATTTTTTTTTATATAGTGATTTTTTGAAATATTGTACATAATTTTTTATTTTTTAGATACACTTAATCTAAATACACTTAAAAAATATATTTGTAAAAAAAATTAAAAAAATTCACCAAATACAAAAGATATAAAAATCTTATACATTTTCGTATTTTGATTTATTCAATATTTTTTTTATAGATTTTTGCACAATTTGTTTATTTTTTAAGTATATTAAGATTTAAGATTAAGTGAATCTAAAAATTTTAAAAAATTATTAAAATATTTTTTAAAAATTGTTTCATAATTTTTAATTTTTCACGTTTATCTAGCATAGAAAGATCTAAAAAATAAATATGTTTGAAAAATTGAAAAAAAATTCACTAAAGATTAATTTTTTTATAAAAAAAGGCTAGTTTGTTTTGTTTTTATTTTTAAACTTTTTTTTTAATTTAAATATATATTTTTTTTAATTTTCTAGTCGATTTAGTAGAGAAGTGCTTACCAGTTACAAATGTAAAAAAAAAAAAAAAAAAAATTATTAAAGACCAAAAAAAAAAAAAACAATAAAAAACTAATCTCAAACGCACTCCAACCTCCTTCCACAAGTAAACTTTAAGGCTGTGGGAATGATTTCATGACTTCATTTAATTAATTTATTTATTTCTGAAACCGAGAGTCCTCACCAACCAAAACCCTTTATTGCGCGACTTTAGAAAAAGAAAAATTGTGAAGAAGATGTACTACTACCTAGCATCTACTTCTTTGATAAATGGAATTCAGCGGTGTGTTTTGGTAGGTTAGCACTCTTGGTCTAAAAACATTGAATGAAGTTGTAAAATGATTTCATCAACTCACTATCCAATTTATTTATTTTTTAATTCGTGGTTTTAGAATACCACTTAAAATTAAATAGCAATCCAATTTAAAATTAAATCGTGTATTTTGAAAACATAAATTTAATAGCAATCCAAGTTTATGAAATAAGTAAAGTCATATAAGATCTTAAAATGTTTAGTGAAAAAACAGATCTCCTCTTTATCAACCGCAGTTACTGTGAGATTAACTTTACAAAAAATTAAATTAATTAAATATTAGAATGCACATGATTAGATCACATTTGTGTAACCCATCCAGTAAGTCATTTATGTAAAAAAAATAAAAAAATTCAAATTAATTAGATGTTGAAATTCTTATGATTTGATCATATATGTTTTTAAAAAATTGAAAGATCTATTTTTAAAGTGTAGACTTCAAGAACTAGAGGCGACTCCATTTAAAAGTGATAACAAACTTGCACATAAAATGGAGATTTGAACCTACACTTTGAACACATACCTTACATACTAACACCTAAATGACTAGTCCCAACCTAAGATTTAATATCCTTAGGGCATGTTTGATGGACATGATTAGAGTATGAGATTGAGATTATTAATCTGTGGGTCAAAAAATCCTGTATTTGTTTTAAAATTTTGTTTCAGGATTATTAATCTAATGGATAATTAATCAACAAATTTGTAGGATTATTAGTAATGGAATAGGGTGAGATTATATATCCTGAGTTGAGAAATAAAATAAAAAGACTCTTTTACCCTTGACTAAAAATTAAAACACTTATTATTTTTATATAATTTTATATTTTAGAAGGCTAAAAATAATTTTTAAAAATTTAAAAATATTTTGATATTTATTTTATCAAATTAGTTTATATTTTAAAAAAAAAATTAAAAAACAAACCAAACATGACATTTGTATTTTGTATTTTTATTTATTTATTTATAATTTTTTTCAAAATCACGTTTATGAAGAAATTTTGATAAAGTAAAGATTGTGAAGAAAAATTGATAGAGGGTAAGATTGGAGAAGAAGATAAATATAGTTGTAATCCTACATTTATATTTTTTTTATCCAACACAAATCAAACAATAGACAAGGGAATTATTTATCCTACGAATCTAATTAAATAATAAAAATATCACACTAATTTAATGAAATTATTAATACTTTCATTATTAATCTTATAAATCAAATATGACACAATCTTTACCTCTATGTCACACTAAAAATTTGATAAGCCTTGTCTCTCTCCACACTTATTAGATGTCTCTCCACACTTTAGATGGAAAACTTTTCAGCCTGATGGTTGCAACCTTTCTGCAGCCGCGTGCAGACTCTTTTTGAACCAACTAACCATCTTTGATCCACCCTAAAGTGCTATATCACTCACACATCCCAATCTTCTTCTACCCTACAATACAAACCCCATTATTGCTTCCTTTCTAGAGATGGTATTCTCATAAGAGAAATGCTTTTATTTCTCATTCGATTTATTTTATTTTATCACTTTATTTTATTTTTTGTGGGTATTTATACAATAGAAGTTATATGTGTGAGATTTATCATATTTAAAAATAATAATAAGATTTATTATACCACATGAAAAATCATGTAGGGAATGAAAAGTATTGCCTTATTACCTTGACGTTGTATTTGAATTATAGATTTAGGTAAAAATTGTTAGAAATGGTTATAAAATTTTGGATAAAATTAGAATTTTTTTTTAAGTTTGGTCTATTATTTAGGTGGGATCCGTGCGTCGATTTTCGCGGATCAAAGTGGTAACGCATTCTATGTCGCGTTGTGATTCACGTGGTATATTTGGTTGCTCAAAACCATTACCGAGTGAATGGGAAATTGAAGCCAAAGTATGCTCCATGGAAATGGAGTTTTGGTGGAAAATCTTTAAAGGATTGAATAAGGCTTGTCCCACATTGATTTGTTGGGAAGTTTTGAATGGGTTTATAAGGCATGGGATTGGAACTTGGGGTGTGCCCCAAGGGGTACCCAAGTGTTTTAGAGAGGGAGGTTATGGGCAAAATGAGCTAGACCTATTGGATCCAAAAATCACCACACGCGCGTTGCCGTCTGTCCGGTCGATCGGCCGGGCTAAGCTTGGGTGCGTGTGCATGGTGTGTGGTTGGGTTGGGCTTGTTCGGCCCAATACCAAATCCAGAATTCAAATTAAATCGAAAATAATCTGGTCCATTTTTTTGCTGTACACCCAAATAGGTCCCTTCCGTTTTTGAACCCAACAGATTTAAATCTGTTTAAATTCAAAACCGAACAGGTTTTGCACTTGTTTAATTCAAAACTAACAGCCACAATTTTACCTATAAATAGACTAGCCCCTCATTTGGATTTCTACTCCAATTTTCGTACTCCATCTTCTGCTTTGATGCATTTAATTTCTGAAAGAAAGAGTATAAACACTTAGTGTGTTCGTTAGGCAAACAATTTGTAGTGCTACTATTGTTTGTAGTTGATCATTTCATCCTATGAGATAGACGTCCACATTCTGAAAGTACCGTGGAGAGGACAAATCTGTCTTAAGGATACAGTGTCAAACACTGGACTTGATCAAAATAATATTTAAGAATTAATCAAGTAAGTTATTTAATTTATTTTCAGAGTTATTATTATTTATTTAAAATCAGTTTTTAATTTTGTTTTTGTAACAAAATAAAATATGTATTTATTTATTTATTTATTATTTCAAGTTTGATTTTTGTAATCAAACAAATTCTCTCATTTCCTTTATTTCTTTATATTCTGATTGTTGTTTAGTACACAACAGTATTTAATCTATTTAAATACAATGAAGATTGTATAACAAAAATTTAAAAAGAAAAAAAATAAAAATAAAATAAAATGTTAATGAAATATAACTTCATTTCTCTTATATTCACCTACATTTTTTTTCCTTTTTAAATCCCAATTAAGATTATGTTTGAATCATTAATTAAAAAAATGAGAGAAAATATAAGCAAAATGTTATAGATATAGAAAATCGATGGGACGGTGTGACTTTTAAAAGTGTTAAGCAATGCTTTAAGAAATAAATAAGCTTCCTTTGACACAGGTTATAAATTGACTTATTTTTTAGATTAATTTTAGGGTAAAATTATAGTTATCTCCCATGAGATTTTTAATAATTATAGAAATTTTCTCTATAGTTTTAATAATTATTAAAAATTCCTTTATTTTTTTGGTATAGTCAAGATTCTCTCATCCCGTTAATTTAACCCAAAAGGTGTTAATTTGGATGTGCAAATGACCATAGTACCCTTTACGTATAATTTACCTATATATATATATATATATATATTAAATTATCATTTTATTTCTCACAATTTTTTTTTTTTTTTTTGTATTTCTTTAACTTTGTAATTTTTTTTTCACTATAATTTTTTTAACTTTTATATGTTAAAATAAAAAAAAATCAACCATTAATGAAATTAAGAAAGAATATTCATGTTTTTTGTTCGAATTAATTTTGAGAATTAATTTAATAAAAATAATTTAAACGACAGAAACAAAGATGGAGATATAGATTTTATATGTAATAAATAACAAATTATTTGAATATTTTATTATTTTAAGATAATTTATTTCTTCAAGTAAAATTCCATTTTATTTAAATGTAAGAAATGACAAATTTAAATTTATTATTCTAAAATAATTTCTTCATACTAATTTTAATTTATTGTAACATGATTAGATATTTTTTCACTTTTATATTTATTTCTAAATTTTTTATTATTAAGGTGAGACATATTGACTCATTTTTTTTAATATCCACCGATTGGAAATTAAAAGACTCAAAGAGGAAAATTAAAATTTGAGAATAATATAGGATTGTGAAAGGATAAAAATGATATTTTTTTTATATATATTTATGAGGTAGCATTTGGTAATTTTTATAAGTCAAATTTTTTATTATAAATATGAAATGTTGTTATGTTTATTTTTCTTAAAGAAATTTAATACACAAATATGTTTACAAAACAAGAGAAAAATTCATATTTCATAAGTTGCTATAGTATTGAGTGATGTTAGCTAACATTGATGAAAGAGATAAAAATGATGAAAAAATGGAGAAAAGAGCATAGAGAAGAGAACAAATAATAATAATAATAATAATAAAAAATTATGTGGTGTTGCTATTGGTTGCAGTGACACTATGAAAAAATGAATGAGAGAATAAATAGAAAGAAGAATGAAAGAAATAAAATAAAGAAAATGAAAAGAGAGGGACAATTTTTGAAAATAGGTATTTTTTATACCCAAAAAAAATTAAATACCTACATGTATTTTTAAATTTTTATTCAAATTCTAATTTCTCAAAATAGGTATTCATAAAATTGGTGGTCTTTTTAAAAAATAAAAATTGACATCTTTTATATTTTGTTTTGTAATTTTCAAATAAAGGATTGTATTTAATTTAGTATAAAGTTTGATGGTGATTAATTTGTTGGATTTTTTTTTATTTTTTATTTTATTTTTAGATAAAGTAATGTTTAATTATTCTACTATATGTATGTTTGTCTAACAATTTAATTTTGTTCAACATTATTAAAATAATGTATGGATCTTTATTAATTTTTTTGTAAAACTTGGTGAATGAAATTTACTATTTGAATATATAATGATAATTTTAAAAAAAATTTATTTATAATACATGACATCAGCATATTCTGTTAAATAAACTAATATAAAATCAATGGTGGGAGAATCCTAATAATAGTTTTAAAAGTAATGAAGATTTTTGTAATTTTTAAAATTACAAAAGAAGTCTCTATAATTGTTAGAAACGTCAAGGTAAATAAGTGTAATTTATCCATAATTTTAATTTTAGTAAAATTTATTTAAAATGCAAAATTGTAAAAGAGGGTCGTATATCTTTATGTTAAGTCACTATCTAAGGATCTGCCCGTGGATACAAACTTTTCTTCAAGTCCCCATCCAATCCTACTTATTTTTTTGTGCCACGTCAATTTTTTTAGTTTTTTTTTTAATTTTATTTTTCATGCTTTTATATATAGTTAATTATTCTGCTTTTTAACTTGACATTCTTTAGATAGAAAATATTTATAAAAAAAAATCTACCTAAAATATAATAAAGAAATACCAAAAACAAAAATTATGAAAAACAGCTAGTTATACAAAATAATTACACTGAATTGTAAAGAAGAAGGAAAAAAAAGGGGACATGTGAATAGTATTTTTTTTTTTTTTTTTCAAAGGTAGCGTTAGTATGTTAGTAAAGTTAAATTACAATTAAAGAGCGTTGAACCCTTGACCTCCCACTCACTACACCGTAAGATGTTACTAGATCATTGGACCACACTCCAATATCTTAAAATTTAGATAAATGTGTTTTTTATTTTTATTTTAGGGTTCGTTTGGGAAGTAGGTTGCTTTTTTGGTTTTTTGACTATTTTAGCCTAGGGTTAGAAAGTCTCGTTTGGAAAGGGCTTTTTGACTTTTTTGACTTTTTGTGAAAGAAAGAATGTAATGATTATGAGTTGGATGTGATGTTTTGTCTATATTAGAATAGTAGAGAGAGAGGAAATAATATGTATTATATTCAATGAATTGTATTGAAAAAATATTATCCTATACAATAGAAAGCCTACTAGAAATCTAACTATGAGAAAGAGTATTCTATAAGAGACTTAATTATGACAATACCTAATATATCTAGGAAATCGATACATAATATATGTAAGAATATATATCATATATACATTAACATCCCTACTCAAACTGAAGGAGGATAAACATCTTGAGTTTAGAGAGAGAAACTAAAACATGAAATAAAATTAAATAAAATAAAAGGCAAATAGATTGCAAAATCTGAAAAGGAACGCAAGGGTGCTTGAAATAGATCAGAGGCCGAAATTAAAGCCGGAAGATAGTTTATGGTCGTGTTGGACCATTGTAGGAACTGGCTGAAACTAATGCCAGAACAATTTAAGGTCGTGTCGGACCATTGTAGGAATTGGTTAAAACTAATGCCAGAACAATTTAAAGGGGTCATGCCAGACCGATGTAGGAGCTAACCAGAATCAATGTCGAGACAGTTTACGGGGGTCGTGCCGGACCGTTGTAGAGATTGAATGTTGAATCAGTAAGCGTGACACATATATAACTTATGACGTGGTGCTGAACGATGATGGCAACAGATGACTGAGTGCACTAGGAGGCGACTTGGCTGGTGCGTAAGGGGAGGAGTTTGGTGGTGTGCCAGAGGAAGCATCTTGGATTGTGCGCCAGAGAGAGGCAGCTTGGGTTATGCGCCAGAGAGTATGGCTTGGATTGTGTGCCAAAGGAGGCGGCTAGGTGGTTTGCATGGTGTATAACCATGTTCACCATGATATAGGTATAATACCCTCTCTCAAACTCAAATAGGTTTGAAGATAGAAACCAATTTGAGGTTGAAGCAGAGGAAAATATAGAGTGGAGGAAAGAAAAAAAAATGTATTACGAGTAAAAAAAAATAAAAATATGATAGAGATATTTGGGGTAGAAATAAATCAGCGGATGATACTGAAAGGAAAACATGACAGCGGAGTAGGTTAAGGTTCAGCGGGCGGCCAAGACAAGGCTGTTGCCCGCAGGTGAAACAAAAATATTAGGTTCTTAACCTAGCTCTGATATTATGTTAGAATAGTAGAGAGAGAGGAATAATATGTATTGTATTCAATAAATTATATTGAAAAAATATTGTCGTATACAATAGAAGGCCTGTATATATAGGTTAAGAAAGAATATCCTAATGGAAATCTAATTATGAGAAAGAATATCTTATGAGAGACCTAACTATGACAATACCTAATATATTTAGGAAATTGATACCTAATATATGTAGGAATATATACCATATATTATTGAGTTAAAAAACCTATTTTATATTTTTATAACTAAAATAATACCAAAATTAACTCAACATTTCTTCCCAAACGAAACCTTAATAGACTCACATCTCAAATCTCAAACTAATGAGTTGGTGATAAGTCATATGTTATCTAAGATATAATACTTAAATTTGTATTGTTCACCAATCTAACATGTCGATAAATATTATCATCCTCTCTCATTGATTTTTTTCTTTTTGTAATTTGAAATGAGATTGATGTGTAAGAACCAATTAAAAAAGAAAGTAACATAGCATCAATGATAATTCAAACAATGACAATGTTACGTAGTTCAAATTTTGTAGCTTAAAAGTGGCTCAAATGGTCAAAACAACGTCGTTTTGAGTACAGAACAACATAAAAATGGCCAAAACGACGTCGTTTTGGCCATTTGAGCCACTTTTGAGCCACAAAATTTGAGTTACGAGACATTTTCCTTCAAACAATCAACTAATGATGCGTAATACTCTTACATTTAAGCACACATTGATAAATTATTAAAAATAAATTTAGAAATATAATTTAAGGGGTTATTTGGGGTGTCCTAAATAAGTGTACTTTTTGTATTTTTAAACTAAAAAATTGAGGAAGAAAATATAGATATTTGGGTTAACTTTTTGACTTTTTATGGAAAAATGTGTAATAAAAAATTGTAAAAATTGGTTTGTAAGACCATCTCCAATCCTTCACCAAAACTGATATCAGATTTAAATTCTGATGAAAATGGTACTGTTCACCCCTCCAACCCTTCACCAAAATTGATATCAGATTGATAATTCATCAAATATTTCATCAGATTGAGGACGAAGAAATGAATTCATCAAAACACTGTTACGGACCGTTGGAAAGAGGAGCCGGTTGACCAACCGGTTGCCCGACCGGTTGACCAACCGGTCAACCAGTGAAAGGTTCAAACAGTTCAAGTTCAAACCGTAAAAAAAAAAAAAAAAAATTTTTTTGCCTAACCGGTTGACCACCCGGTCATCCCGGAAAAAGTTCAAAAAGTTCAAAAAAAAAAAAAAAAATTTTTTTTTTGCCTAACCGGTCGACCGGCCGGTCGACCACCCGGTCGCCCCACTAAATTTGATGCAAATTTGATGCAGCGTTGGAGTGAGTGATTTGAGATTTGGTGAAATGGCTTATTTTGAACTCAAATTTGATGAAAAATTAGATACAGCGTTGGAGATGCTCTAAGAGAAAATTAGGATTGGGAGTTATGCAGTCGTAATTGTTGACTTTTGGTAAATAATATTAACTTTTTAATTTTTTGAGTAACTTTTTAATTTTTTGACTTTTTCTGAACATACCAAACTTGACTTAAATGTGTTAAGCATTTTTATCAAACAATAATGATGGAAATGCATGGGCGCAAATTATGGAGTAAAAAAGAAAGTTGATAGAACTGGTCGGGATAGGTTTTGTTTGCTTTGCCTATCTAAGAATTTTCAAGATTTTCATGCTAGGAAAAGATGAGAGGATTAAAAGTGCAATATCAATGAAAAAGCCTCCAAATCTCCAATCAGTCTAAAATTAGTCAATTTGATGTGATTAATCAGTGGAAAATTGCCCATGGGAAAATTATTTGGTGGTGCTTGGAGCACAGTCAGATGGTGTCTCAAGTGTATTATAATTAATGAAGAGAATAAATTTATAATTTTATATTATATAATTAAAGAACATGATAATTTATAATTAATTAATAATATGATTACGTGATATTCCTAAATCACAAAATAATTTTTTCCGTCCATGAGGATCCCACCTACTCATTTCAACATATTAATTCGGGTTTAAAAAGTGATTTTTTTTCTCTCTAAGTTTTTTGTCTTTTAATTTTTGTTTTATGTTATTTATTTTAGTTTCTATTCTGTTTAATTGTGTAAAATCTGCAAAAAAATAAATAAAATAAAATTTTAAAATATGAAAAAGAATTAATAAAAAAAGTTACTAAAAATTCAATTAAAAATACCAACATAAAAAAAAAATTAAAAAGTGATGTAAGGTCCAAATTTTATTCTTAAATAATGAGATTCATATTTAAAATCTCAACTACACACTATTTAAAAAAAAAAATTTAATAATTTCTAAATCCTTAACATTTTTATTAGAAAAAAAAAAAAAAAAAGCTAGTCACCTTTTATCTCTTTTTGTCGCACAAGGCTACAAGAATCAAAATTGGGATAGCATGGACAGTGTTTGGAAGTCTAGAGATTCAGAGAACAAAAGTCAATGTCACATTTCATCTAGGAACTACTCTACGGGCTCATAGTCTTCCCACTACTACAAAGCCATGCAGTCTAGTCTTCAACCTTTGCAATTAGAGTTCTCTTTGAAGTGTTTTAAGACGGTTAAAAATTAATTTTTTAATTCTTTTTTTATTATTTTATATAACAGGTGATATGATATAAAATGAATCAAAAATTAACTATTAGTTTTTAACTCATGTTCCTAAATGGCTCATTTCTCCCTTCCGAAAGAGAAGTTGGGCTCTTTTGGGAACTTGATAAAAATCTGGTTTTCAGATTTTTTATCTTCTCTTCTCTCACAGAAAAGTTGATTATAACCATCTTTCCAAAACACCCCGTTATTTGGCATCCCACTCGTGTTGTTGTGATTAGTAAAGAGATTTATAATTTATATTAAATGATTGAAAAATAATATGAGATATGATAGTTTGTAAGTGGTTAAAAACATAATTACATGGTATAACTGGAGCACGAAATAATTTTTCCTCTTAAAAGCCTTTTATAATAAGAACTCGTTTGAGAATTAATTATTTTAATGAATTTTTAATTTTTTAAAAAATGTAAAAAATAAATAGAAAAAATAATATAATAAGTCATAATAATTTTTTTAATTTTTTTAACAATAAAAATACAAGACACGTTGTAATAATAAAATTATATTTATTTTTTTAAAATTTTTTGACAATAAAAATACAAGACACGTTGTAATAATAAAATTATATTTATTTTTTTAAAATTTTTTGACAATAAAAATACAAGACACGTTGTAATAATAAAATTATATTTATTTAAATATAGTGAATTATTTTGTATTATCAATTTCTTTGTACTATGTATTTTATTCTATATTTGAATTAGCCTATAGACCACTTGAGTGGTTAATTTAGGGGTGAAAACTCAAAAAAAAATTATTTAATATTTGGATTCGAATATAACCCACTCAGCCTCTATCTGGGAAGTGGATTAGTTTTTTGACTTTTTAGATTTTTTAATTATTTTAACTTGGGCTAAAAAATTTGGTTTGGGAAGAATTTTTTAATTTTTTTGACTTTTTTGACTTTTTTTGTGAGAGAAGAATGTAAGGATTATGGGTTGGATGTGATGTTTTGTTTGTTGTGGCTAAAATAACCTATTTTGTTTTTTGTGACTATTTTAACCCCAAAACCACTTGTCAAACACCACCTCAGTAAAATTAACTTACTTTTCAAAACTCAAAACTCAAAACATGTAGGGAAACCTTAACTTTTGTCCCAATATATTGCTCTTTTAGGAAGCTGGTAAAAAGTTAACTTTTAATTTTTTACCAATTTTAAGTTATATCATCTCTTACATAATTTATTCACAAAAAAATAAAATAAACTAAAAAAATTAAAAAATCAACTCTTTACTAATTTCTCAAAAAACCGCAGAAGTGCAATGAGGGTGTCGGGTAGATCGATGGTTGTGAAAGTATCTATATATCCATTTTTAAGTACCTACAAAAAAAATTTAGTCTAGAACCATGGGAAGCAATTGACAAAATGTATTAATTTTTGAATTTATTCAGTAGTCCGAAACTCTCCTCCGTCCACATTTTATATTCGATCACTCCTCTTGAGATTTAATAATTTTAAAAAAATATTATTTCTGTGTTGATTATTAATATAATTTTCAATTTTCTTAGTTAAATGTGCGATAATTTATTTTGTTAGATTATTAATCCGTTATGAGTTTCAAACCAAATATAAGTGTTATTTGGTACATTTTATTATAAATTAAAAATTGATAATCTAAAAACAGAAGTTAAAAAGTACTTTTTACTTAATTTCTAGAAATTAATTTGTTTCAATTTATTTAAATTATTTGTAGATAATAAATTATAAACAAAAAATTGTACCAAATATAATTATCAAAGTAGAAAAATTAGAAGCAGTCCAAACAAACTGCACCAAACAGTCCCATAATCTATTGTTTACCCAAATCAAATCCAACATTTTTTTTTTAATTTTTTTTTTTTTATGTGATTATTAAGAGTATACGACTTTTATGTGTCTGAGCACATAATACTTCACAGGCCTATATATATACACATTTGAGAGTAGCTTAAGATAGAGCAAGCCCAATACCATTTACAGCTCTCTTGGAATTGGGTTAGACTTGGAGAGCATCTTGAGAGAGCAACAATGGCTGTGTTCATGGTGGTTCTTCTTGGGGTGGTGTTGGGAGTCTCTGTTTGCACAGCTTTGTTGAGATGGAATGAGATCAGGTACGTGAAGAAAGGCTTGCCTCCTGGTACAATGGGTTGGCCAGTTTTTGGAGAGACTACTGAGTTTCTTAAACAAGGTCCAAACTTCATGAAAAACCAAAGGGAAAGGTAATAATAAGTCTTTGTGCCTCTCTCTCTCTCTCTCTCATATCTCTGTTTTTTTTTTTTTTGGTTTTGTTTTGCTTTGTCTCATCATATACAGTGGTTTTGTTCATGTTTTATTTACTTCTTGAAAATGCTAGTTTCATTTCAAACTGATTTATTAGCTCTGTTCTTTCAAACTCTTCTGATTTGTGTCTTGTAGGTGATTTTTTTTTTTTTTTTTGGATGGACAAATAAAATAAAAGCGATAAAACCAAGAAGTCCTTACTGATCAGAAGTGACTTTCACTGAGATTATAAGTCAATTCCTCACCAACTCATCTACGTGCACAGAATTCATTACAGAGTGTGAGAGGGTTACTAATTTGAAAAATGTTTTGTGACCCTAAAAATTGTGGTCTTAATGGCCCTAATTTCTTTTTTGAGTAAGTTTATTTTTTTATTTTTTTATTTTTTTACTTGATATGGAAATTAGGGCCATTAGGGTCACAGTTTTTTGAGCTACTAACCAAAGTCCTATAATATTAAAAAAAAATTTAATATGTTTTAAATGAATTTTTATTTTTTTTTATAAAAAAACATAAGGAAAAAAAAAAGAATCATTATTTTATATAGATGGTTACTTTTTGACTTCGGAGCTAAAATCAACCCTCCCCAAACAGTGTAGTTCACTTACAATTTTTCATATAATATCTAAGCAATGATTTTTGGTGAAGGTTAACAAGTGCTTTCTATACATTGTTTATTAACAATTGCTTTCCATACCTTGTTTATTATTGAGATTATTGTAAAAAGTGTTTTTAAAATGGTAAAAAAGTTTTGAAATATTTTAAACAATAATACTTTAGACCACTAAAAGTGGTGCTCTAAAAGCACCACTAGTGATGTGGCAATGGACGGGACCCATTGCTTTTTTTTTTTTTTTTTAAGTACTTGACAACTCATTAGTGGTGTTTTAGAGCACCACTTTTAGTGGGATGTATCATTACCGTATTTTAAAGGAGTGAAAAGTGTTATGAAATTGTTAGTAAAAAGGATATTGCGTTTTAAATTTTTTACCTGTTTATTTTTTTTTATTTTTATATGTTTTCCTTAGAACAAAACCCATGAATTTTTAGAACACAAAATTCTCCATGCCCAAATCGTTCTACCACATGCATTTCTTGCCATATAAAATTTATTTTTATCAAATCATTTTGACATATATATGACTAACCATCTTTGTAGTTGTTGAGGTAGAGTGGGTGTAGTTGGCATTAATTACTCGACCACATATCTAACTTAAATTAAATTTGAATAAAGATATTTTTGTTATATATATATTTGTGACCTGTTGCTTTAATTTCTATGAATATGTAAGCGATGGGGCAGCTATCTCTGTTTGTCGTGTCGCTTTTTTATTTTTATTTTTATTTTTATTTTATCATAATCAAACCTCAGCAACTGTGGACGCAACTTTATGTTTTGAGAGAAACCACATAAATCTTATACTTTTGTGTGTGAGCATGATTTACAATTTTTATATATTTATTTTTCTGTGTTTCTGTCACTGATCCTGATTAAGTGTCTTAGATTCGTAATCATAGTTTCTCTTGTAATCTAGTAGTAATAATATATTTTTTTAACTGTCACTGTAAAAGGTATGGGAGTTTTTTCAAATCACACATACTGGGATGCCCCACCATAGTATCAATGGACCCAGAAACAAACAGATACATACTCATGAATGAGGCAAAAGGCCTTGTACCTGGCTACCCACAGTCCATGCTTGACATCTTAGGCAAATCCAACATTGCTGCTGTTCATGGCTCCACCCACAGGCACATCAGAGCTGCTTTGCTTTCTCTCCTGTGCCCCTCCATCATCAGATCCCAACTCTTGCCCAAACTTGATGACTTCATGAGGTGCCACCTCAGCAATTGGGACAACACACTCATTGACATTCAACAAAAAACCAAAGAGGTGTTTGATTTAGTCTTTTTTTTTTCTTTTTTTTTTTTCTTTTTTCACAATGTTGAGCTGTTTTTAAGGTACTTGTGTTGCTCATTGTTTGTTGTTCAGATGGCATTTTTGTCGTCGCTTAACCAAATTGCAAGTATTGAATGGGAGTCCATGTCTGGGGAATTCATGCCTGAATTCTTTAAGCTGGTGTTGGGAACCCTTTCTCTGCCTATCAACTTTCCCGGAACAAATTACCACCGCGGTTTCCAAGTAAACTCAACAACTTATTTCTTAAGTACATGTTGCTTTTAAGTCAAGAAAACTAATGATATCTAAAGTATCCGATATGTTACAGTCTAATCATCAATTTTTAAAATTTGTGCTTTAGTCTAAATTAATAACGGGAGGAGGGATATTTGGCTCTCGGTTGGTTCATTTCAAAACAAACCAACAACTAACATGAAGGCGTAAATTTGGAAGCTATGTTTTACGGTTTTAAATATTTCTGTATGTATGTTTTGTCTAACTGAGATGTCTCACAGGCAAGAAAGAACATTGTTAGCATGCTGAGACAACTCGTAGAGGAAAGAAGAGCTTGCCAAGAAACCAAACATGACATGCTTGGTCTCCTAATGAATGGGGGTGAAGAAAACAGATATAATCTAACAGATGAAGAGATAATTGATCAAATGATAGCAATTTTGTATTCTGGATACGAGACTGTTTCGACTACTTCTATGATGGCTGTCAAGTATCTCCACGATCATCCCAACGTTCTTCAAGAACTCAGGGTAAGTGGATTTGACAACATGCTTTGTGCTCGTAGATAGTAATCTGTGTGTTCGGGCGCTCTTAAATCTAACTGGGATGTTTGTGTTTCAGAAAGAGCATTTGGCAATAAGAGAAAGGAAAAGGGCAGAGGATCCAATCAACTGGAACGATTTCAAGTCGATGAACTTTACACGTTCCGTGAGTATTTTTGAAGTTTTGAGCCTAGCTAGCAACTGATCACAGAACCGGTACAATGTCTATGGAAAGACATAGTTTTTAAAATAGAATCAAACAAATCTAGTAAAATTTTGTCAATTTATGTGTGTTCTATGCTCGTTTCTGTGTTTGCATAACTGAGGAATTGAAAAAGGGGTTTCAACTTGAAGAAAATTTGTTAGATTAATCTGGTGTTTATTGGGTGCAGGTGATCTTTGAGACATCAAGATTAGCTACAATTGTTAATGGGGTTTTAAGGAAGACTACACAAGACATGGAATTGAATGGTGAGTCTCTTATGTTATCTTCTAAATACCGATATAAATATAATGGTCCCTACTATTAGCTAGGTCAATCATAAAAGAGGAATGTACCACCATAACAATACCCTTTCAGCATGAGATTTATGTTATTGACATGATATGATTTTCAATGGTCTGGATGAGCCAATTGGCCATGTAAAACATAAGATTTCATCAACAAATAGATAAATCAAAGCACTCTCTGTTTCTACAGGGTTTGTCATTCCCAAAGGATGGAGAATATACGTTTATACAAGAGAAAACAATTATGACCCGTGTTTATATCCCGACCCATTAGCCTTCAATCCATGGAGATGGATGGTAAGTAAAAATCATAAATTCCTATGTTACCCATTTAGATTTATTTAGCTTAAAATTTGAAATTTCATGTGTGAGCAGTTGTAAGTTGATCGTAGGCTTGATAACACCGCAAATGAGTAAGGAAATAACTAATTTAACCTTGACTGCCAAATGCAGGACAAAAGCTCGGAGTCGCAGAACTACTTCTTCATGTTTGGAGGAGGCACTAGGCAGTGTCCGGGAAAGGAACTGGGAATAGCTGAAATTTCTACATTCCTACATTACTTTGTTACTAGATACAGGTAAACCACTAATTCAAAATTGAAAATAGATAGTGTAATAAATTACTTTCGTATTTTTTTGGATGAATTTTTATTAATACCCTAAATGTGATTTGCATTTTTTTTTTTAAATGCAGATGGGAAGAAGTAGGGGGAGATAAGCTAATGAAATTTCCAAGAGTTGAAGCACCAAATGGGCTGCACATTAGGGTCTCAAGTTTGTAACTGACCTTTTTTTGTTATGTAAAAAAGTAGAGATACAGCATACCACAAGGGACTTGTAGGGATGTACAATAATGTTCTAACATAATAGAGATTGATTCATTTTCCATTTTGGCCAACTTGTTTTGTCCCAAATTAGGCCCTCAATACTTGTTATTTGATATTTGTTCATTGAGTAATGCTTCAAAATAAAATATTAAAAAAAACTTAGAATTTATATACGTTATTTTAGTATGAGATTCTGTATACAAATTTTAGAAAAATAATAAAAGGGGATTATTTTTGTTATGCAGAAGGGGGTCACAATTGTTTTAACGATAAATAATTTTGGATAAATTATAAATACATTTTGTGAGATTCGTTTAAAATATAAATTGTTCTTTGTGATTTAGAAAATTATAAATATTTTTTTATCAGAATTTTTTATTTAACAGAATTAATTAAAAAATTAAAATTTATAATTATTTTCTTATATAATAATAGAATTATTTAAATTATTAATTATAATTTATTTCTAATATCATTAAAAAATTAATAATTGACTTGATGATTTATTAATAAAATGAACAATTTATTATTAAATTAAAAACATCAGGAGAAATGTAATTTTCATGAAACAATTCGTATATTCATTAAAGCTATTGTAGCAAATTTATGTGGTTTAGGGGAGGCATTAGATTAGGCCCGCCAAAATTGCGTCCAAACTCGTCCGCGGGCTAAGCCCAATGGGTTTTTTTTTAACCAAGCCAAACCCTTAGCCCAACCTTGCCCAATAGGCTTGGCTCAGATAGGCGAGCTCTTATGGGCCGACTTGCAGGCTTGCCCCAACAAACTGACATTTACAGACTATTTTCGAACATATATATATTTTTTTATTCTCTTTTTTTGTTGATATATTTTTACAAGCCAAAGGGTTAGGCTTAGGGCTAGGTATAAGGTTATCTGAATCACATAACTTGTCCTACCCGAATCAATCCGCATACAAATGGGTGGTTTCGTAGATATGTGGGTAAATGCTGTTTGGAATATGGTATTATTGCAGGTTGCGGGTGGGTTGCGAGGTTTGCCTGCACTCACAAGAACCCGCCCGCACTTAGACTTTTTTTAAAAAAAAAAAAAAAAAAAAAAAAAACTTAGACTGTTGATTTCATTCATCTTATCCTAAATATTTTTGCCCAACAAACCAAATCCTAATCTCTTAATAACAACAGCACTAAATAGCCTCTCTCTTCTCATCTCGCTCTCTTACTCACTCTTGTTCATACTCGTTCTTCCATATCTCTCTCTCTCTCTCTCTCTCTCTCTGTGGCGACTGGCGACCAATGATCGAAACTGAAAGAAGCAACTCTCTTTGTTGTGACTGGCGACCGGTGATCGGAACTGAAATAAGTTGATCAGAACTAAAGGTAATGCAAAAAAAATATGGATTTCGTTCTTTTCAATTTTTCACCTATTCCCTTTATGTTGATATATGAAGGGTTGTTCCCTTTATTAGGGCTATTGATTTTGAAGCACTGATACTGGTGAACTTTTATTTAGTTCATTCGTATGTGTCGGTGATTTTTAGAATAAAGAAGGGGAAAATCAAATTATTTTGCTTCATGAGTGTTTTGAAGAATTTAAACTATAATTGTTTTGCTTCGTTGATTTTTTAAAATAAAAAAGGGAAAAACAAATATGTTTTGAACTAGCTTTCTTTTCATCTCAGTTCTTAAAATTAATTTGTATTTTCTATTCGATTGTGAAGGTGCATATTTTGAATGACTAGTGATTATGCTTAATTCTGTTTAGAAAAAAAGATGTTTGCCTAACAGTAAGAAAATTTTTACTGAAAGTTTTGTTGAAGGCTTGGTTCAACAAACATATTTGTGTTCTTATTTTTAAATTAAAAATCTATTTCTGTTTTGTGTTCTTATTATTGAACAGTCATTTCCAATCTCTCAATATGTGACATTAAAAAATTAGACGTTAAATGAATCATGTGTTTGACAACTTCAAAAAGAGTTGAATCTGTTAATTATTTTTTTATATTATATTTATTATTTAGTTCTTATTTAATTTTCATTCTAAGTTTTGTAATCCAGTTTGAATGGAGGATAGTGTTGAATCTCCAGCAATCAATATTTTAACTCTGAAATCCTATAATTCTCAAATGAATTCCCCCTAACTGAACTCGAACCTAAGCCTCCTAAACCCCCAAAGAGAAAGCGTGGGGGTGGAGGGGGGAAGAACACCATCCACAGTTTAGGATTTTGAATGATTTGCTATGTTAATATTTGATTTTGTTGTGTTTTTAATTTTATAAGTTTTAATTCATTAATTATTAATGTTGAGCATTTTAGAAATGGGGGGAAAATGGTCTAAAATAAATATTTACAAAACGGAAAAAAAAGGCCCAAAAATAAATTTTTAAATAAAAAAGTCTAATCTGCAAACCACCTGCAACAACCGCAAATCTACGAATCCTATCCGCACAAACCGCAATCCGCACTATGGATGGTTGCGGGTTTAATTTTCCCAAACTAGATATATACGGACTGGTCCAAACAATAAGTTAAACCATTCAAAACCGAACCACGAGCACCCGTAGCTAAGTTAACGAGTAGGCAAACGGCCTGCTTCTGTTCAACCTACAAACTGGGCCGGACTTCAACCTCTCAGTCCAGCCTCAATCCAAGCCTCATTCGTTGGGCCGCCAAACTTGGAGCAAGCAATGAACAGTTAGGTCAAATGATTACCCTTGATCTAGACAGTATAAAAAGGGTTAATTACAGTTAGGTCAAATGATGACCCTTGATCTAGACAAATATAAAAAGGGTTAATTGGTAAGTCGTATGGCCTTAATACATGATAGTAATGACACACTCCAACTTTTTTATATTTTACTTAAAAAAAAAAAAGTAGCCATGAAGAGTATAACCTTGAGAGCGGAGAAGTAGCAAACCCTTCAGACGTTTGGGATGAGTTTTGAAAACATTTGGGATGAGTTTCCTTTTTATACGTATTCATATTTCTCTTGCGTCCATAATTTAAATTCTAAACCGTCTACTTATAGCTTTCACAATAAAAATTATTTATAAAGAAAATTAATTTCATCGGATATTTATAAATATATGAACAAATTACGTTTTATTTTATAAAATAAATAGTAAATAAAATTATAAACTTAAATCATAAAATCTATAAAATAAAATGCCATGTGTTTCTGTATTTATAGTTGTCTGATAAAATTAAATTTTCTTTAATAACTTTTACTGCAAGAACAACAAAGTTGTGTTTACGAGTTAGAAGTCATAAGAAGGGAATTGAGGGATATGATAAAATATGGAGGGGGTGGTTATCTCTAAGTTCACGTTTGTTCTCAGTATCTGTGATATGACTAAACTAAGGGATTGTTTGGGGTGTTTTAAAGAAGTGTACTTTTTATCTTTTTGGATTAAAAAGTTGAGAGGAAAAATATAGATGTTTGGGCTAATTTTTTGATTTTTTATTGAAAAATGTGTATTAAAAAATTGTATAAATTAGTGTGTAGGGAAAAATTAGGATTGGAAATTGTGCAGCCGTATTTTTTGACTTTTGATGAATAGTGATAACTTTTTAACTTTTTGAATAACTTTTTGACTTTTTAACTTTTTTTCAACTTGCCAAACTTGGCCTAAAATTGATGTGGTCCCTTTTTTCTTTTTCTTTTTTATATATAAGGTATTTTGGGTCAACTTACGTGCACCAGATTAAGTCCTACAGCCCAAACAAACCTTTTGAAACAGACTTTACGCCTTGTGATCCATGACCCAAAGTATACATGATTGATGTGGTACCATTCATTGTTTGGTTGTGAAATTAACTACCGGATTGATAATCCAATTGAATTCACAAACCCACTGAGCAGTGGGACTAGCATAGCTGATAGAAACATGGGATTGAGAAATGAGTCCCACGATGTTAGTGTTTGAAGAAAAATGCTCTGAGACTATTTCTTTTTAGAAATTCTCATAATTTTTTTTGGATCTCAATTATTGATGTATACGTGGGACCTATACCATCAATAATTGAGATCTAAAGAGGGTTGTGGAGTTTCCAAAAAAAGGGAGTCTCAATTATTATTGGTGTTTTGAATGGGACCACAGTGGTGGTGGTTATATTATACTGAGGGTCGGAACTACATAGGGTCCAAGGGCACATGTCCCTCTTATTTTTTAAAAATTACTCTTTTACTTTTAAATAGAAAAAAAAAATTCATTTAACTCCTTTTTAATTTTTAAATATGTTTTAAAATATTTATATCTCATTCTTCTTCTCTTTCTTTTTAATAAATTCTTTATAATTTACCATTATAAATATTTAATTTTATCAAAATATTCTCTTATAATTATTTCTATCTCTCTCATTTCTCTCTTGTTTTTCTCCACATCTATCTTCTTCTTCTTTATTTTATTTATTTATTTATTAACTAAAATAGCAAATAAAAGAAGCATCGGTTAATTAAAACATATCTAAGACACATAATTTTGACATCACATTGATCTTTGGTCATTCTATCACCAAATAAAAATTAGATTTGGTTAAATTTTATAATTGATATCGCTAAAAATTAATGGTACCCGCCCATGAATCAAAATCCTACCTCTGCCATTGGTTATATTTATTTGGGATAATTACATTTTACCTCTTTGTGGCTTCACGCGTTTTCACATTACTTTCCTGATGTTGATAAATGTACTCATAAATTCCCTGTGGTTTTGACTGAAGTGCAAAAGTGACGGAATCTGATAGACTTAATAGTGCGTGGGGTAGACGCGCCAGAGAAGCGTGTCTGTACTGAAATTAAGAATTTTGACACCAAATTTAGAGTTTTGAGTGACCAATTTGCCCTTTTCATAATCTGAGTTTTGTTTTGATCTTCAAGTTTTGGGTTTTGTTTTGGTGGATTAGAGTTGTTTATTAGTCTATATAGTCCATAATTTAAACTTTGTAAACCAACACTCTAATATTAAATATATATACACACACATAGATATACATATGAAAACAGAGCATTTGCTTTGAATAGTGGGAAAAATTACCAGTGATATGAAGAGGAATGCATTGAACTGCTTGGCAAGAATAAGAGAGATAGAGAGAAAGAGAGAGCTCACTCTGCATCGATTAAACGATTTGTAGTGGAGAAAGAGTGATTAAGGCCGAATTGTACATCATTGAGGCCGTTAATTAGGATCTCTTAACTTCACTTGCTTGTCAAAATGTATACTTTATGTGTGTTGAATGTCAATCAGGTTGTACATAGTCGAAGCATAAAATGAGCAAAAAGACAGAATTTGGAGCGAGTTGACTTTCCCGCACGTGCGTTGACTTTTTTTGGGAAAACGTGCCAGATGTTTTAAACCTGTTTGGAAAGACACCAGAGGTATAAATAGGCAAGAAAAATGCTGGATTAGGGTTCAGAAGTTGTTTTGTTAAGAAAGAGAGGCTAGGGTTTGAAAAGAAAAGGAACTTGAAGCTTCAAGTATGTCTCCCATGGTGGCTTCTTCTCCATCTACCTCCTTCCACTCCTCTATGAGTGGCTAGTCTCCTTTTCTAGGGTTTTGATGAGACCCTAACCATGTAATTAGTTTTTCTTTTTGATTTTCAATTATGTAAAAGTTTGAACAATTGTATGGTGTTTTAGAAGTTTTATATATACATTTTTTATTATTTCTTCAAGTATTCAGCTTTTTGTGATTATTGAATGTTTTCCATACAAGAGTTTTCTATTCTTTCACATTCAAGGTATGAGACGAATCATACTACGAGGGACGAGTCGTGTCACTACCCTAGTTTAGAGTGAACGATTTGCACTACTTGAGATGATTCGTGCTCGTACATTGAACGTGATGATTTTCTTGTTAAATGCTTTGAACTTGTAGTTGCGAAGCAATAATCCGTTCGAACTATAAGATAATTGTTTTTAATTGGAAACCCTATTTACGTGACTAGTGGTGGACTCTTTGCCCTAGGTTTTTTCCTCAAATCAGTAAATCCAATTTCATTTATTATTGATAATTTAATTACTTAGTTTAATTTATTTGTTATTAATTTAGGTTATGAATAATCAATCTTTTCATCAAAATTAATTTAGGAATTTAACAATTAAATTAGTTTAATTTCACAATTGTCCCTGTGGATCGATACCTGACTTGCCATTATTCTAAAAGAATTTGGTGTAGTATAGTGTTTAATTTTGGTGTGTTCAACGACCCATCAAAGAGATTTGGGGGTGAATTGTGATGAGCATCGTGGTGGGCTATAAGACCTGTACGACTGGTTGCTTCTGTCTTTCTCACTTCTTCATAAACAATTTGCCCTCTTCTATCTTTTCAACTCCAATCCTCTTCACTTTTTTTTCTCCCAGTTTCTCTATCCATTATTTGAAAATGGGATCAAAAACATAGATTTTCCACTTCTGGGTCTTCGACATTGAATTAATTTAAGCTTCCAAAGAGTTTATTTTTACCCGATTATGTGAAGTGGGTTTTCGAGATCAAACTTTAAAAATGGCACCATCGTTCGACTGGAGGTCGAAAGAGACCCACAGAGGTACACTAGTGGTAGTGAAGATGGATAATCCCAACAACTGGTCCATGTTGAGCTCCAATCCCCCTTCGACAACGACAACGACAACGACAACGACAACGACGATTTCTTCCTCCATTTCGCCAACTCTACGGGCCGAGACAAAGCCCGCAACAAGAATGCCAAACAAGGCTGAGATTGCTGCGTATTTCAAGGGTTAACATTTTATAGACACCCCATTTTTGACCGACCTTAAGACTTAGACGTCATCGATTGAGCGCTTGGTGATTGCGCATATTGTGCTCGTTCTGAGGTTGTGGAGTCTCGGCTGAGAGCTTTGCCTTCGGATTTCGGGACTCTTTTGTGCTTTGTCTCGGTTTGCGAACCAGGTCCTGTTTTCTCTTCTCAAAGGGAGGGAGACGTCTCGTAGACCATCTCTCAGTGGCCGTAGGCTACGTTTCATGGTCGTAGGCCATTTTTCTCGTTTGGAGACCAGTTTCCGGTTTTCAGAGCCGTCGGCCGTGTGCCTCGGTTCGGGACTGCTTAACTACCTCCGTTTGCTCCGGTTTTTGGCACACACCTTGTTTCCTCTCTCTAGAGGGACACTGTGGCCTGGGAGACCACCTTTGTGGTAATACGCCACCTTTGGTGCCTAATAGCCTGTTTTCGGGGCCCCCGGCTGCGCGTTTTGGCCCCCGAACCCTCGTTTTGCATCGGTGTGGGTTCATTTTTGGCATGGACCTTATTTTCATTGTTAGGAAGGTGGTACAAGGCTGGGAGACCACCTTTTCTTCTTGGAGACCACCTTTCTCCTTGGAGACCACTTTTCTCTCTCCTCCAGCCAGTTTTCTTGTCGGGAAACTGGTCTCCCTCACTTTTGAGCCACAATTTCGAGTCTCCCATACCACCATTGTGTTGTACTCATCTGGGAGGCCACCAATATGGGTAGGCCGACCAGCTTTTCTTCCTGACCCTTTTGAACCTTGCTAGAAAGCTGGTTTTCCTCTCTCCTGGGTCACATTTTCGGGTCTCCCACATCACCACTGAGTTATATTCACCTGGGAGACCACCAATATGGGTAGGCCGACCACTTTTTTTGAGTTGGACCTTTTGACCTGGCTGGCCGACCACGAAAGGTGGCTGGCCGACCACCTGGTCTGGTCGGCCGACCACTTGAACTGGTCGGCCTATTCCCTCATGTTTTGTTTTCCTGAGTTGCTTCCAGTTGTGCCAGCTGGGAGGCATTTGCTGCATCCTCCATACACATGTATGGAGGATGTTTAATCTTGCTTCCAAGCTTCCAAGAGAAGCTTTAGACCTTTTTGGCTATAAGAGAGACCCTCCTCTCCACTTGCAAGGGTTGAACATTTTGGTTGAGATAGATACACCCCACCCTCCATAGCTCTCTTCTTCAAGCTCCAAACCCTAATATTCTTGGCCATTTACACTACACCTCATAGCCTACCACCTCCATCATCCATTCAATCACCTTGGAGCTGTTTTTCAGAGGTTGAAGGCTCACCTTCTTGGTCCAGAACTTGAAGGCTCATCATTTCCCCCATTTTTTCATTATTTTGCTTCATAACTTAGCCCTATTTGAAAGCATTTTTGGGTTTCGACATAAACTGAAAAAAGTCTTGCTTTGATCTTCTAAACATGTTTGTTTAAGGTCTCTTTTCTGTTTGGGGTCATCTACCCCCTTTCATGCTCCATTTCCTCATGCTTTGAGCCATGCATTTGAGCATTTGCATTGACCTTGGTTTGGCCTTTTAGATGTGTTTTTGAGCCCTAAAATCAGAGAGGGGTGACCCTCTCATCCTTGTTCTCTTTACTAGCTTTGTTGGCCTTCGAAAGGGGCCCCTATTTGCATGTTTCAAAGCCATATTTTAGGCCCTATTTGGTGAGTTTTAAGGTCTGCATGAACTCTGTCTGGAGCCCATTTTTCTATATAAAGTGTTTATTATGCATGTGTAGAGCAATCCTATTCAAGGCCTTTCAAAGGGGTTTTCACTTGCATGCTTCCTAGACTAATTTCAGGGCCTTTTTGGTGAGTTTTAGGGTTGTCATAACCTCTTTCCAGAGGTGGTTTTTCCATTTTGTATGTCTATCTTGCATGTGTAGAACAACCCCTTGCATGGCCCTCCAAAGGAGCCTATCATTCTTGCATGCATTGACTAAGTTCCAGTGGTTATTTGGGCATATTTTGGCATGTCATACTTCTGTTTTTGGCTGGTTTGGTGAGCCCTCATGTGCTTCATATAGTTGTAGTGCAACTCATGGTTCACTAGCTTTCTTTGCATGCTTTGTTGACCCTTGATTTTAGCACTTTTTGGCCATGCCTTCAACTGATTTTGTGCATATTTTGGACTGCCTTAGCTCTGTTTTTGGCTCTCATGGTCGAATGATGTTTGTTTTGCATGCTTGTAGTTCAATACCCATGCTTAACTTTGAGTTTTGAGGCTCATTCCATGCATATACTGAGGTGTGTTCATGTTTTGGGTCCATTATACATCATATTTCAGAGCTTGTATCAATGCCATATTGCCATGTTTTATACTCCTTAAGTCTGCTTGAGAGTTGTCCATGAATGCCTTGTTTTCGGGCCATTGAATGAGCTCCATTTCCTTGCATGTTGAGCCACCATTTTAGGCCATTTCCCCACTGTTTCAGACCTGCCTAGGGTCTGTTTGGGGTTGGTTTTTCTATTTGTGCATCGCTTTGGGTACCTCTAGTGTAACGCACTCACTAGTTTCGGTACCCGAGCCACCTAGCATGCATTGTGTGACATATTTGCATATTTCGGGACCATCTTTTATGCCATTTCAGAGCTGTATCATGTCCCATTCTATGCCATGTTTCATCCTTTGCCAGGTTTAGTTAGAGTTGCATGTTATGCCTTAGGATCGGTCCTTTGCATCCATGCATGTTTGCATTGTGTTCGGCTGTCTCATTTCCACCATTGGCCATTGATGTGAGTGTGGATGAGGTCTACTCATATTGGTGTAAGTCCATCATGCATTGTGTGTGCCATTTTAGTCCATAGCATTGCATATGCTAGGTTACATGTTAGTGCATTATGCATGCCATGTTGTGTCTCGTGCATTGTGTAGGCCATTTTAGTCCATAGCATTGCGTATGCTAGGTTGCATGTTAGTCGCATTGTGTATGCCATCTCATTTGCATTGTGTTTGGGATAGGAGTTAGCCCAAGCACGGGAAACCAGGGACGTTTCATACTCAAAGTGACAAAACGTGTCTCAATTCCCGGTCGCCGACACTCCGGATTACCCATAATGGAGTCTAGGCCTTGTTGTGTTGTCATGTGCATTCATTTCACATCGAGTCGTGCAATTCGACTCCTCGGCCATCATGCATCGAGATGCGTGATTGGTGGCACGAGGATCGAGGTGTGCATATATATGTGAAAATGCTTTGCCATGCCCCTTTCTTGCTCTCTGTTGCCAGCAAACCAGAAATCAGCAGCCTTCTAGAGCTTTGCACGGTATTCCGTGATTAATTGCAAACAGAGGCAAATCGGGGCATCGCGAGGAATTTTCCGACAAAGCGACTCGAGCATGCATGCATCTTTCATCATTCGGAGCAAGAGCTGAGGCAGTCCACTTCATAGCTTGCATGCTAATTTATCCGCTTTCCTAGTTAATTTGTTAATTAATTAGGGTTTTGTAATATTTAATTATTTATTCGGACTGTAATTATTTATTCGGACTGTATTATTTATTCAGACCCTCCGAGCGAGGGCACAATTGTAATAAGTGTGCGTGTGTGTGATGTATGTCTTCCAACCCCACGTCTTTCTCCCTTTTATTTACCAGCTTATGATGGTTAGATTAGGGCATGTTTCAATTAGCATACTTATGCTCGCATGTTTGCATTCATTCATCTGTCTTGCATGCATCGGGCTCAGCTCATCATACTAACTGCATCGTATTTCAATTCCAAGTTGAATACGTGTTAGCTGTAGCATCTCATATGTCATTCTTAGAATAGCCGAGCCTATTATAGTTGCATTTTGCATGTGTTGCATTAGGCATTTCAGCATAGTTAGGATCATGCATGGATTTCTAACATAGCTTTTGTTTTGGCTTGGAGTACTTGGTAAGTGTTTATGCTTTAGCATCTTTGCATGTGTGTGAGTGACTGCCATGATAGCATGCTTACCATGAGGCTATGTGCTTACGTGATATACCTGCCTGAATGCCTGTGGGTGAAGGTTGGATTATCTGAATTGGAATAATGCATTGACTGTGAATTTTAAGCCCACTAGATAGTGGCAAATCACCATGTTTTCTAAGCCCACCTGAGAGTGGCAAATCCACATTTTAGCCTACTTGCGAGTAGCAAACCGTTTTCAAAACAAACATGAGATGTTTCGTTCCAATTCAGGCGACTCAGTCTATACTTGTATGCTGTGTGCATCACGTAGTAAATCTAGGCTAATAACCGGAATAAGAGCACATAATGTTTTCAAAACTCAATATCATGGTTAGTAGAGGCCGATCTTTGATTGGGCGAGAGGGGGTGCTCACGAAGTGACCTTCCCCAATCGTACCCAAGTTCCCGAGCCGAGGCAACTTTGGTGATGACGGACACGTGGCCTTAGGCAACGAGTCAGGGTTTCCTAAATTCCCCCAAAATAAATATTTAGGTGGTGACTCTGTATCTGGCAAAGCAGTCCATGTTTGGCACTTCTTTCAAAAAAATCTGTTTTCAAAAACGATTTGCCGGATTTGGACTCTTTGATGATTCATCGGTCTTGCATTGCACTCTGCGAGATTAGATACAGGACTGTGACATTGAGTCTTGAACTGTAGTGAGCCCAAATAAACAAAACGGGATTTCCCTCTCGGGACGTTCGGGGACGTCCACACATTTTGGTTCCCCAAATCTTCAATTTCAGTACTTGTATGTGCCAGCTAACCAATTAAACATTAAGGGTTTGTTTGATTTGGTGTATTCGAATTGGGTTTTGATTCGGGTTGAGTACCTAACTCCATCTCTTCAGTTCCTTACCAGTGTGTGTATGTAGGAATGGCAACGGGATAGGGTAGGGCCGAGGATCACATTTCTCGTCCTCGATCCTCGATGGTAAAAATTTTTTCGTCCCCGACCTCGATCCCCAACGGGGAACCTATCACCGTCCTCGTCCCTGCCCCCTCACGGGGATCGGGTTCCCCTGACCCCAAAAATTCCTCGGACCAAAAAAAAAAAAAAAAAAAAAAGCAAACAGCAGCAGCAACAACAACAACGATTCAATAACATTTTCAACATCATCAACAACAACATCATCAACATCATCAAACAACATCAATAACAACATCATCAACATTACAAAGAGGGAGAGAGATCTGAGTAGAGAGAGAGAGAGAGAGGTTGATTTACTCAGATCTGCCGTGGCGGAGGGAACCGACGCCGAAGTATGGAGGTTCGATGACTCTAGCATCGTGGCAGTAGCGGTGGCGCGGAGGAGGAGGAGACGGTGTTCTCTCTGATTTGGCGACGATGTTTGGTGCTCTCTCTCTTTTTCTTTGCTCTCTGCTTTCTTTGCTTGGATGAGGAGAAAGTGGCGCTGATTCGGTGCTCTCTCTCTCTCTCTCTCTCTCTCTCTCTGAGTGAGTGAGTGAGAGGGAGAAAGAGAGAGATGAGAGACGGTGAGGAAGAGAGAGAGAGTAGATATGAAATGAAAAAAGATGAAATGAGAGAGAGAGAGAGAGAGAGAGATAGAGAGAGAGCGAAACAGTTAATCAAAAAGTATATATATATCACTTCGGGAACAAACGGGACTGGGGCTTGGACACTTATCACCATCCTCGGCCCGAAATTGATCGGGGGTTGATTTTTAAATACCATCCCGGTCTTGTTGGGGGTATTTTTTTGGGGGGGGGAAAAAAGTTCAAATTGGGGTTAGGGGATCAGATCCCCGTCGGGTCGATTTCGAATTACCATCCCTATGTATATGTTGCTCTTCCTTATTTAGAGCTTGGACAGTTTAGTGCTCAATTTGAGTTGGTTGTGGATCCGATTAAAGAAGATTAAACTTGTTTCCAAAAGAGACCCACTGGATCTCGAGTCTGGCAATGGGGGATTCTTACCCATGGTTCTTGTTTAGATCCTCATGTGCAATGAAAAAGAGGTAGATTTTTGTTTTGATCTTCATAATATATATATATATATACACACACACATATATAGAGAGAGTTCATAGAGAGAAGAAAAATGGAAACAAAATGGCATTCATAAGAAAATTGAAGAAAAAAATAATGGTATTCTAGTATTTTCAATAATTCCGTCACGTTCCGTCACTTTTACACTACAGTCAAAACCACAGGGGATTTATGAGGACATTTATCAACGTCAGGGAGGTAATATGAAAACGCATGAAACCACAGGGGGTAAAATGTAAGTATCCCTATTTATTTTGTGGTTAATTTATGTCTTTTTCTTTATGTCTTTTTTTGCAAATAATTTATTTGTAAAAGAAACATTTAAAATTTTTAATAAATACTAAAAAATTATGATTTTTTATATTTAGTAAAATTTTAAACAAATTTTACTCAAAATTTATATTTTAAATGTCTCTAAATTAAAAAGTACAGAAAAAATAATTATAACATTAAAAAAATATGAAAAAATAAAAAAATTTAGTTATATATATATTAATATTATCTATAATATTATTAATCTGCTAGCTTATAAATAAATATTTTTTATTCTATATTTCTAATTTAATACCATTGTAGTAATAATTTCTTTTATTCAATTTTAACGTATTCTTATGAAAAAACGAGTCCTAAACGCTTAACAAGTCATGGAGAATGGCATGCGATGAGTGGTCACGAGAGGTCTGAGTCTCCTCCTTCACCTTTCAACTTCAACGTGCAAAATGGCCAAACAGGGTTGGTTTAAACACACCTCCCTCTCTCTCTCTGTGTCTGTGAAGAGTGTCAAACACGTTCTCACTCCACCGATGCATGACATGTGCTCCAGCGAAAGTCAAGCCGGCTCTCTTCTCCATTCAATTAGAGAGAGAGAGAGACATCTATGGCTGCCTTGGGGTTGGGATGTCATTAATTATTTTTTTTATATGATTTTTTTTTTATAATAATGTTACGAATATTAAATTTTTTACTAAATAAAAATATTAATCTCATATTTATATAAGACATTTGATTATTTATTTAGTAAAAAATTTGAGAATTATAACATTTTCTTTTTGATATGAAGATGTCATTAATTATATGATAAGGACGGCGCCACATTGATGTGTTTTTGAGGCTTCTATAATCTATAATAAAAATTTTAAAAATATTTGAAATTTATATAAAAAATTTATGATTTGACTCACAAGAATTTGTTTATAGATGTCAATATTTAATTTATTACACATTTAATAATAAAGATCCAATTTTTTTACTATATCACTGTAGGTAGATTTGTAAGTCTAAGAATATAAATCTCTAATATTTCTCTAAAATTTAAAATAAATAAATAAAAATCACACAAGTAATATGTATGTTTTTGCTAGTCACTTTGTCACATCTAAAATCTAAAATATATATATATATATATATATATATATTAAACAATTTGATATGCTAATATAAATTTGAGAAATGCGAATACAATAGTCTGTCAATCCACTCTACTAAATTTTGAAAAAGGCTAGGGACTAATAAGATAGTAACAGAGTTTTTCAAATTACTTTTATAATTTTTTTTTCATTAATATATAAATATTTTTTTAAAATTACACTGAAATGAAATTTTCCCTTCATTCTTATTAATATATAAATATTTTTTTAACATTAGACTGAAATGAAATTTTCCCTTCATTCTTATGACCACAGACTACTCCACCCTAAAATATTATATACAGCCCGCTGAATAAAATATAATTTAATGTGAGAAAAAAAATAATAATTTCAGAAATTCGAGGTGGTGGGTTTCCAATTTCACGTGCAGTCCTCCAGAATTTCCTCTATTATTGTTTCCAATGCGTCTTCAATTCTTGGATTGGAGCTTATTAGAGTCAGCATTATGCACTATTTGTTTCCAGTTTTTTAAAAATATTTTTCAAAAAAATTTATTTTCTTTATTTTCATATTTTTAATTTTTATTTTTACTGATTTTTTAAATATTTTTAACATTTTTTAAATTTTCAGACACACCAAACATAAAATACACTTAAGAAATATAATTTTCGTGATAAAAAATCTTCAAAAAATTCACTAAATACCAAACATATAAAAAAAATAAATAAAAATTCAGTATATTTTTCATATTTTTGTATATTTATTAATTTTTAAAAATATTTTTTCACAAATATTTTATTTTTTAGATATATCGAAGTAAGGTAATCTAAAAAAGTAAAAAATATTTAAAATTTAAAAATATTCACTAAAAATAAAAAAATATGAAAAATAAAAAATTCAATTTTTAGAAAATTAAATTTAAAAAATTGAAACCAAATATACTGATTATTATTATTATTTGTATTATTATATTCACGCAATGCTTTTCCAGCCTGCCCACAAGTTCATGTCCTCTGTTTGTTTCCTCAGAAAACTAGGGAAAACACATTTTAGTTGGAATTTTCAACAATTGATGAAAAGATATTCCAAAATTTAACAAAAAATTGTACCAAATTTTTATTTTGTAAAAAAAAAAAATTCAATTACAAAATATCATGGCCCCATCTTATGTAGTGTAATTCCCCTAAATGGCAAATTTTCAGCCTAACATGTCTGACATTTTAAAAGTCAGATTTTATTTTTCAACCTAATTTTCTAAAATTAGGTTCAATTCAACCCAATAGTTCATTGTACTTATTAGTTATTGCTTTATTTACGAAGTTAAATTATTTCATTAATTCGATCTAGTGCATATTTATTATACCATACTTGCACGTTACAATTTATTTGAAGTAGTTTTTAATAAAATTTACATTTTAAAGTCAAATTATTACAAAATAAAAACAATTTAAATACATACATTAAAAGAATTGAGGTTAAAAATGTTGTGCACTTCTAGCTCACAATTAGCTGACAATTGTTATAAAGTTAATAAAGACTAACACAACTAATATATCAAGTCCATCAATCCCAACAACCCAATACAGTTGGGGAAATTACTTAATAATTTTAAAATATCACGTGGTTATATTCCATATTAATTACTAATTACTTAACCCTCATGTTATTTCTCATTCCCAATATAAATCGTCGATTCTTACCCTTCTCTATCAATTAAAACCTTATGAAGTACCACATGTTCATATTCTGAGAATATTGAATAATCACCCATAAACTACTATCACAAAAGGTATTAAACTCTTCTCTATATAAGTTTAACCAAAAAACTCACTCTACAAAAGGTATTACACACCTATTAATTCAAATGTCATGATTTAACGAAAAATTGTGCTCTATCTTGTGTTTAACTTGATTCATTCCCAATCAAACTTCTCAATTAGAGAAACCCAACAATTTCAACCATGTATTGTCAATTTAAGAGGTACTTGAGGGCCATCAGAATTAATGAATGCATCATGTAAAAGAATTAAAATAGATATTAAGAAATGAAAAATGGTTGAGACCATTAAAAGTGGTGTTCTAATAGCACCACTAATGATGTGGCATGTCTTTTTTTTTGACATTTCCACTGCATTAGTACTATTAGTAATCTTTTTTTTAATGGTATGAATAATTGTTATGAAGAAATTTTAAAAAAAGTAATATATTTTATATGAAAGGTTGTGTATTAAAAAAAAATCAACTTTTTTTAAACACGTTAAAAAGACTATAAGAAAATAGTAACAATAATAATTAATTATACATCATATAGTGAGATTTATCATAAAAAATATTTGGATTACTCAATTATGTTTTTATGTAATTAATTTTGTGGTCAATTTTATGACTATAGACTTGTTCAAATAAAAAAATTATTTTGAACAAACCACAAAATTATTATAAAAAATAACAAAAATGAGTGAAACCACTGAAAAGAGGAGCATTAATAGCTCTAAAGTGGTGTGGGTCCTACATGATGGAATGTTTTGCTCTTGTATTTTTTTTTTTTTGAATTTCCACCTCATTAATGGTCAATTAGTGCTCCTAAATTAGTGAGATGAATCATTGTTAAAAAAATAACAAAAATGTTAGAGGTCCCAAAAATTCTACCAAAAGTTAATTAGTGCTCCTAAATTAGTGAGATGAATCATTGTTAAAAAAATAACAAAAATGTTAGAGGTCCCAAAAATTCTACCAAAAGTTTTACCAAATGTCTCACATGGGTGTGGGACCCACATGAAACCCACATAAGTGTGGGTCCCACACCCATATGAGATATTTAATAAAACTTTTAATAGAATATTTAGACTCTCTATCATTACTCAAAAAATAATTCACCATATATATCACATGATGAGACTCATTGTTGACTGTTTGATAATTGTGCTCGCTCAGTGACAGCCACTCCAACCTTCATTAGCTATATAGTCTCTTTAGCATTTTTAATTTTTTGTATGTAATTATACAAAAATTATAAAATTTATTATATTTTTTCCAAAATTTAAATCTTAAGAAAAATTAGTTCAATTTACCCAATTAATAAATGTATAAATAAACAAAATAAAAATAAAACTCCACATTGAATTTTGAAAAGAAAAAAGAAAAAAAGGAACTTCAGGCCTCGCAAGTAAACCGGGACACGACCAAGTCCTCCACCGTTTGTCTTTCAATTTACTCTCCTCCGACACCTCTCCGATCTTCCTCTCTATATATACCGCCACACATTCACTCCCATTTCTCTACCAAACTTCTCTCTCTCTCTCTCTCTCTCTCGCTCTGTCTCTCTACAATGGCCACTCCAACGTTTCTCCTCAAGGACGAGCTCGACATCGTCATACCCACGATTCGAAACCTCGATTTCCTCGAGATGTGGAGGCCTTACTTTCAGCCCTACCATCTAATCATTGTCCAGGACGGTGACCCTTCGAAGACCATCAAGGTCCCTGATGGGTTCGATTACGAGCTCTATAATCGTAACGATATTAACAGGATTTTGGGTCCTAAGGCTTCTTGCATTTCCTTCAAGGACTCTGCTTGTCGCTGCTTTGGGTATATGGTTTCTAAGAAGAAGTATATCTTCACCATTGACGATGATTGCTTTGTGAGTCTTCCTTCTATTTGAGTTTTTGTTTTTTAATCTGGTTTTTTGTTTTTTAATGATAAAGTTTAGATCTTGATGCAGCTATGTGTTTTGGGTGTCAATTTGGTAGATCTGTTTGATAATGACTTGTTATGATCTGGGTTTTTGAGAAAAATTGACTGTTTGATTGTTGGGTTGTTCTTTGGTGTCACACTGTTGGTTTCTTCTAGCCATGTAGCTTGTTTTGCTTTGTATGTTTATTATTTTTGTTGTCAGTTTTTCTTTTTGGCAGAGTACTTGATGGGGTCTAGTAACTTTTTTAAAAACTAGCTTGTCGGTGCAAATGTGATGCATTTGTAATTAATTCAACATAAATTATATCTAATTTTACATCTCAATTTTTTGTGTGATTTGTTAAATGAAGAAAATGGATTGAAATTGATAACTGTTTAACATTATGTGTGTATTTTTGGAAGAATAAGTGCAAATGTGATGTGTTTGCAATTTTACGTATACATTTTTTGGTGATTTGTTAAATGAAGAAAATGGATTGAAATTGATAACTGTTTAACAATATGTGTACTTTTGGAAGAAAAAAGAATAGCTTAACAAACCTTCAAAATCTTATGAGTTGTGTGCTTTATATAATACTGTAGATAGTATAGATTCACTTGGTCAACTTCAAACAACTTGATTAGGTCTCTATGACTGCTTGGTTTTGTTAATGAGTGATTTTGCTGATATAGAATTAATCTTTTTGAATCACAAAAATTATCTGTAATGCCAAACATTGGGATGGGATTGGTTGCTTTGTTATTTTAATATCCAGATTGAAGTTTGTGGTTGTTTGCTTTGAATCTCATAAACTAGAGTTTATTGATGTAATTTGAATAATGCTAAATTGCTAATAGTGAGATCTTACAGTTTGATTGTTATTTTAACAACTTTTCCTTCTCTGTACTTTATTTTATTGTACCATCAATTTTGCATGTTATATTCAAATAATTCCCTTTGAAAGACACTTTATAAATACTTTCTAGGTAACATATCTGGGGAATCATGCTTTTGTAGTTCATGATTAACTGGTTACAATGTGATCTACAGCTGTAGAATGGTTAAAGATTTTACATCTTTTTGAATCATTGTATATTAGTAACAAGGTCTTCACTTTTTCTCTTTTTTAATCTTTGGTTGGTGGGTCCAGATTGTTAAAGTAACCATAATCCTGACTTTAGACAGCAATAAAATACTTTAGTTAATGGCCAATTCTCTCGATAGAGACCTCTAATATCAAAAAGGTATAAATTGGATTCTTGCTCTTGCGTATGAACTGTCAAAAAAGATTAAAAGTAACAACCATTTCTCCAGTTGGAAAATCACTACTACATCCTACATCACAAGTATAATTAATCCGCTGTTTATTATTATTGCCAGAAAACAAAAATTTGAATTATGAATTTGTGGGTTGTGTATTAATCTTGGCACATGACTGACATGATTGTTCTTAAACCGCTTACCTAGTACCTCTCTCAATCTCTGTGTACAACCTTTTTATGGTTAGGGCATGCATGTTATGCCCAATTGCTTTGTTTATTTTAGTTACTAATTCACCGACATTTTCTTTTGGTAGTTGAATAATTATCTAGTTTTTAACTGTGGGTATTTTTACTTAGCTTAATGATGTGAAACCCATATTGATGCTTAGTTTTTTTCTTTGGGTGAATAATATTGATGCTTAGGTTGCTAAAGACCCATCTGGCAAAGAGATCAATGCCCTTGAACAGCACATAAAGAATCTTCTCTGCCCATCAACTCCCAATTTCTTCAACACCTTGTATGATCCTTTCCGAGATGGTGCAGATTTCGTCCGTGGATACCCTTTTAGCCTTCGCGAGGGTGTTCCAACTGCTGTTTCTCACGGCCTCTGGCTTAACATCCCAGATTATGATGCCCCCACACAGCTCGTGAAGCCTCTTGAGAGAAACACTAGGTTTTTTTTTTTTTTGCCTTAACAAACCAATTGACTTGAAAATTATGAATCCTTGATTATATGTGTTTATCTTGTAGGTTTGTGGATGCGGTTATGACAATACCAAAGGGCACCCTGTTCCCTATGTGTGGCATGAATCTGGGATTTGACCGTGATCTTATTGGCCCTGCTATGTACTTTGGACTCATGGGTGATGGTCAGCCAATTGGACGCTACGATGATATGTGGGCTGGCTGGTGTGTCAAGGTACCTTTTGATTTGTGAAACATAATTGAGTTTTTCAGAAATCTTTTAAGAGCCGATTTTACTTTTAACAAAGAAGAATTATTCACTAATATCAGAATGTTGTTGGTTGTTTAGGTGATATGTGACCATTTAGGATGGGGAGTGAAGACAGGGTTACCCTACATTTGGCACAGCAAAGCGAGCAACCCGTTCGTGAACCTTAAGAAAGAGTACAAAGGCATCTTCTGGCAAGAAGATATCATCCCATTCTTCCAAGCGATCACTCTTCCCAAGGACTGCACCACTGTGCAACAGTGCTACATTGAACTGTCGAAACACGTCAAAGAAAAGCTCGGGAAGATCGATGAATACTTTGTCAAGCTAGCCGATGCCATGGTGACATGGATTGAAGCTTGGGATGAGCTCAACCCGGGCAAGGGTTCTGCTAAATGAAAGGTTTTGACTGGGAATGGCAATAGTTCATCTATGATATGATGATTAATTAGTGTTCTTAAACATTGTAATCTTTATTTTCTTTGTATTTTCTGGAGATTTGTCTCATCGATGATTGGGTCTAGAGATTGGTTGATGTAATGCTTTAATACTCTTGAAATTTTGATGTGCTTTAGAATAATAAATGAGATATATACTTCATTCAGTTTTGACTTTACACCCAGAAATGCTTGTATGTTTATTACTTGAAATTTTGATGAGTTTAGAACAGCAAATGATAATATACTTCATTTATTTTTGAATTACAACCTGTTAGCAGGTATTTTAATATTATAATGATCTTCCGAGCTCCAAGATAAGTCATTGTCTAGTATTTGCTAGCCTTATCCATCCAAGTCTTTGCTAGCCTTATCTATCCAAGTCTTCTCCAAGTCTTTGCTAGACTTATCCATCTAAGTCTTCTTCAAGTCTTCTCATTCATATCCATTCCAAGGTCTTGGTCAAGTCTCTTGTTATCTTATCCACCAAGAACCTTGCTTATTAAGTTTTCTTTTCTATATATTTTGAACATATGTCATATCTTAAATAGACACGAGAGAAGAAGTTTTTGTTCCTTAGAAGTTTTGTTCCTTTGTTATGTCTAGTGTGAGATTATCAGGCAAATAAAAAGGTGTGTGTGATAAAGCTTTGGGTTCAACCAATTGTGCAGTATTGGTAACCATACGACTTAGTCGGGCTGTTGTATCCTGGGGGGACAAGTCAAGGTTTTTTCTGCTGCACCGGTGTGAGGCTTTGCCTAACCGCAGAGGGCTTGAATCTCCTTAAAGAGAGCGAATTTCCGCGCCTCAGCCCTTCAATAATTATTGTAACTTTATTTTTTGTATTTTCTGGTGTTTTATTTGTAATTATCACCAACAATTTTAAGGAGATTCAAATAGCAAAAGTTCATGGAGCCAGTACTGGAGAACCAACGAGAATACCGGCGATCTCAACAAGCCCTTCCGGTTCAAGGGAGCTCATTTCAAGAGATGGAAAGGCAAGGTGCTTTTCTACCTCAGTCTCCTCAAGGTGGCGTATATCCTAACCGAGAAAAATCCAAACAAAGTCCCCACTGAAGAGATGACCGACGAGGAGTATGCTGCTCATCTTGAAAAAATTGAGAAATACAACACAGATGAGTATAAATGTCGATACTATCTTTTGAATTGTCTTTCAGATCAATTTTATGATTATTATGATACTACTTACACCACTGCCAAGAAAATTTGGAAAGCCTTGCAGAACAAATATGACACTGAAGAGGCAGGCGCTAAAAAATATGCTGCAAGCCGTTTTTTCCGCTATCAGATGATAGATGGAAAATCAGTGGTGGAGCAAGTTCAAGATTTTCAGATGCTAGTGGCTGAAGTTAGATCCGAAGGCATCAAAATTGGAGACAATCTTGTTGTAGCAGGTATTGTTGACAAACTTCCATCATCTTGGAGGGAGTTCCAGAAGTCGATGCGTCACAAGCAAAAAGAGACGTCCTTGGAGACTCTAATCACACGGATTCGGGTGGAGGAGGAAGCACGAGGACAAGATGCGCTTATGACACAAGAGCATTCCACTGCAAAGGTAAATTTAACTTCTGGAAATACTTTACCTAAAGGTCGATTTCATAAAAATAGTCACTTGAAGCCAGTTAAGAAAATCTGGAAAAATACTGGAAGGCCACAAAATAAAAATTACCCGAGGCAAAAGAAATGGAACCAAGAACCCCCTTCACAAGATTGACAAATGTGACATGTTTTGTGTGTGGCAAAAGTGGGCATATTGCTCGAACTTGCAAATTTCGGAAACAACAGTCTCGACCACAGGCTAATGTTACCGAGGAACCATTTGTGGCTATGATCACAGATATTTTTATGGTTCAATCTGTAGAAGGGTGGTGGGCAGACTCTGGTGCCAATAGGCATGTCTGCTATGATAAAGATTGGTTCAAAGATTTCACTCCTTTTAATGAGGAGAGGACTGTTATGCTTGGTGACTCCAGTTTAACCAAGGTGCTCGGGTGTGGGGATGTTGAGCTGAATTTTACCTCTGGACGTGTGCTTGTTTTAAAAGATGTGTTGTACACACCGTCCATGAGGAAAAATTTGATGTCGAGTTATTTGCTCAACAAAGCTGGTTTCAAGCAGACTATTGAATCTGACCAATATGTAATCACTAAAAAAGGCATATTTGTGGGAAAGGGTATGCCTGTGATGGAATGTTTAAATTAAATGTTGAGAATAAGAAAGCACATGTTTCTGTTTACATGCTGTCTTCTATGAATTTTTGGCATGCTCGTCTATGTCATATTAATAGCCGATATGTGGGAGTCATGAGTAGTTTAGGATTAATTCCCAGACTAACAAATAAGTTTGAGAAATGTGAAGTTTGCAGTCAAGCAAAAATAACTAAAAGGCCTCATAAAAGTGTGGTGAGAAATACTGAATTGTTAGAATTAATTCACACTGATTTATGTGAATTTGAAGGAATTTTAACACGTGGTGGAAATAGATATTTTATCACTTTTATTGATGATTTTTCAAAATACACTTATGTATACTTGTTGAAAAATAAAAGTGATGCTTTTGAAAAATTTAAAGAATTCCTTCTTGAAGTTGAAAATCAATTCGGTAAAAAGATTAAAAGATATAGAAGTGATAGAGGCCGGGAGTATGAATCTTTTGGATTCAACTCGTTTGCTCAGTCTTTGGGAATAATCCATGAAACTACTCCACCATATTCACCTGCATCAATGGTGTAGCAGAAAGGAAAAATAGAACTTTAACTGATTTAACAAATGCTATGCTAATTGAAGCAGGTGCTCCTTCAAATTTGTGGGGAGAAGCAATTTTAACTGCATGTTATGTCATGAATAGAGTGCCACATAAAAAAACAAAAGTTACACCTTTTGAGTTGTGGAAAGGGCATAAGCCAAATTTGAGATATTTGAGGGTTTGGGGTTGTCTAGCTTTTGTTAGACTTGTGGACCCTAAAAGACCTAAATTAGGTGTGAAAGCTGCCACTTGTGCTTTTCTTGGATATGCAACAAATAGTACAGCCTATAGATTTTTTGATATTGAAAACAAAATAATTTTTGAATCAGGTGATGCAATTTTTCATGAAGAAAAATTTCCTTTTAAATCTAAAAATGGTGGGGGTCAAAATTATCAAGAAAATATTTTATCTGAAACCGGTTCCTCTACTCCTCTTTTACAAAACCAAGATACTGTAGTTTTTGAACCTAGAAGGAGTAAAAGAGCCAGATTAGAAAAAGATTTTGGCCCTGATTATCATGTTTTTAATGTGGAGGAAACTCCATTAACTTTACAAGAAGCTTTGGCATCTCCTGACTCTGTTTTTTGGAACGAGGCTGTAAATGATGAGATGGAATCATTATTATCCAATAAAACTTGGGTATTAGTAGATTTACCACCAGGTTGTAAAACTATTGGCTGTAAATGGGTTTTGAGAAAAAAACTTAAACCGGATGGAACTATTGATAAATATAAAGCAAGGCTTGTTGCAAAAGGTTTTAAACAACAAGCAGATCTTGACTTTTTTGATACATTTTCTCCGGTTACTAGAGTTACATCCATTAGATTATTAATTGCAGTGGCTGCAATTCATGATCTAAAAATTCATCAAATGGATGTTAAAACAGCCTTTTTAAATGGAGACCTGGGTGAAGAAATCTATATGGATCAACCTGAGGGTTTTGTGGAACCCGGTCAAGAAAGCAAAGTGTGCAAGCTAGTTAAATCCCTATATGGCTTAAAACAGGCCCCTAAACAGTGGCATGAGAAATTTGATTCCTGCATGATTGAGAATGGCTATAAAACGAATGAATGTGATAAATGCATTTACTATAAATCTGAAGAAAATTCACATGTCATTATTAGCCTCTATGTGGATGATTTACTTATATTTGGCTCTAATTTGCATATCATCGTGGAAACTAAAAATATGCTTAGTAGCCATTTTGATATGAAAGATCTTGGTGAGGCTAATTATATTTTGGGAATGAAAATTACCAAAACCTGTGATGGTATATTTCTTGATCAGTCGCATTATGTTGAGAAAATTTTGAGAAAATATAATTTTTATAACTGCAAGCATGTTCTTACTCCTTTTGATCCTCATGTGCGTTTATTTCCTATTGAAAATGATGAGGATGTAATTAATCAAAAGGAATATGCTAGTATGATTGGTAGCTTGCGTTATGCGACTGACTGTACTAGACCTGACATTGCATATGCAGTTGGAGTACTTAGCAGGTTTACTAGCAAGCCTGGCAGTGATCACTGGCTAGCCATTGAGCGTATTATGAAATATTTATCTGGTACCATAAAATATGGCTTGTTTTATAATAAGTATCCTGCAGTACTTGAAGGTTACAGTGATGCCGATTGGAATACCTTGTCAGGTGATTCATTATCAACCACTGGTTACTTATTTACATTGGGCGGTGGTGCTATAAGTTGGAAATCAAAAAAACAAACCATTATTGCTAATTCAACAATGGAGGCTGAGCTTATTGCTTTAGCTACAGCCAGTGAAGAAGCAAATTGGTTGAGAGATTTGTTAAATGAAATCTCTTGTTGGGAAAAACCGATTCCACCTATATTGATTCATTGTGATAGCACCGCAGCAATTGGTCGAGTTAATAACCGTTATTATAACGGTAAATCCAGACCTATCAGAAGAAAACACAGTACTGTGAGATCTTATATGAATAATGGCATCATAAATGTGGATTATATTAAATCTGGTGATAATCTTGCAGATCCATTAACTAAGGCCTTAGCAAGAGATAGAGTCTGGAATACATCGAGGGGGATGGGGTTGAAGCCCATTGAATATAGCAGGAGCCATGTATGAGGATACTCAACCCAGGGACCAGAGATCCTGTAACTGGGTTCAATGAGAAAAACGATCATATGATGGCCGTGAGAAATGCACAAATTACTTTTTACCCATCCCTATGATGTAAGTGCATTTATCCTGTAACGTTGTAGAGGTTGAGTTATTAAAAAACTCTTAATGAATTTCTGTAGCTCTTATTGAGTGGGGTGTCATAGTTACAGGAGCACCCTTGACAGAATTCACCTATGTGAGTGTGGTAGTGGGGCCGCTACCTATGAGATTTGGGCTAATTCTCAAACACACTCATGAATCCTGGGATCGCACAAGGCCGTAATGTGCTAGCTTTTAAAGCTTTTGTGAACACCTGGAATATTATGTGTGTGCAATAATTATTTATTTCCCTTAAGTAGTCATAGTTCAATGCTGAGCATACTATTGGCTCTGGAGTAGATATTATTGTTTCACTAATGGAGGTTCAATGCAGAGCACACCTACCATGATGCATAATATCCTTATTTGCCTAATAATCTCAGTTTTTGTTACCTATAATATTAAAATAGGTGGGGAATGTTAGCAGGTATTTTAATATTATAATGATCTTCCGAGCTCCAAGATAAGTCATTGCCTAGTCTTTGCTAGCCTTATCCATCCAAGTCTTTGCTAGACTTATCCATCTAAGTCTTCTTCAAGTCTTCTCATTTCTATCCATTCCAAGGTCTTGGTCAAGTCTCTTGTTATCTTATCCACCAAGAACCTTGCTTATTAAGTTTTCTTTTCTATATATTTTGAACATATGTCATATCTTAAATAGACACGAGAGAAGAAGTTTTTGTTTCTTAGAAGTTCTGTTCCTTTGTTATGTCTAGTGTGAGATTATCAGGCAAATAAAAAGGGTGTGTGTGATAAAGTTTTGGGTTCAACCAATTATGCAGCATTGGTTAACCATACGACTTAGTCGGGCTGTTGTATCCTGGGGGGGACAAGTCAAGATTTTTTCTGCTGCACCGGTGTGAGGCTTTGCCTAACCGCAGATGGCTTGAATCTCCTTAAAGAGAGCGAATTTCCCGCGCCTCAGTCCTTTCAATAATTATTATAACTTTATTTTTTGTATTTTCTGGTGTTTTATTTGTAATTATCACCAACACAACCACATTTGAATGATTGAAGATGATAGTGGTGGGCCTATGCTATGCAAATATGTGCAGGGTAGGTTTGTTTGTTTGTTTGTTTGTTTTTTTTTTTTTGTAGTCATTCAATGATCAATTGATCTTTTTTTCCAGTTTGTGGAACGGTTAGTTTCGAATTTGGGTAAATTACAAATACACCCTTATTAGAATTTTTTATTTAACAGAATTAATTAAAAAAATAAAATTCATAATTGTTCTCTTATACAATAATAAAATTACCTAAATTATTAATTGAAATATACTTTAACATTATTAAAAACTATTAATTGACTTGATGATTTATTAATAAAAGGAGCGATTTGTTATGAAATTATAAACCTCAGGAGATGAAATGTAATTTTTAAAATCATAGAAGGTGATTCGTATTTTAATTAAATTTCAGGAATGTAAAATAAAAATAAAAATAAAAACAATAATTTATGAGATAAAAGCGAAAACATAAAATAAAAAAGCAAACTAAAACGCCGTTGCCGGGTATCGAACATTGGTCACCTGCGTGACAGGCAGATACACTCACCACCGTACTACGACTTTTTGTTGTTGCTGCTTCGGAATTTTCTTCATATATACAAATATCATAAATGCCTTCTCGACACACCAGTTAAGGGGCTGTTTGGATGTCCGAAATAAGTGCACTTTTTGACTTTTTATGAAATATGGGTTGGGTTTGAAATGATGTGATAGAGAGGTAATGTGACTTAAATAAGATGATGTGACTTAAATAGGATAGTGACTTTTTGACTTTTGAACTTTTTTTGGTTATGTCAAACCAAGCCTAAATGTATATTGGAGCTGTTTGTTGTAACTTAAAAAAAAAACTAATATAACTTATCTTAATTTTGAAATCTGTGCCAGATTATTTATTATATCTTCTAAGTAAAAAAGAAATTAATTATTCAAAAACTAGGAGAAGAGTACTTCTTTTTTTTTTTTTTTTTGTTAATTATTAGTTTTTACTTTACAATAAGCTGCACCAGCTTAGATTACAAATTGGGGTCGAAACTATAATTCATGTCAAAGCACCAACCTGAATTATTTTCTATTTCCAAATTCTTCTCTTTATATTCTAAAACATTAATAATCATTAAATTATTTTTTAGAATCTTTATATAATTTAATATTTAAAATAAAAGACAAAAATAAAATAAGAAAAAGGGGAGAATTTCTAGGGCCAGCTTCCCACAGCCACCACCAGCAAATTAAGCCACTTTTTAGCTAATTAAGGCCCCGTTTGGGGACTAACTAAATTAGCCAATTAGTCAAAAAGTTACTAAATTAGCCAAAAAGCCAACCACTCATATTCAACTAAAAAACTAATAATGCAAACAACAAAAGAGATTTAGCTAATTAAGTTTTAAAAAAAGAGAGTTCGTTTTCAACTAAGAAAAACTTATAATGGAAAGGAAAAAAATAAGGCCTCACTTAATTTTACCACTAACAAAAAGATGAAAAAAACGAAGAAAAAAAAAAGAAAATGGCTCTCTCTCTCTCTCTCTAAAGTTCTACTCTCTGAGGGTAACAACGATAACCTCGAAGGTAAATCCTCCGAGGAAGAGGACCACCTGAATCGCAGTACCAAGAAGATCAAAGAGTCTACTGCCGGCGATGATGATACCATGTTAGATAACCCCACTCTGTAGTTCAAGAAGAGCCTCTGGATGGAGAGTTAGTTTCAGAAGTCAACAAATCAATAAAGCCTCCTATCAGATCTTTCAAGGATGCTCTAGTTGATCGACGACTCAATGAGAGACCGTTTGATTGGATGATGAATTCGAAAGTGATGGAGATGAGATCGAGGGGGAAGATGCTGACCATGAGGTTGAATCCTTTGGTATTCCACGTATCTCACTACCCAAGAAGCTTTTGGCAAAAATCAGGAGGCCATGGAAGAACTGCCTTATAATTAAACTGATGAACAAGAAGGTTGGGTATAGATTGCTACTATTTAAAATAAAAAAGCTTTGGGATCTTCAAGGTGATTTCAAGGCCATAGATCTAGATTCGGGAGTCTTTCTTATTAAGTTCCAATTGAAGAAGATTATTCTTATGTATACACTGGGGGTCCATGGATTGTCCTAGATCATTACCTAACGGTCAGAAAATGGAAACCAGATTTCAAACCAACGGCGATGCAAGAAATTCAAACTAAGCTTTGGGATCTTCAAGGTGATTTCAAGGCCATAGATCTAGATTCGAGATTCTTTCTTATTAAGTTCCAATTGAAGAAAGATTATTCTTATGTATACATTGGGGGTCCATGGATTGTCCTAGATCATTACCTAGCGGTCAGAAAATGGAAACCAGATTTCAAACCAACGGCGGTGAAAGAAATTCAAACTGCGCTTTGGGTGAGGTTTCCCCAGCTCCCTATAGAGTATTACAATGAGAATGTGCTCTTCCATATAGCAAAATCCTTGGGTAAACCCTTGAAGATTGACCTTAATACGGTGACAACAACGCGAGGAAAATATGCGAGAGTCTGCATTGAGATGGATCTCAAGAAACCCTAATCTCTCAGTATTCAATTGGTAAGTATAATTATAGTATTGAATATGAGCATTTACATTCATTTTGTTTCAACTGTGGCAGGGTAGGTCAACGAAGAGAATGGTGTAGTGAGAGAGCTCCACCGCCAGTTCCAAGACCCTCTTCTGGCGAACAGAACAGTAAGATTATGTTCGTTGGGGAGGACGGAAAATGCAGAAAGGGCCTAAGCCCAAGTCTTTTAGTTCATAACATTGATCCCAACGAAACACTAGGGGAGAGTTTTAGGCCTTGGATGCTTGTAGACAGGAAAGGTAAAAAGAAGTCAACAAAGGCCAAACTAATGGGCCTTATAATGGAACCCATGGGAAAGGAGGTCAGAAGCTCAAAGTGACAGCAATGTCTAAAGTTAATGGGAATAAGCCTTCTGATTAGGCCAGGTTGGGGAGGAACGTTGCTAGAAGGGTTGTGCTAATCTTTATCACACCATGCATCAGAAGGGCACACTGAGCAAAATAACCCATGTGATGGTCTGAAAAGTAGCATCATTAATGCTAGAGGTGGTACTGTGAATACTAGCCCTAACCCTTTTGCAGTCTTCAGACTCTTGACCACATTAGTGAAGATGTTAGCTGTATCTCTCTATATAACATCTGCAGTGGAGAGTTTGAGGAAGAGAAATCATCTAAGGTTTTGAAGTCTACATCTGGTAGTGCTCCTATTAAACCTCACTCTCGCCCTCCGGAACTAGGTCACCTCTCCTCCCCTTCTCCAGGTTTCTTAAGTATCTCTACCACCCTCCCTGATAATCCAGTGTTAAGTGATCATGGAAGTCCAAGATGTGATCTAGCACCGGGTGAGCTGCAATCAAATGTACATCGTGATAAACCCAAAGAGCGAAGCTACTCACCTAATCGCAACAGAGTGGTGGATAGAAGAAGCTTGGGTAAAGATCTATCTCAACATGATGAGCTACGGGACTTCAAATCATAGCATTCTGATAGGCTCAACAAGAGCCATGGTGAACGATCGACTTCGAGTTTGGAAAATTCTAGAGACTCCTGATTTTAGTCCGTTGCCACATTACCCTAACTCATCATCCATGAAGATGTTAGTGTGGAATTGTCGAGGAGCCAGTAACAGTGTTTTTAAGCGTAACATGAGCGAGCTATTGAAATGCCATAATCCATCCATCATTGTTCTTATGGAGACAAAGGTTCAACTCAGTTCTATGGGCCTCTTCTTCAATAATTTGGGATTTACTCCCTTTAATTACGTTGACCCGGTGGGTAAGTGTGGAGGTATATGGCTCCTTTGGGACCCCTTTAAAGTGACTATTATGGCCTTGGAAGCTAAGCCTCAAGTTATTCATGCCAAAATCAAGCACACCATTTCCTGATTGGATTCTTTCGGCAGTTTATGCCAGTCCCAACCCCCGAAACCGTGACATTTTGTGGGATAATTTAGATCTACGGCAGGTAACATGTCTGAACCCTGGTTGATTGTAGGTGATTTTAATGACTTTGCTAGTCAAAATGAAAAAATGAGCTTTATGCCGTCTCATAGTTATGCCAGGACCAAGAAGTTTGCTGCCAGATTGAATCGTTGCAAGCTTATGGACTTGGGCTGTTCAGGACCTAACCTTACCTGGTCAAATGGGCGTCAGGGTATGGCTACTACTCTTGAAAGGTTAGATCGTGCTGCTTGCAATACTGAATGGAGAGTTATTTTTCAAGAAGGGGCTATTAAAAACCTTTCCAGAACATATTCCAATCACTGTCCAATGATTGTTTACACTGAAAGTACATATCTCCCTAATCCCTCTCTTAGACCTTTTCGTATGGAGGCCGCCTAGTTTTTGGACAATAGATTTAAATCGTTAGTCTAAGAATCCTAGCTAGAAACTAACAATTCTATTCTTGAAGCTATCCTCTGTATCTCTTCAAAAGCCTCTTCTTGAATAAATCTATTTTTGAAATGTTTTCGAAATAAGAGATGGCTCTCTAGTAAAATGAAGGTATTCAAAAGGCTCAGTCTAGCAGTTTTTCTCATAATCTTTTTATTCTCAAAAAGAACTTGTGAAATAGTATAATTTTGTATCAAGAAGAGCTTCTTTGGTTCCAAAAGTCCAGAGCCAATTGGATAACTATGGGAGAAAGGAATACCAGGTTCTTCCATGTTTCCACTTTGGCTAAAAGAAAAAACTTAAGGGTGATTACCCTTAAAGATGAGGGTGGTTGTTGGGTTTCGAATCCTGTTGACCATAAAAAGCTTGTGAGTGATCATTTTGAGGGGATGTTCACTTCTTCATCCTTTGTGAAAGGGGAAGTGCGGAGCTATGGTACTAGCTCTAATTTCTCGAATGACGAGAATATTGATCTTTGTAGACCTCTTTCCAGTGAGGAGATTTGGAAAGCTATGAAATCTATTAAAGTTCAAAGCCCCTGGGTGTGATGGTATTCAAGCTATTTTTTATCACTCCTATTGGGATATTGTTGGAAATTATGTGTACAGCTTTATCAAATCCTGTTTTAGTTCCTATGGTTTACCTCCAGAAATAAACAAAACCCTGATTACCCTTATTCCAAAAGTTGATAATCCTGAAACCATTAAACAATTTAGACCTGTTACTTTGTATAATGTGCTTTATAAAACCCTCACCAAAGTTCTTGTGAATAGGCTCAGACCCCTCCTTAATAAAACTGTTATCCCAAACCAAAGTAGTTTTGTCCTTGGCAGGTTCACTAGTGACAATATCATCATTGCCCAAGAAATTATCCATACCCTTAGATCCAAGAAAGGAAAGAAAGGTGAGATGATTTTCAAAATTGAATTGGAGAAAGCCTATGACAGTGTGTTATGGACTTTCCTTCGGGACACCTTAATGGAGCTAAATTCGAATATGAATTGGGTGGAGTTGATTATGAATTGTGTTACTTCTGTGAATTCCACTATTCTTTGGAATGAAGAACAGGTCCGTGATTTTCATCCGAGGAAGGGACTCCGTCAAAGAGACCCCCTTTCCCCTATCTCTTTGTCTTATGTATGGAGAGGCTTTCAAACTTGATTCTTGATAGAGTCAATTGTAGCTAGTGGAAGGGAGTCAAGGCTTCTGTTAGAGGCCCTAAAATTTCTCACTTATTTTTCGCTGATGATCTTTTATTTATTACTAGTGTAGATACTAAAAATTATGATACCATTATGGAGGTTTTTCAATACTTTAGTACTCACTCGGGGTTAAAAGTGAACTTGGCTAAGTCCAAATTATTTGTATCTCCAAATGTGTGCAATTCTATGGCCCAGACCTTGAGTGTTTTTTGTGGCATCCCTATCACCCAAGATTTGGGGAAGTATCGTGGGATACCTCTGCTCCATAAGAAAGTAACCAGAGCTCATTTTTCTTTTATTTTTGATAAGCTTCAAGGGAAGCTCTTAAGTTGGAAAGCTAATATGCTGTCCTTGGCAGGTAGAGCCACACTTATTAAGTCACTGACTGCTGCTTTACCTACTTACACCATGCAAACCATGAATTTACCTGTTAATGTGTGCAATGACTTGGACAGAATCAATTGTAACTTTCTTTGGGGAAAGGTGGGAAATTCTAAAAAAGTTCACTTGATAAAGTGGAATACTGTGTGCAAAAGCAAGAAAATAGGAGGCCGGGGCATTAGAAAGGCTAAGCATTACAACATTGCTTTACTTTCTAAGTTGGGTTGGAAGTTACTTAATGGTGAAACCTGTCTGTGGACTAAAGTGCTCAAGGCCAAATACCTACAAGAGGGTTCTCTTCTTAACTATTCTAGCAAGAGAAGAGCTTCTCACACTTGGAAAGGCATCCTTAATACTAGAGAGACTCTTGTTAAAGGTAGCAAGTGGTGTGTTGGGGATGGTTCTCGCATATCCATTTGGTTTGATTGGTGGTGTGGAGAGAGTATTTTAGCATCACTCTTTCCCCAATCTCCTCTCATTAATTCTGATACTATTAACCTACTTTTAGATGAAGAAGGTGGTTGGGATCTCATTAAATTGAACTCTAAGCTTCCTAGGGAGGCTGTTGATCTTGCTCTTAAAGTTTATTTACCTAGATTTGTTACTTATTTGGATACACCTCATTGGCATGGTTCTAGTTCTGGTGATTTTTCCACAGCTTCAGCTTATGAGATTATTGCGACTCATGAGATCGAAAATTGTAACTAGCTTTGGTTGTGGAAGTTGAAACTCTCCCAAAAAAATTAAGGGTTTTGTGTGGCTTACCTTGCATGGCAAGTGACTCTCAAATAGCTTAAGAATCAAGAGAGGTCTTACTAACTTTGCTGAGTGTAGCAGATGTGATTGTCAATGTGAAGATATTGATCATATTTTTAGAGATTGCCCTAAAGCAGTCTATATTTAGAGCAGTATGGGTTGTTTGGAATGGTTGTCTAGGGATCAGCATATTCCTTTGATAAATTGGTTGGAATCAAATCTTAAAAACAAACTTTCTTCTAATTTGGATCTTACTTTTTTTGCTGTTACTCTTTGGCAAATTTGGAAAGACCGTAACAAAAAAGTTTTTGAAAATGTTGAACACCATTAGTATCAAAGTATTACGCTTTCAAGTAAATATGTTTCTGATATCAAGAAAGCTTTTAAACCTTCTGTTTTGCATCCTAGTATTTGTGATGTGGTTATTAATTGGTGCCCTCCTTGTGTAGATAGACTAAAGTTGAACATTGATGGTAGCACAAAAGGAGACCTTGGGGAAGGAGGCTTTGGTGGTCTTATTCATGATGAGAAAGGCATACGACTCATTGGTTATTATGGGAAGCTTGATGTTTGTACAAGTTTAGAGGCGGAGCTTTGGGCTATCTACCGAGGCTTAACTATTGCCTTCGATAAGGGGTATAAAGATCTCACTATTAAAACGGATTTATCATCTGCAATTGAGCTTTTGAAAGAAGGATCTGTGGTCTCTTCTTCGGTTAAAAGCTTGGTGGAGGACTCTAAATTTCTTATGCAAAGGTGTGGCTATACCATTTAGCATGTTTTGCGCGAAGGGAATAACAGTGCGGATGACCTTGCGAAGTTAGGAGCTACTCAAGCTGAGCCTCTTGTAGTCATGAATGAAACCTTTATAGAAATTAGAGGGCTAGTGAGAGCAGACATGGTTGGACGAGGATACCTTAGGCCCTGATTTGTGTACCCCAACTGTTTGTGCTTCTCTATTTATTTTTCTTTCTTTAGTTTCCTTTGTTTGTTTTCCTTTTCCGATGTACCAAAAAAAAAAAAAGAAAAAGGAAGAAGCTATTGCCAAACCAAAGTGATTATAGAAAGGGCGTGCTTAACTACTTTAGTACTAAGGTGAGTGAAGTTTTAAGTTCGAATCTATAAAGAAATATTAATGTACGTTGTAATTTAAATATTAACATACTAATCATTATTTTTTGCCACACACACAAAAAAAAAGGATAAATTATAAATACACTCCCTGAAATTTGTTTAAAATAAAGATTGTCCCCCTATAATTTAAAAAATTACAAATGCCCTCTTATTAGAATTTTTTATTTAACAAAATTAACTAAAAAAATAAAATTCATAATTACTTTCCTATACAATAATAAAATTACCTAAATTATTAATTGAAACATATTTTTAACATTATTAAAAACAGTTAATTGACTTGATAATTTATTAATAAAAGGGACGATTTGTTATGAAATTAAAAGGGAAAATTATTTATAAGTCCTATTAGGGAGACTTATGCTACATATGGTCCTACTAAAAAACTTATGTTCCCATAAGTCTTGTGGGATGTTTGTTGACACATTTACCCTCAATATTAGTTGTTAATATCATAAATAATAGTAAAACCATATATAGGAAATTGAATGTTACCATAGATTATATCTATATAAACTTAACGTAACGTGACGCCTACATAAACGTAACGTGACACCTGTACGTGACGTGACACATACATAAACGTAACGTGACACCTATGATCTATGACAACATTCAATTTCTTATATAGGAAATTGAATGTTACCATAGATCATATCTACATAAACGTAACGTAACGTGATACCTACATAAACATAACGTGACACCTATGATCTATGGTAAGAAATTGAATGTTACCATAGATCATATTTATATGAAACGTAACGTGATACCAACATAAACCAATAACATTTTCACATTCAATTTAAAAAAATAAAAACTCATTAAATTTACGAAACGTAACATGACACGTTACGTTACATTTATATAAGTGTCACGTTATGTTTATATAGGTGTCATGTTATGTATAGCTGTCACGTTACGTTTATATAGGTATCACGTTACGTTTATGTAGGTGTCACGTTACGTTACGTTTATGTAAGTGTCACGTCACGTTACGTTTATGTAGGATATTGTGGAATACATTCCTACCTAAATAGAACTTGAAACTTTATAAGAAATTACACAGGACTTAGCCTAGCATAAATGTCTGAAAAAGAACTTATAAATAAGTCTCCCAAATTAAAAACCTCAGGGGTGGAATGTAATTTTCAAAACCACAGAGATAATTCGTATTTTAATCAAATCTCAAGGGATATATTTGTGATTTATCTCAAAAAAAAAAAAAGAAAAAAAAACAACACGAGAAATGCCTACCACATAACTTACAGTGTTTCAAGTTAAATATTTCCCATTATGGCCTTTTCTCTGAATAAAGCTAATTTAAAAAGGCAAGTAAATGATTCATTAATAGAAATAAAACAAGCAAGCTACATATACAAAAAACAAAAAGGGTCAACTGCAATGTCTATCATCTCTCTACCTTACTTCAAAGAACACATCAAGAAAAGAGAAAAAGAAAATCAAGAACAGCATACAGAAAAACAAAACAAAATCTTATGCTGAACTTCAAAAACTCAATGTTAAAGACCACGCGGTTCTAACTTCTAATCCCCAATTTCACCGCGGCATTTTTTGCATAATTACTAAACAGGCGAGCTTGTTTGAGACACACGATGAAGATTTCATCTCTCTGCAAAGTAAATGCAGAATAAAAATCAGATATGAGAGAGTAAAAAAGAGAGCTCTGCGCCAGCTTCAGCTAAGATGCATGAAGAACATTTTCAAAGAGGCTTTTTTTCATGAAATGGAAGTGGGGTCCTCTGTCTTCTTACGCTTGGCTTGGGGCTCATCATCACCACCTTCACCTTCTGCTTCTTCCTCGTGGTTATTAATTTCATTTAAAGCCTGTGGACCCAAAAGAGATACGTGCTTGCTGGTGATTGTACGGCCTGCCCTGAGCTTCGGGCCCCAATGCCTTTCAGGATTTGGAAGAAACCGTGCCACCTTCTTGGCTTGTGCTTTGCTGAGGGATGCAACAGCTCTAGCAAAATTAGCCTGCACATAAGAAGAAAAAGAGAAGAGGCAATAGAACTATTGAATACTTTTAATACTTTGAAGCTAAAAAATCTCTGAAAAATCCAACTAGTCTTTGATGCTAATTTAGAGTTATTACGTAGTGTGAGTCCTAAGGCTGAGTTTGATTAAGATGAAAGTGATAGAAACAACAATTTTTTTTTTTTGCTCAACCCATATTAATATGGCAACTAAATTATAAAATTCTTGCAAAAAACACAAGAAAATTTAAATTTGTCAATGGAAGAGGTTACTTAAGCTCTCTTTTTCTTGCAAAAGTTTTCATCATAATTAGATGCTTGCAAGAAAATATATTTTCCTTTCTATTTCTTTTTTTGAAATCACTCTGCCACTTTCACTTCCCATATTTTCTCTTTCTAAGCAAACAAGGCCTAAAAGCTCACACCAACACCAATAAAAAGAGAAAATTATTCAGTATGTTTGGTTTCAATTTTTTTAATTCAATTTTCTGAAAATAAAGTTTTTTATTTTTCATTTTTTTTTTTTTATTTTTAGTGAATATTTTTTAAATTTTAAGCATTTTTTTTACTTTTTTAGATGTATCTTACTTAGATGTATCTAAATAGTAAATTATTTGTGAAAAAATATTTTTAAAAATTAATAAATACACAAAAATACGAAAAATGTACTGAATTTTTGTTTTTTTTTGGTATTTAGTGAATTTTTTAAAGATTTTTTTCACAAATATTATACTTTCTAAGTGTATTTATGTTAGGTGTGTCTAAAAATTTAAAAAATTACTTAAAATATTAAAAAAATTCAGTGAAAAAAAAAAAAAAAATACAGAAAATGAAAAAAAATTTGAAAAGTGAATTTTGAAAACTAGAAACAAACAGAGTGAGGTTTTCCTTGATGTACATGTGTGTGCGTGTGCCTGTGTGCTAGTGCCAGTGTTGTGTGGATTTGACCTCAGATGACCTACAAAATGAGGACGAAAATACTGAAGAGAGAGAGAGAGAGGAGAGAGATTGGAACGCACTTGAAGAACTGGTTCCTTGGCAAGTATAACACTTCCTGCCTGATCTGGTGGTTGAGCTTTCACAGGATGATTTTTAACCTACACACGAGAGATAAATTCATGATAAGCCAAAAGTTACATCCGGACAATTCAACAAACCACCAAGTGTTCAGACACAGAAAATCACTGAAAGGCTGGTGAAATTAGCTTGCAAACATTACACACTCTTCTAACAGAAATCAAGATGACAAAACCAACATGATTGTGTGGCCATTTGAAGTTCTTGATTTGATTTGAAAATATAAACACACAAATCTCATAAAAACAACAATGAAAATGCAGGAATTAATGAAGTTTGTTATGCATGCATGCACATGAAAACACACAAAGTAATACTTACCCAACAACGCATGATATCCCAAATAACATCCATCGGAGCATCCGACTTTAGCCCCAAAGGATTCACATGAGTTCCCGATATACGATATCCTGCATTGATGACTGCAGATCGGAATATTACTGCCGAGGGAGAAGTGCATTTTAGTGTTGCACAAAGATTGTGCAAACTAAGAAACAGAGGAACATCAGGCAATTCCTGCAAACAATAATAGATCATTGGAATAGGTGTTAAAAGGTATTGGCAACGACTACATTTTCAGGAAATCACTGAAAATGAAAATATGTTTCAGCCGTAAATTTTTATTTTCTTTATACTAACTACAGATAATTGATTAGCTTAGAGGTAAATTAATAACAAACCTCTGAAATTGTTGTTAGTACAGCAGAGATTCGATCATAAGCGGGATAATGATCCTTCATTGATTTCACATCTGCAAGTATGGAAGTTACCCATTCTTGATCATGAATGGGAGCAGACCATATGGGCCCGCCCATGTTATATTTCTTTCCACAATCGCTGCACTCTTCAGAAACAATGGGACCAAACCCAGGTAGATACCTTATGCTGTTATTCTTGAGAGAAGGGAAGCATAAAAAAGAAACAAAAAGAGAGATAAAATGAGAACATCAAAATATTGTTACAATTAAGCACAAAATAAATATGGAAAACAAATTCTGCACACTAAGTGAGTAGTGTCATAAATATATGCAGGTAGATACCGTTCAGAATACCAATGTAGTAAAAATAATAGTACCTTCAACATAAAAAAGGAAAAACTTTCGTTTCTAATTTGTCATATCAGATAAACTAATGTCTTAAAAGCTATATATTACATGACTACCAAATAGATACATACCTTTGAAACAGTCCTTCCAAGTGACTGAAGATGAAAAGAATCACAACCAGTGCACTGATAAACATAAGAGAGCTTAAGGGGAGTGTTCTTCATTGCACTTGCAGAGCTGCAACCAATAATTCCATATTTCAGTCAAACATAACTAAGCAAGGGCTGAGACCGATAACAACATGAAGAGAAACGACACTCCAATTGTAGTAATTATGCAATGTTAACCCTACTAGCTAATTTGACAAAAAATCAAGAATCTAGTAAACTCACGTATATACACGAACAAAAACTCGAACATAAAAGTCCATCTGAACTGATAGCACCGGAACAATGTATCGCTTGTATCGATTTGCATGGCTCTGCATTTAGGAAAGAAAAGGGAAAAAAATTTAAAAACTTACCACTGAATTATAAGCAAAAGATGGGCAACAAGTCTTATACAACAAACAATGATTTGCAAGTCCAATGGGTAGAAGAGATGACTAGGAACCTGCCACAAGAAGCAGACGTTTCAAGGGTGCTTCTCACAGTTTAATTAGTTTATGTGCCACTATAATATCATCTACCCATACATTAGAAGAGCCGAAAGAAGATAAAAACAAAATTTGAACACTCAACACCTATAAAGTTCCCAAATTTGATAATAGTATAAAAAATAAAGAGGCAAGATCACCAAGATAACTTTGTTGCTTTCTTCTGATCTCATCCTCCTCCCCAAAAAAAAAATGTCAAGAATTATATTTCTATTTCAAATGTCAAATATAGCAGCTTCATCATGAAAATAGAAGTACCTCAATGCAGGCAAGGAGGATCCTCAACGCCATTTCATGACAATATTTCCCTCTCAATGGATAAGAGCCGTATCTAATTCCACAAGCAGCATTAGATAAGCCCGGTAATTAAAAGCTGTTGGTTCTAAACGAGAGGGGGAGCAGAAACCTTACTTGGAATAGCAAACCTCCCCATTACCCCCACACAACACTGCCATATCAGTTGCTGTGCACATCAACATACCTCCGTCAACAACTGACTGAATGGTAGAGTCCAAGAACACGGAAGGTGAACCATAAGGATCAAGATCAACCTGAAACACCAAGAAGCAGTAGAAGCATGAATGTTGTCTGGCTCATTGTAACCATATAAGCAAACATGCCCTCAAAAGTCTCTCTTTCAAAGTCAAAACAACAGGAAAGTGATATCCAATACTCCAGGGTGGTCAGCAAACTGAAACCAGTTCCCATTTGGATTGAGTGATTTGGTGAGAAATGATAAGAAAAGAAGAGAAAGAGAACTCTTTTCTTGGGTATGGTTTATAAGGTAGGTGAGAAATTATGAGAAATAGTGATAAACGGAGAGAAAGAGACCTCTCTTATTATATAGGTTTCATTTCTCACCAAAAGTGGTGAGATTTGGTGAGAAACAAGCTGATTGGTTGTGTATTTTTTATAATACCAAGATTGCCTATTAAAATCCGAAGGAAGAAAAAGAAATCCCATCTATATCCCTATATCACATACTTTGCTTTCTTACTCATCCAAACATGATAGTGAGAAAACACAATCAGTTCTTTTCTTTTATTACCCCACCATCCAAATGAAGTGCCAATTCTTGCTCACACAGCACAAAAAATTCTGTCATTCAGTTTTCAAATGAAATTGAAAGAAAAAAAATGCTTATCTTGAGAAACTATCACTACAAGTAAATTTTCATACATGTATTAAAAGAATGCATATAAGATAAGATATATACAACATACCACATCAAACTCCTTGGGATGGGTGAGCATAAAAACTCGAGCGTCAGCAAGGTGCGACTCCACCTTGGCACATGCCACTGAACCATTGAATTTTATGTTTCTCCTGCATGCTTCAACAGATGCTGCAAAAAAGGAATGTATTCCTCTCATCAATAGATTCAAATATGAAGCAAGTAAGATGCAACTTTTGTAATGTTAAACAACTAGTGAAAACCTGGTAATTCTATCTGTAAACATATATAAGTAGGAAAGAATACCAAAATTTGTATACATTTGAAATAGCATCCTCATATAGTTACAACTCATATGTGCTTGAGCATGCTTGAGGGTGTCATTTCCATGTCAAAGTAAAAAAGGAGTTCCTGAATGATTTGGCATCAGAGAACATAGTCATGGATTATATTAATAACATGAAATACCTTTATCATTGTCCACAGCCACAACTTGACCTATCCCTTCTACTTCACGTGCATATCTTAATGCTCTTAAGCCCGAAGCCGACAATGCCTATTAGGACACAAGGAAAATAGTGAAAATCATATAATAAGGATTAAAATACTGTATGACCTGAAAATTTCTGAATATGATTTAAATAAAAAACTCATAATATTAGAAGATTGTGAAATAAAACCTCAAGCACTCTTGGTGGCTTTAGTTCCCCTTGTACTTTCCCCTCTGCAGTTTTGACTGGTTTTTCTGAGATACTACAAGGTTCATCTGGAGATATCTCTTCTGACTCTTCACATTCACCATTAGATTTCTCATTGTGCACATCTGACTCAGTAGGTGCTTTCAGTTCAGACACATTCTCACCTGATACCTTTTGTGCTGTTTTTGTTCTTCTGGACAGCTTTGTTTCATGCTCCTCTTTCCGTTTGGATATAAATGTCCTCAGAACAGCAATGGATATGTCCCTGTTGTTCACCTGTTTATAGTAAAGTTGCAAGGTCAGATTCCTCTTACTCCGCTAGAGAACAACGAAGTTACCAACTAGGTCAGGTATTACTCCAACTAAATTATGGTAGCAAACTCGAGAATAAACTATTCCACAGAAGATCTCCAACACGAAGATCAATTTAAGATATATTGTTTCGGTAAGTATCAATTTGAGAAAATAATATGTATGATCTGTTTTACACATGGAAAATGAGTTATCCAAAAGTGCAACATAAATGTCATGCCGCAAACCAAACTAGGGAACAAATATTAGGAGAGACGGTGGAAGCAGAATAGTTCCCCTCAAGGGGATAGAGTACGACAAATGTGACTGATGGACAAATGATCAAAATCCAAAAGCGACAAATGAATGTGATCCCTTAAGCTATGCAGAGGTGTAACCAAGCAAATTAGGTAGCATTTCAACAACTGCACCCTTTCGAAAGCCCCAAACAAAAGGAATGTTAAAATCGCGATCTGGATCATATGATCGTATGATCCTACGATCTAACTTTGCTAAATAGATCCAGATCCGGATTGCGCTATGGATTGCATGGGTAAGAACTTGGCTGGATCAGGTAGGATCATTTATTGTGATCTGGATCGCGATTATATGTAATCTTGTTTCTAACCTGGTTTCTGTGTAATTGTTTGTACATCAGATTATTTTATCACATAAAGCAGCCCTCTAGCCCATAAGTCAAAGGTAAAACACAACAGACTAGAACATGAAGACCCATTCTCAATCTGTCAATTAGGGCCACAAAATTTAAGTCCTCCTTAATAGAATTGAGTAAGCAAGGCTGTCTCTCACTCCATAATGGAAATAGTTCGTAAAAAAAAAGGGCGCAATACAACAACAATTTGAAAGATAATTTTTTTAATTCTTCGGTGAAGGGTTGTTTATGGAAAAACAAACACCAAGGTTTTTCTTTTAAAAAACAATAGTCTATATTAGACCAAAAAAAATGATATACAGACAAATTTTAGCGCCACATAAGTTTGGTAAAACTAACTCAAAAAGTTAACTATGAACATGATCTTCTTGGCAATAATAGGCGTTCAAGAGGTTGGCTCATTGGCTCAATTAGCTAAAGGTAGCTTCAAGAGGTTGCTCATTGGCTTCAATGTCATTCTTTCGATAAGTAACATTTCCCCTCCAATATACCCAAAAGGAAAACGACTAGCATCAAAGAACCAGAAATGTACACTCCGTTTCAATCACGGGATGAGAAAAGAAGTCATTGCATAACCCATTTTCCCAAAAGAATCCTCACTCAAGAACTAGAATGGATCATGATAATATATCTAACTAAATTGAACAAAACATTCAGTCATCGCCTAGAAAGTTGCTGTAATGACATTGTTCTGTAGTTTAGCCAACAAAATACAAAGGAGACCTTTGTAACAAGTTCACATAACCCACCAATTTTCAAAAACCCAACTTTACAATCACAACCACACAAAAATTATGAATTGGGTCCTAATTCAGCAATCACAACAAACAGCTTAGCCCATAAAAAATTCAGTTCAGTAAGTCAAACAAAATTACAAAAAAATCAGACTTGGACACAATTCAGTACATTATATAAATCAATAGAGAAACCAAAATGAAACCACAAAAAAACATTATTGAAAAAGAAACGCTATTTTGACCTGGGTTTTGTTGTAAAAGACTTCGTTTTGGCGAGCATGAGAATCTCAGCCTCTCCTTCCTTGATTATTGTGAAATCGTTAAGATCAGATGACATTACTGTTTTGCTTCCCTGCTTCTCTCCTTCCCCTGTTTTCATTATCACCCATCTCTTTTTCTGATGGTTCAGAGGGTTTTCCTGATTCTGGGTTTTGCTTCTGCGGCGGCGGAGGCTGGTGGAGCGAATAAGAAGGGGAGCGTTCTGCTTCTGCGATAAATTTTTTTTAGCAGCCTCAAAGTTTGGGAAAGAAACAAGCTCTTGAGAGACTAAAAACAAGTTAATATAGACAGTTGCAATGTGGAAACCCTAACATCCCTCTTAATTGATTTTTGAACCCTTTAGCACTTGCATCAATTTCATCAACTGTTTTTTTAGATTGGTTTGGGAATTGAATTTTTTTATAAAAATATGTGTAAAAAAAAGATAGAGGGAGTATATTAACTTTTGAATTAAAACTAGTAGATGAAAGTATTGCACAGGAATTTGTTTTTGAAATAAAATTTTAATTTTGTGTCTTAATATTTTGTGTAGAAAATTTGAACAATTAAAAGTCAAATACAAATAGATTTGGTAACAACTGTTGTAAAATAGACTCACAAAAATAATTTTTTTCAAATTTTTTTTTAAAAAAAATGATGTATTCTCAGCCTGAAATCAAATCCTCATTTTGTTAAATTTAGGATAAATTACAAATACACCCCTGATATTTGTTTAAAATACGAATTGTCTCATGTGATTTGGAAAATTACAAATACCTACCTGTCAGAATTTTTTATTTAACAAAATTAATTAAAAAAGTAAAATTTCTAACTATTTACCTATATAATAATAAAATTATTTAAATTATTAATTGAAATAAAATTTTAACATTATTGAAAACTGTTAATTAAGTTGGTGATTTATTAATAAAAGGACGTATTTATTATGAAATTAAAAACCTTATGGGCGTAATATAATTTCTAGAATCACAGGTAATTTGTAATTTAAATAAATATCAGGAGGTGTGTTTGTAATTTACCTTTAAATTATCAAAAATCATGAATTTCACTTGTATAAAAAAATTGAAAAAAATAAAAATAACAAAAAATTCTATAATATACAAATTATGACTTGATTATAACTCAAGGTGTATTATTTTAATTATTAATTGAAAATGTCTTTACTAATTTCTTATATTTTTTGTTATGTCTAAAGTGGTGCATCCAGTATTTAATCTTACTTCAAGTAATATTTGATTATGATCTATTATAGTACTTTTATATGACAATATTTAAGTATTTTATTACACGAAAAAAGTGTTTAAAGTGAGTTGATTCAAATAAGATTTATACTTATATCAGTAAGGTTTTCAAAGTTAGAGAAATGCTATGTACCCCAAATATTCTATCAAATATTCTACCAAATCTTTCACATGAGGTGAGACTCACACAAATCCACATGTGTGTGGGTCCTACACTCATTTGACAAGTTTGATAGAATATTTGGGATCCTTACATAAAAATTACAAATTGAAATAAAAAAAAAATGTGCTCAAAGGGAATTATGCACAAAATCTCTATATCTTTAATAATTTTAGTTCTCAAACGGGTTCCGATTAATTACGTGATACATCATAATAACCGCAAAATTTTTATTTCAGCTAAATTATTTTTGCATATCTTTTCTACCAAAGCTCATGAAGGTACATTATCAGTATTACTATAAATTCAAAATTTTTATTTAAAACTTATTTAAGAAACATTAATAGGTATCTTACATATACACAATCATTTTCGATGAATCATTATTTTTTAAAATAATATTTCACACTATGTATCATTTGACATTTGTCAATTTATCATCTAAAAACTTAACAAAAAATTGAGTTCCATTATTGTGGGAGCCGAATAAATAGAAGAGTTGGAAGGGATGTATCCCAGAAGTCAGAGGCTGTTCGGCTCCGTACTAATCAACTAAGATACCGAATACATTGAGATCGCCGAATAGACGGGGAGATGTATGTTGGAATAAACAAAAGGATAATAAGTAAAAAGTGGGCTCTGGACCCGAGGTCCAAAGAATGAGTATAAATACAAGAGTTTCAGATTTAGAAAGGTATGTAAGAATCACTTCACTAAACTTAGTAAACAAGCTTTCTTGAGTATAAGAACTGACTTGCCCGTCGGAGTGCTAACCCCGACACCCCCGACCGGAGTTTGTCCTTGCAGGTGACTAGCTGAGGATCAAGAGCGTCTCCCAGGATTGAAGAGTATTTCCAAAACCACTTCCCCACAATTGGCGCCGTCTGTGGGAATACTCAAGTACATCCATGGAAGGCGTGACTCAAGATTCTCCGATAGCCACCGACGCGATCACACAGAGAGTCGACCTCACTCCGGCAAATATGCTCGAGAAGAAATCATCGCTGCAAGACGTGCCTTGAATGTCGATTCACAAACGACTTCAGCACAGGAGACGATGCTAGCCATCATGAACGAGCCAAAAAGACCAAACACAGTTTAGACAACACCATCGCTGAGAACGAGTGCCTTCGCCGCGATCTGGCCTTGGAAATAGCAAAGTCCAAGCAAACAGTGCGCCAGGTTTCTAAGCGACCCCCAGGGCAGGCGATCTACGGTCTCAGGCCTGACAGCAAAACACCGACGCTCGTTGTGCTTCAACTGATTACTTCGAGGAGTTGACAAAAGACGAACGCCTCCAGCAAAGTGTTCCGCGTGATAACATCCTTATGATATACAACCTGCCGAAAGCCCCGGCCGTACATGCAATCCAGTCCCTCCCAGGCCCTCAGCAGCAACTCACGCCAGCAAAGCAACCCCGAGAATCGCCAAGCATCACCTTCGACGACTCTGATTTGATCGCGCGTAACACTCCCTCACATCGATCCATTGGTTGTCGCGCTACGCGTAAACCGGTTCACCGTCGAACGCGTTCTTATAGACCAGGGCAGCACTTCGGAGGTCATGTATTATAAAACCTTCATCAAACTCGGTTCACCGAATCGGACCTGACTCCGCCCCTTATCCACTATTCGGCTTCAATGCCAACCCCGAATACCCACTGGGAAAGATCAACCTACCCGTTCGAGCGGGTTCCAGAACGGTGGATGTAGAATTCCTGGTCGTCCAGCTGCCATCGCCGTACAATCTCATCATGGGCGATCGTGTTGCATACCTTGCAGGCCGTCCCAAGCACCTACCATCAATTGTTACGTTTCCCAACAGAACACGGCATTGAGCAGATCCGCGGCTCCCAAAAATCGGCACAAGCATGTTACCTCCTGGCCGCCAAAATGCCAAAGGAATTGCAGGTAAACTCCATTGAGGTACCCAATCGGGAAATCCTGGATGACGTCGGGCGGCAGCCAAGCAAAAGGCCACAGAAGGTTTAGACCGAGTTGACATCGATGGAAGCCCGGAAAAGTTCTTCATGATCGGCACTTCTTTAAACCAAGCCGATAGACAGCAGCTGATCTCCTTTCTACTCGCCAACCTCGACGTCTTTGCGTGGACTCCGTACGAGATGCCGGTATAGACCCATCAGTTTCACAGCACCACCTGAACGTCGACCCCACATGCAAGCCCATATTAGAAAGGCCGTCGGTCGCCTAGAGCACACTGCTGCCGTCATAGAAGAAGTCGACAGATTGCTTGACGCCAGGCAATTAGAGAAGTCACCTACCCCACGTGGCTCTCCAACACAGTGGTGGTGAAGAATAAAAATGGAACTTGGCGAGTGTGCGTCGACTTCACGGATCTGAACAAAGCTTGCCCCAAGGACTGCTTTCCCTTACCTAGAATCGACCAACTCGTCGATGCAACGGCTGCCACCAACGCATGAGTTTCCTTGATGCTTACAGAGGCTACCATCAGATCGCCATGTATCCAGATGACCAGGACAAAACTGCATTCCTCACCCCAAGAGGAACCCACTGCTACAAAGTTATGCCTTTTGGGCTGAAGAATGCAGGGGCAACTTACCAAAGACTGGTCACCGTTATGTTCAAAGAACAACTCAGCCACACTATGGAAGTATACATCGACGATATGGTGGTCAAGTCCAAAGAAGAAAGGATCACATAGCTGATCTAGAGAAGACATTCGGCATCTTGCGCAAATACAGAATGAAATGAACGCCTCCAAGTGCGCGTTTGGAATCGCTCCGGCAAATTCCTGGGTTATATCGTCAACCACCGTGGAATTGAAGCCAACCCGAGGCAAGTCACAGCAATCTTGGAACTCGGTTCCCCCCGATCAGTGAAAGAAGTCCAAAAGTTGATGGATGGCCGCTGCACTCAATAGATTCATCAGTCGGTCAACAGACCGCTGCAGACAATTCTTCCAAATGCTACGTCAAGGCAAAGCTTTTGAATGGTCCGTCGAGTGCGAAGCAGCTTTCACCGGGCTCAAGACTTACCTCCGGTCAGTACCTCTCTTGACAACACCAGCTGCCGGTGATCCCCTCATTTTGTATCTGGCAGTCTCCGATAGGGCCGTCAGCGCCGTACTATTAAAAGAAGAGAAGGGCAACAACGGCCAGTATTATGTGAGCAAGCAATGGTCGATGCCGAGACACGTTATCTTCCGCTGGAAAAACTCATCCTAGCCTTGGTCATGGCAGCAAGAAAACTGATGCATTACTTCCAGGGGCATAGCATTGGGGTGATAACAGATTATCCCCTCCGATCAGTACTACGGAGTGCAGAAGCATCAGGACGTGTTTCAAAATGGGCTTTTGAACTCGGCCAATATGACATTCAGTTTTTACCCAAACCGCAATCAAGGGACAGTGCTGGCCGACTTTGTTGCCGAATTCACAGGCGGGCTTTCCGACCTTAAACTTGCCGACGTTCTTCCAAAGGCTGAAGTTCGATCAAAGCCGAACTGGAGAATTTATGGGGATATTTGGCAGCTATACTGTGATGGATTGTCTAACCAACGGGCTGCGGGCCAGCGTAGTAATCATGTCTCCCGACGGCGCAGTAATAGAGCAGGCCGTCAAGCTTGGCTTCGAAGCATCAAATAACGAGGCCGAGTATGAAGCCCTCTTAGCCGGTCTACGAAATGCACATATTCTCGGCACTCGGCGTTTGCTAGTGTTTTGTGACTCAAAATTGGTCATCAACCAGCTAAAGGGGGAGTACGCTGCAAAAAAATGACCGTATAGCGGCCTATATGAAAATGGCCAACTCTTTGCTAACAAAGTTTGACCATCACGAACTGAACCAAATAACACTGATCAGAACACACACGCAGATGCCCTGGCATGCCTAGCCTCCGCCATCAATTCTGAGCTCAAACGGACCATTGAAGTAGGTTTCATCCCGGAGCCGAGTATTGGCCCTTCGGAGGAAACCCACGTCAATGTTATAGAATCCGCATCAAGTTGATGGACCCCATTAGCTGGATTCCTCTCTTCTGAACAACTCCTAGAGGACAAAAAAGAAGCACACAAGCTACGCAATAAGGCCCTGCGATACTATCTGGATCCACAAGGAGGCTTTATAAAAAGTCCCTCTCCGGTCCCTATTTGGAATGCGTACACCCGATAAAGTGGAGGAGCTTCTAACTGAGATACATGAGGGCAGTTGTGGTGCCCACTCTGGCGGACACTCCCTGGCCCATCGAGCTATAACACAGGGTATTACTGGCCGACAATGAGAGCCGACGCAGAAAAATTATGTTAAAAGATGCGAAACAATGCCAAAAGTTCTCCCCACTAACCCATTTGCCCGCCGAAGGTTGAACTCTATCACCAGTCCCTGGCCGTTTGCTCAATGGGGCTTGATATCGTAGGACCGTTGCCAAGGCCCCAGGAAACAAGCGATTCTTAATCGTAGCAACAGATTACTTTACAAAATGGGTCGAAGCGGAGCTCTAACACATATACGAGATGCCGACATAAAGCGATGTGTATGGAGAAACATCATTACGCGATTCGGCATTCCAAGAGCTCTCATCTCAGACAATGGCACCCAGTTCGATTGTGGCGTATACTGAGAACTGTGCAGCAAATACGGTATCGTGCCTTACTTCTCTACGCCCGCGTACCCCCAGAGTAACGGTCAAGCTGAAGCCTCTAACAAAACCATCTTGGACGGTATCAAAAAGAGGCTGGAAAGAGCTAAAGGCAAATGGGTCGAAGAATTGCCGAGTGTATTGTGGCGCACCGCACAACGCCGAGGAGGTCCACCGGAGAAACGCCGTTCGCTCTATGCTTCGGAACCCAAGCAATCTTACCCCTGGAAATCGGCCTCCCGACTTTGAAATCGCAAGCCTTTGATACGGCCGAAATGACATGATGCTCGCCCTGGACCTGGATCTAATCGAGGAACGAAGAGACCGCGCCCTGGCCTCCATGGCACGGTATCAGCAGTAGCTCGCTAAGTCGTACAATTAACGAGTTCAGTTGCGCCGTTACACTCCAGGAGAGCTGGTCTGAAGAAAGTACTTCCAGCCGACCGGAGACCGGCCGACGGAAAGCTGGGTCCGAACTGGGACGGCCCCTATCAAGTAGACTCCATTGCAGGAACAGGGGCATATCGGCTCTCGGACATGTCAGGAAGAAGCCTGCCACGGCCTTGGAATTCAACGCATCTACGAAAATTTTATCAATGACCCGATTTGTGGGCTTGGTACTTGTACATACTCTGCTGTAATGCAAAAGTTTCTCGTTTTTATGCCTCAGCTCATACGCTTCTTGATGGCCGAATAAGTCTCCGGATTCGGAGCGCCCTTCGTGGATACCACGATTGGCCAAACAAGTCTCCGGATTCGGAGCCCCTTTGGGTGCATGACATCTAAGGGCCAAATAAGTCTCCGGATTCGGAGCACCCTTCGTGGATACCACGATTGGCCAAACAAGTCTCCGGATTCGGAGCCCCTTTGGTGCATGACATCTAAGGCCGATAAGTCTCCGGATTCGGAGCGCCCTTCGTGGATACCACGATTGGCCAAACAAGTCTCCGGATTCGGAGCCCCTTTGGGTGCATGACATCTAAGGCCGATAAGTCTCCGAATTCGGAACGCCCTTCGTGGATACCACGATTGGCCAAACAAGTCTCCGGATTCGGAGCCCCTTTGGGTGCATGACATCTAA